>CM070033.1:172896604-172911372 GCA_036250615.1 Ptychadena robeensis | reverse complement strand
TCATTTATCAGGGTGGACACTATACTACATAGTTTTTAGTAGATCTAAAGGAAATTGTATGGAGTGATCTAAAGGTGTATGGGGGGCTTAATGCTTACATTTTTAGGCTTTATTCAATTACAGAGGTCAATGCTGTTGACTCAGTGTAGCCAATATAAACTGATCAGGTCAGAATACCCAGGATAACAAAAGACGGAATATGATTGGCTGCTTTGCATTAAGGCACTTTGCTCTGTGCTTTTATTAAATGAAGTCTATATTCTATTTTTATTCATGGACAGTTTAAAGTACAATGATTGTTTTTAAGATATGTAAGGTTTTAAAAAAAATGCATAAGTAACCTGGAATCATCAGTTGGATAAACTACAACTCCCAGTATGCCAATAGCAGTGGTCTGCTGAGAGTTATAGTTTGGTGGCTGGAATGTCTGCTTACATGTTATCCCTGTTTTTAGTATCGCATCATTTTTGTTTTCTTTTTTTGGTCTTCTCACCAGTTCCCCAGGAGGAATCGTTCTTCCTGTGATATACGTGGGAGGTGAGAGGGCAGCAAAGACACTGGTGTAAATAATTGATGTTAAGAAGAAAAAAAAATATTTAGTGCATAAATACACAAAGATATATTGACTTAATAAATTGTAAATGCTAGAGCCTTTTTTTTTATTAACACTTTAAGTTGCTAAACACGAGAGAGAATTCTATTTATAAGAGATCCCTGAGCCCATGTGACAAGACGTTTAATTTGGACTAGGCCGGTCCAGTTATAGTGCGGCGTGGAGCTCGTGAAAGGGTTCGATATCAGAAAAGCTGAGGTGGGGAAAGGGGTAGGTTTGTGTATATTGTACATTTTAAATAGCTTGCTTGTATTGTGTAGGGGAAAAACAAAAGATTGGCAGAGAAATAAAACATGACTATTGAATTGTCTAACATAAATATTAACAAATGTCTAACATTTATCTACTGAATTCAGCCTCCCCTCACAGACTTTGGTTTTCATTAGAGGTGTCCTTTTTTATTTCTCATCTCTGGCGGAATTTGCCAAATTGCTGACGGACGTAGAAGGAATACATTGCAACGAATAAATCCTCAGGTGACCTAGATTTCTTTCTGCAGTGGTAAATAAATGGGTTTAGTACTAAGGAGACATTGCAATGTGTTTATTGTAGGTTTATGCAGAGGCCTCTGTGATTGGTTGGAATGTTTTAGGCTAGCCATACACGAGTCAGTTATTCTGCGATGTGATATTGTTTGATCGTGATTTTCTTTCAATTATCAATTTGATTAAAAACGATGAATTAGTTCTGTACATACTTGTACGATTGACTTTGGGTAGCCATACGTGGGTCCATATTTGCCTTTGATCAACCAAAAAGTGGATCGAATGGGAATCTATTCCTGCCCACCTGGTTCAAATGACCCCAAGTATTCCAAATTCAAACATTAACCTCCCTGGCATTATGCCCAAACGCAGAACTGTGCCCATGTCGGGCATAATCGCCAGTGCTCCCTGAGCTTGGGGTGTTGGGCAGCTCCATAGACCTCAATGTTAATGGAGGGGACGTTGCCTTTCCCCGCACACATTGCCGCTGACTAATTGACACTGGGAATTGTCTGGGAATACGATGGCTCATACGGCAGCATGCCACAAAAAATGGTGAGAAAAAGGCCGTAACGCCAGTGAGGTTAAATCAATTACTCCTGGATCGGACATGACGGTTATGTTATATACCATAGCTGACATTTACATGTTGTGTTTTGGTTTCCAGGCGCCCTCCTATGGCAGAAGGCGGTAATGACGCTTTATAAAAAAAAAAAAAAATGAACTGGTCGTCTGTAAATGTATAACACTGTGTGACGAACAAACAATCTCAAACTGCTAAATGATTGACCGGTCTATGGCTACCTTAAAATTAACAACATGTCGGATCACTTTAGAAATTATGTAGATTGATGATCAACTTGGTTTGAAAGAAGGTGTTTCCTTGACGTTTATGAGCCACTCTAATGCCTTTGATGAGAGTCAGGATGTTGGCTATGACAGGCAGGGTGCTAAGGGCTCGTTTACACCATTGGTTTTCTACTGCTCAATAAACAGGCAATTAGCACAACTGCCCATCGGTTGCCACATTAGACGTCCCCCGGACGGTTTTCGGGATTTCATCCAATAGACCTGTCATAGGGTGGTTAACAGGTAGTTTTTCGGGCTGCTGCGGAAGAGGCCAGTCGTTTCCCAGGCTGCAGCTGACTAACAGCATCCTGGGAAGCGACCATGTAAATCTGGCCTGAGGGTTCATTTACTTTTGTGTGCTGCTATAGCTAATTTTTGTTGCATTAGGGTGTCCAATTCTTGCAATAAGCTTCTCAACACACAAAACCACTGGAGGCACCTTTTCTGGTAGCACGCTGCTTGCTGCCATAAATTGCAAAACGTTTATTGGGAAAATGTATTGAGGTGCTCAAATGTGCTTTAGGTGAATTACGGTGCGGTGCTGTAAAGCGCACCTCCCCACATCATGTGAGTGTAAATTGAACCCTGGGATACTTGTCTGCCGCTTCCTAACTTTTTCTAATATGAAAGTAAATCTGTTCTGCCCGCCATGTGTATCTGAGACGCACAAAGAAAGGCAACTTTCCAGCCTTTCCACATCTGTACACATGTAGTAACATACAATAAGGATGCATGTTACTGCATGCTCTTTTATACAGTTTTAGGGATTTTGTTTAATGCATTTTATACATTACTGCAAAGCGACACTTTTTACAACACACATTGCATGTTGCATTATAATTCATTTCCATGGGACTGAGGTGCATGTGAAGATTCAGATGTTTCTATGCCAAAGCTCACGTTTCTGAGCCATGTTTAATGCATGCCGGTAGGAAAGTAGCCCGGTCCATTTCCCAGAGACACTTTGCACTGATCACAATGGTCATCTCACACCCAAGTCAGTATTGCGGGGCCATGAGTGAAAGGTTCTGGGGGCCAGACTAAGGAGGTCCCTTTCTCTGGTTTGGATGATCGCACGAACCTAAACAAAGTCTTTTGAAGGATTTAAAAAGGTGTCAAACTTCAATTCTAAATTCGCTCATTATCTTTGCAATGCATTCCTGTCTCCTCTGTCAGCATCAAACCGCAAACCAACCACAGTCTGTTTAATCATGTTCATTATATATTTTTGTCGCATTTCCTGCTCCCGGCATGTTTCTGAATTTTTATTTGCACATTTATTTGTAGAAGTTACAAGAATATATATTTTTTAAGTTTGAATTTTTTGTTTTTTTTTATTCACTTTACTCTGTACACTCCCACTGTCTGCAACATCTGGGCAAAGAAACGAGCATCATCTTCCCCCTTTCATTTACTAAAGACATATTGGGTTAGTAATGCCATTTACTTAGGGAGAATGCGAATGCACACCCGCAGATACCAGGAAATAAATAACAAACATGCCACCAAAAATCATATTCCAGAGTATCCGATCCAGTAAAATACTGAAGAAGCGCTAGAAGGTTGATGTTGACAACTCACACGTGCAATCTCTTGCATTTGGGGAAAACTGATAAGGAAATAAAGTATTTACTGATACTTTTAGGGTTCAATCTTGGAAGGAAAAAAATTGAGTAGCTGCTATGTCAGAAGTAGATAAATAGGTAAATAGCCTATTGCTTTACAGCAGTGGTTCCCAAACTTTCCTTGCAGGGCCCCCCTTTTCCAAAAAGAGCACATTGTCAAGCTCCCCCTCCCCATTTAAACAATTCAGTTTGAGAGTCATTTCACACAAGCTGTGTTTGCGTTGATGTATTATGTACTAGTACAAGAGTGAAATGGTCCCTACATTTTTTTTTAACTTCAACTTTATTTGCCTTTCATACCAATCATGCATGAGTCATTTACATAGAGACACACTACACTCATACAGAGACATGACTCATTAACATAGAGACACACACTACACTCATGCAGAGACATGACTCATTTACATAGAGACACACACTACACTTGTGCAGAGACATGAATCATTTACATAGAGACTCACTACACGCATGCAGAGACATGTATCATTCATATAGAGATACACACACTACACTAATGCAGAGACATGTATCATTCATATAAAGACACATTACATTCATACAGAGGCATGTATCATTTACATAGACACACACACACACACTACACGCATGCAGAGGCATGTATCATTTACAGAGACAGACACACTACACTCATGCAGAGGCATGGATCATTCACATAGAGACACACACTACACTCATGCGGAGACATGTATCATTTACATATTGACACACACACTACACATACAGAGACATGTATCATTCACACAGACACACACACTACTCGTGCAGAGACACAAATCATTCACATAGAGACAGAGACACATTTTACATGCACTCTACTTACAGCTAGTTCCTCCATGATTGGCTTTCTGCCCCCTAGCTGTACCCACCTCCCGTAATACCTCCGCACCCCCCTAGTTTGGGAACCACTGCTTTACAGTGTGGTAAGAAGACCTTACTAGAGCTGCCTGCAATAAATGCAGCAATGGAGGTGTAGACTGCCTTATACTCCAGTTTATTCTTTCCACCATGTGGCTGCTGGCATTGTGCCTTCACCACTGATGTGTATTAATTTACCAGCTCCTAATGCAGCCCACTTGGCACATTGATGATGTGGATCTGTTTTGGGAAGCTGAAATGCAAGGGATGCTCTGGATTTGGATGTGTGTTGTCATATAGTTTCCCAGCTTATGTTTGAGACCAATGGAAGGTCGTCGGATGGCTGCCGCTAAGACTCCATGTGAGCTGCGCACAGCACCCTTGTCCACTTGATAATCAATAACCCTGATGCCGTGCCTTATTGCCTCTCCGCATAGCAAAACATTTTTTTTTGTTTTTCAAGGCTGTGATTGTATGTCATGCCACAGGAATTTCCCTTCAGGAATAAAAGTACAGTTCTATTTTTATAATCGCTGGACCTGTTCCATGTTTTTAGTCAAGCTTCGGTGACATGGACTGACCTGCTGCATGGGTAACATTTCAAGCACTTGCAGAAACTTCCGGAAGTCCTCCCAGTGGAGGGATTCTAACGGCCGGAGCAGTCCCTGGTTAAGTCACGCACACATTTTAACGGCCGCTTTTAGATCACTTTATATACAGCTGTCCTTTTACCAGCATGGATAGTAATGGGTTTGTATGCAGGTCGCACGCTCGCCCCCTGTGGGATGGAACGGAGATTGACAGAAGGATTCTGTTCATAGCCTTTTAGGTCTTAAATTTTCTGGAACTAAACCGGTTCATCGAAATCCCCCGACGATTCCCCGCCATCTTCTGCTGGTATGTGTTCCTGCGGGTGTGCATTTTATCTGCGGTGTTGTGTATCCCACACCACTGCCTGTTGGGGTCTTGTACAGTGAGGTCTCTTGTACAGTGTAATGTCAGTATTCTGGTATTCCTCTGGTTTCACAATATATTATATAACCTGTATTAATTGTATAGATTGTGCATTTAAAGCTGTTACCAAGTTGTCAGAAAAAAAAGGACAGAAATCCTATGTAATATTTTGTTTGTAATTATCCTTTGTATCATAGCAAAGGAAATGTTTAAAAAAAATCAACTGTAATAAAGTAATTTTAGTACACATTGAGCGTTTCTTTCGCTATTTTTAATTTGCCGCTTTGTAAAGGAGTGTCTGCGTTTCATGTTGATGGTCTGAAACAAGTTTACGAGTCCTACCTTGACGGGGATGTTGGTACATCCCATAAATATGCATGATTTGTGGTCCCGCCTGTTTCAGCCGAGCGGACAGCGGAGCTGGACACACTGCCCTGCGTTAACCTCTTGGCCAGCAGACTCGCTGAAGGCCATGTGAACAGGCGGGGCGGGAAGTCATGCATATGTATGGGATGGGCTGACATCCCAGTCAAGGTATGTGATTAACGCCATATAAACCTTGTCTAACCAAGGATTGCAGCTTCCGGGAAGGTAGAGGGAGCTCTGGATGAATCCCAGTGATGGTGAACCTTTTTGAGGTTGAGTGCCCAAATGGAAACACTTTACCCACTTTTTTTATCTTTAACAAGGGAGCACACGCATAGATATGGGCCAGATCGATGGCCGATTTGAGCATGCTCATGGCTATCTATCTGGCCCATATCTAATGCGGCTATCCGTGTTTTCGAGTGGGATTGATTGGTCCCGCTCGAAAACACTGATGGCCGCATTAGATATGGGCCAGATAGATGGCCGTGAGCAGGAACAGGGATATCGGACATGACCGTAAATCACGGTCAATGTCCGTTGCTTTGCATGGAAATGCGGGTCTCCATGCAAAGCATAGTCTGAGCTGAAGTCACAGCAGTGACGGCGTCATCGCACTGCTGCAGGGAACCTCAAATGGCTCCTGTATTGAATATATAGCAATTTAACCTAAATACTGAGGTTTTCGTTTAAACAATGGGAGACGCAGTTGTTTTTGCCAGTAACTGGTGTGGTTACCGCTTATACTTCCGATACTGGCCAAATATCCTAACGCAACCACACAGCAGTGTGAAATGGCGCTAAAATTGTTAACATTTAAAAATGTTACCACCGATACAGTAATGACTTGCGGTGTCCTCATGGTCATGGCAACATCTTTGCTGTATCTTCATTAACAGGCTGATTCAAGATGTAGTCAAGTCGACTAGTCGCTCTTACAGACAGTTAAGGAACACAAGTGTCCAACAATCAACAACTCTTAGTTCTCTGTAAAATTAACAGTCAACAAGACAATAAAACAGAAGTAGGCAAAGACCACAAATTTCCTGGTAAGTTAGTAGTTTGACCACAAGATGGCACTGCTGGCTGTTTAGATATCATCAGCTGGAGTCCAGCTCCAGAATACGATGTTATCAGAGCTGAAAAAAATCTCCTCCCCTCTCCTTCCATCCCCACCAATCAGAGACAGACACTGCCGACATGCAGAGTGCCATTTGTCCCATATCGGGCACACGTGCCATAGGTTTGCCGTCACGGATATAGGATATACATTCATGCTCTGATTAGGGTTGTTATTTATGCTGGGAGAGTCAGTGATTTCATTTTTAAATGACATTTCTTGAATGTAATGATCCTTTTGTGAATTTTCTATGCTGGAGATTGTATTATTGCTGGTGAAGGTAAAGCCTCTCTGTTAGCAAATCCCAGTACTACTGGCTGAAAGCGCTTGTATTGTGTAATATGAAGAATAGCAAGATCCCTCTGATCACGTGCTGCCAGTTTTGTGATGCAAACACTTCTAGCAGACCGCAGAACTAGGCAAGTGACCTTTTATTTCTTGTAACCAAGTTCAGCTAAGACTCCAAGCTATCAAACAATACAACATACCGGTGTATACACATTGATGAGGTCTCCGGGCTCATTCACACTAGCCATGCTGCGTATTCCATTGCTGCTGTTGCCTATAACGGACACGGTAGCATTGGGTATTAATGCAGACACGGGGCTGACGGAATGGCTCGCATTCCAACCCATCTCCGTTGCATACCTGTCAACCGGCCAATTTCCGATTGCACAAAATCACGGATTTTTCCCAGGATTTTAAAATCAGGCGGAGGGAGGGGGCGTTGCTCTCCCTCCTAAGCCCCCACTCCACTTGTGCAGATGATCTGCGGGTGGGACATTCTAGGGAGAGTACGCCCTCTCCCTCAGGCAGGAACTGAATTGTAGGTAGGGAACTTTAATCACCCACTACCAGAAGCGACGTCACTTCCGGCATCTGGACCAGGGCTGTGGTGTCAGACACAAATTTGGGTACCTGGAGTCAGTCGACAAAAAATGAACCGACTCCGGCTCCTTCTAAATTTAAATGGGGATTAAAAAAAATGCAAGTTCAAATGTCCCAATTGACAAATTGTCATAATGAACGACTTCTTTGCTATAAGAATAAATGCATGTAGTGCGTAACATTACCGCGAAACCAACACGTCACATGACCATGAAGCATGCTGCACACTGTGTCACTACATGGGACATAATGCACAGTGACTGTGCGACACCGTTTTCCATTGAGTTGTGTTCCGCAGTTACAGGGAATGCAGTGCCCACTGTGAACCTAGCCTAAAGGCCCCCATACACGGGTCAGTTTCCCACCGGATTCCGGCCCGATCGATTCCAGGCGCGTGCACGCGAAACGATCGTGCCGGAATCGCGTGCAGCCCACCTTGTCCAACCGATCGTTCAGGGGCCCAGAATCGGATCCGACAGAGAACCAACATGTTGGTTCCATCAGATTGATTCTGCCTAGATCAGGTGGAGTTGCCACGGAATCGTGCCGGAATCCGTGGGACAAGGTAGTATGCAGTGATGGATACTCTTAATTGGCCAATTGATCACACCTGCGATTCCCGGCAGAATCGCCGGAATCGATCGGGGGAGTGATCAATTGGCCATGGAATCCGACACGTGTATGGCTAGCTTAACTCTCGCTGATAATGAAGTAAATATTAGACTAGAGACGCTTGTATCAGTGAAGGGAATGGATCGCCAATAGTTCAAGACTGAAGCTGTAAAACATTTGGAAAACCGCTGTCATTCAGCTGAGGCGACAAATACTTAGATTGTTAGCTTCAACTTTACACATGACTATGGGATTCCAGGGAAATCATGAATCATGTTTGAAGTGCCCCTTCGCCCTGCCTCTTCTTGGAGCCTTCCACTGCCCCAGAACACTAAAGCTTGGCACACACGGGTAGATCTGTAAAAAGATTTGAGTACAATCAATCAACTTGCGTACTCAGAGATTGATTGTACTCTAATCTGTTTACAATCCTACCCGTGTGTGCCTTCCTTCAAGAGGGTTCAATAGAGCCCGCTCGAAGGAACTCAACTGAACGGGGTTCAAACATGGAAAACCCTGTTCAATCTCCAATACTTTGCATGGAGATGTAAGTGTGAAGGGGACGGAGCCAGCACTCCTCACTCGGAAGTTGTGTGAGTGAGGCAGCTAGCTGTATGAGGCTGCTTCTCCCCAGCTTGTGTCGTGTTGTGATTTACATGCTGCAAGCTGGGGATAACGGGTCGCCATTGAACAGGAATCGATGTGCCCATGTGATGCAAAATTGATTTCCGTTCAATTGATCCCCGATCAATCACAGCGTGGTACCTAGCTTAAGGAAAAAGCAGCAGCATCTTCTGCCTAACTCCCTTTCTCTGCTTTAATTGGCCATTACAGTGTTGGTTTTCTGGCCAGTAGTTCTGTGGTTAATGTATGTCGCCTTGCTTTCCTTCAATGGATGGATACAATACATTAGCATATTACATACAGAGGAGTCAGAAGAATCAGAAACTGAGGAGTCGTGCAATTTGTCGACCGACTGATCTGGCTGAAACCGGAAGTGATGTCACGTCCCCTATTCCCGGTCAGTGATAGTGACAGCTATGCTCCATTGTAAATCTTCTGACCAAAAATGAGGGGAACCCCAGCTGCGCATAAAGCGACTATTCCTCCACACTTTCTCCATTGTACATTGGATCTGTAAAAATGTGCCATGTACAGTATTTAATAGATCTTCCTGTAACTTCTGTGTTCTTTTACAGCAACTACAATGTTTTAAAAGACTGAAAAGTTTTTTTTAGAAAACGTATTTAGCCCATTTCACCGAGGAGTCACCTGGTGTATGATCTTTTCCAGCTAAAAATCTCTTCTTCCAGGTCCCTATACGCAGACAGCTCCCGTCTCTGCAGGGTCGGTCTTCTCCTTCTGCTCATCATATTGGAGTTTCTCCGGTTGGCCAACCACTTTGTTTTCTCCTCTGTTCGGAAAAACTCTGTCACTGACCTAAAGTAGTCTAACGTAACTTCATGACTCCATGCTACGGGGGATTCTGTAAGGAAGCCGCAGTGGCCTCCATAACGTGTCAACAGCAGCAGAAAGTATGGGTTGCTTCTGAAAAGTTCAATGGGAAGGGTGGACTCTGGTGGTCCTCGGATAGGATCGTCCATGCTACAGATACACAGGACAGGGACCGCAACTTCATCCACATCACGGAGGGGTTCGTTTTGTTCCCAGTAATCGTCCCAGCTGATCTTCTCAGTCTTGTATTGACAGTGTAGAGTCTCGTGTAGTTCTTGGAGAGACTGACTGTCAAACAACTTGTCAGTGGGTAGAATGTCTCCTAGAACTGTGAAGTATCTGCAACAGAAAAATAAAAGTATCCTGAAGTATGGATTGTGCAATGAACATATTTTATGTTCTATATTCAGGGGTGCACATAACTTTTTTAGTGAGCTCCTCAGATGGGAACCGGAAGATGGTGTTTGGTACTCAGCCTCCTGCATGGTTGATCCTGCTGCAGATGGTCCTCCCTGTTCCTGATTGATCCTCAGATTAGCTGTCTCCATCCACAGGTCACCAGCTGGCTTTGGGTCTAATGCAAATCTGGCCATACACCTTTTGATTGCTCTATCGGATATCCTTTAGATCTACCAACAACTATGAAGGCTGGGTCCTCTGTGGGACACAGGTAGACTTGATGGTTTACAAAGTCCCTCATATTACATGGTTTTGGTAAAACAAGAGGAGATCTAAAGGAAATCTGACAGAGAAATCTAATGTTGTATGGCCAGCTGAAAGCTAGCCACACATGGTTCAATTTTAGCGTTCAATCGACATTAGATTTGATTTTGTAGTTCGATTAAAAAAATTGATTTTTATTTAATCAATGTACACCACATGGGGAGTACGATTATTGTTCAATTTCGACTGAAAAGTTCATCACAGTAATCCAAAATCATCGATTGAATTCATCGTACGATTTTAGTTTTAATCGGAAGTGATGTGTTAAAGGGAAGTAGCCACACACATCGAGTATCATTGACTCGACCAAAAAAAAACTGCAAGGAATGTAGATCCATGATTGTACAATCCACCAAATTTTTCCAACCTGTCTGATCACGATTCAATCGACGATTTGACAAACATCGATCAATAATCATCCATTGTTCTATGTGGGCAGCACATCGATTTTCTTTCAATCAAATTTTTCATTGAAAAACTTCGGTTGAAAGCGAAAATTTAACCCTGTGTGGCTAGCTTTACTCTCACAGTGCAACACTGTTTGAACCCCCAGATCTCATACCTCAGTAGTGCAACTCGTACTTTCATCCCCCAGATCTCCAACACCTTTAGAAGTCCGATCTTTTTTTTTTTTGGATTACTAATTTATATTCCCAATGTCACATCCCTAACTTCAAACTTTTATAGTTATTAATGTTTCCCTGCAGTTATCCAAGTGACATAAACTGTATACATGTAACAATAAAAACTCAAAGAATTTTGGCAATCTAAATTTTTTTTTCTTTTACAGTGGTGTATACATAATAAAGTGAAGTTGTTTGTAGAGCTATTTAATGTGTTCGAGCTTTAATTTCAATCCGCAATATCAACTTCAGCCACCAGATGAATACACGGGTAGATTCCCATGCAATCGACCGGCAACCACACTGTGATTGATTGCGGGTAAATCGAACTGTAATCAATGTGCACCACATGGGCACATCAATTCCTGTTCAATGGGGACCCGGTTTCCCTGCGGTCCCCCGGGTCTCTGCTTTTCCCCTATCTGGAGAGACAGCCTGCACACCCCCTCCCCTCGCACAGAGACATGTTGGCCATGCCCCCTTCGCACTCTTGGCTAGCTGATCACAGCCGCCTGTACGCCCTTCAGCTGGCAGTTCGGCTATTACTTCGAATGTAGACCCGCGGTCCCCATTCAAAGTAATTGATTTCGACCAAGTTTTCCAACATGTTAAAAACCCGTTACCATACCATGAGCACACACATCGCCCGATGTTGCTCTGTTTCTTCATCGCGCCGCATATGCCCGTCCTTCATCTCCCAACATCTACCAGATGTGCATTATTGGGAAGGTGGAAAACTTGTCAGAAGAAATGTATAACTATTGTACAGAAGAATCTAAAACAGAGGTGGGCCAAATTTTTAAACTTGGTAAAGTCTTGGGCCACAATTAATATATTTAAAAATATAAGTTCTAAATAATAGAAAACCCATCATATCTGTATATATCTGGAAATCAAAACGTTTTCAATAATCCTCCCTAAGGAGCAAGGAGTCCTTAGACCAGTGGTGGGCAACTGAGTTGATATGGAGGGCACAAGTGCGGCCCTCAGCATCACTAAAGGGCCACACATAACATTTTCAATCTATACCGACTTGCATAAGCATTTTTTAATCTGGAAATGACAGGCAGAGCTAGAAGACATTATTTTTCATTTTTAACTAACAAAACTTGTGATACTTCAAGCATTGGGTAACACTGTAGTGTGGTGATGCACATTTTGATTCAGAGGTTATGTGATGCAATATGAGTTCCTATGCCCTATGCATGAACAATAAGGTTTCGGGGGCCACAAGTGGAGGACTGAGGAGAGCCTCTGAAGAATGTCCAAAGGGCTGCATGCGGCCCCCGTGCTGCAGGTTGGGCACCTAGGCCTTAGGGAGTCACTCCCGGTATGGTTCCGACTCTAATTGCCTGCCAACAGGTGGGGAATTTGAAGTTCTCCGCAAACAGGCGGACATCAGGCTTTATTATATGTTCGATCCACCTGTTGGCAGCAATGTTCGGCCATCACTGGTGTGTATTTAAACTTATTCTTTTCCATTCTTAACAGTAGACCACCTTTCAACCCCACTCAATGGTGTCCTGAAACTTTCATTTATGAAGATCATGAAAACACACATGAACTATCTTACCTGCGAAGTATAGCTTTCTGGTAAAGGAGCACAGCCCGTTCGTACGGCCATGGGAGCTTGTTCTCGAACCACTCCTGGCACCGGAAGACTGGAGAAATGCAGGAGACGGCGGTCATGTAACTAGATGAGCCACACTCTCCCAAATAGGACAGGAGAAGACCAGACCCCAACCCTTCACTCACTGCAAATAGCAAAGAACCCGGATGTCTGAAGCGAATATACGTAACCGCTTCTCTTAGATCTCCTGGTTCCCCAAAATGCTGCAGTTTGAGGGTTGTTAACGGGCATTGGTTTTGTCCTCGTCTGTTGAATATAACTGGGTAGTAGCCTTTTTCTAATGCTTGGAGGCAGAGGTGCTGAATGTTTCTTGTCAACTTTCCAAAAGCGTTCGGGATTACCAAGAGCAGAGGTGGGTTGCTTGAAGCGTTCGTGCCTCTCCTCATCTTTATACTTTGTCTTGGGCCCACTACCCAATCCAAAGCAACAAGTCCACCATCCGCAAGCTGCAGGTGATCTCGACAGAACTCCAGCGGCCTGTCAACCGGTAATAAGTGTTGAATAAGAGTCTGAAGATTTGGACAACTCCTCCACCACCAGCGAGTTGGCTCCAGTTGTGGTAAACGCTGGATGTCTTTAAGCAACCAATTTGCAAGAGCCGATGATTTGCATATCAGTTCATATCCTCTGGGAACGTTATCCCGGAAACCTCTGAAAACTCCACGATAATCCTCTTCACCTTCGCCAGCCGTGTCTTTCTTGTTTTTGTATCTGAACAGAACCTTGGTGACCATGCCGAGCAGGAGATCTAGGAGGGAGCAAAAGGAGCCCCACAGAGCAGAGACAGCAGTCATTTTCTGTGGCTTCAATGTGTAATCTCTTTCTGATGCGTTGTCCTTGAACCTTTCATCAACACAAACATATTTCCCTCTATCAGAGCTTGCAAGCGTTTATTTATTTAAGTGTTCCGCTCACAATTGGCTTCGGAATTCAGAAGAGGTTGAACTTTTTGTGTGCCAAGTTGTTTGAACAGTGATTCATGTTTGTGTTTTGGAGCCTGTGGCTATATCCTCTGTGCCAATGATCTGCTGAGCTGTGACCTATAAAGAAAGGTAGAGTTTCATATTCGTAAATGAATAAAATCAGGATTTCACGGCCCATCTGTCCTGGTTTCCTGATCTACAGACAAATCAACTGGTGTGATGGAGGATCTGGCTGCACAGGTCGGAGCAACAGAATACTTGAAGGTGTTTAGGCAGCATGAGAGTCTTTACTTGGCCGAGTCTGTTGTTTGTGTGTGAGACAAATTGTAAAGGCCCCCATACACCTTACAATCTTTTCATACAATTTCTGTACAATCAAATTTTGTTCTACCAAAACCATGTAATATGAGGAGCTTTCTAAACCTTCCAATCACTATGTATTCTATCAGAGAGGACCCAGCACTACATAGCACTGATATATACCTTCCAATCACTATGTATTCTATCAGGGAGGCCCCGGCACTACATAGCAGTGATATATACCTTTCAATCACTATGTATTCTATCAGGGAGGACCCGGCAGTACATAGCAGTGATATATACCTTCCAATCACTATGTATTCTATCAGGGAGGACCCGGCACTACATAGCAGTGATATATACCTTCCAATCACTATGTATTCTATCAGGGAGGCCACTATACTACACAGTTGTTGGTAGATCTAATGGAGATTGTATGGATCGATCTTAAGGTGTATGGGGGGCTTTAGGCATAGTAATAGCTGACAATGTACCGTAATTTCTGGCGTATAGGACGACTGGGCTTATAAAATGACTCCCAACTTTTCCAGTTAAAATATAGAGTTTGAGATATTCTCGCTGTATAAGATTATCTCTCTTCAAATCCAAATAAAAAATGTTATGTCTATTCTGACTTTTAACCCCCAAAATTAAAAAAATGTAATATAGTGTAATACAGTTGTGTATGAAGTGAAGTTTTTGTACAACTATTTCATGTGTTCT
>CM070033.1:172877361-172887843 GCA_036250615.1 Ptychadena robeensis | reverse complement strand
GTTTGGTTTACAATGCTGATGATTGGGAATGGATTGAACATGTCAGTTTGCTCAGTCCTCTTGTTCCATAAGTCAGAATCCTATTTTAAGACAATGTGTTTGAAGATTTATTGCAAGGGTACTTTAGTTAGCCCCTCTTATAAATGGGTATGGGGCCATGGTATCACTAAACCTTTGTAATTATTCTATAGATCAGGGGTTTTTCTTGTTAATGGTATTCCTGGATGCTCAATAAGCCACCCACCTGCAGACCCCTACAATATTGGTCAGGCCCCTAACTGAATACATACTCTCATTCTTATTTAAAGATATCATCAAGCCTGGTCTAAGACTATATGGGATCCCCGGTCCCCCTAGTTTGATGGCTGAGCGGCCTGACACCGGACTGCAGTGTGATGAAGCAGCAGGTACATTCATTTTAGGCATGACTTTTTTTTACACATACTTATACATTGAATGAGAGATTTACTGTTGTTTTTTATATAGATTTTTCGTGTGTTCTTTCATTGCGGTTTATCTCATGTATCCTCAATATCGTTACCTTGCCCATTCTCCTGAAGAAGCAATTTTACATCGCCATGTCAATGCCATGTCTCCTGTCCAATGCCTCTACTTCAGCAGAAGACAACAAGCTTAGAGTTTAAGGCCAGCAGATCTCTTAGCGTAGGTGAGTTTAGGGAGTTTCCGTGTCTTTTACACTGCAGTTGTCCTTTTCTATTATATTCCCTATAGGATGTTGTATCTTTAAAACACTTACTCCCCCATACTAACCTAACCTTTTTCCCCCTCCCACTACCCTAATGTTTGATGAGAGCTGCTGGCCTCCGTACTCCTGGCCAATGCTTCCACTTGAGCAGAAGACAACACGCCTGAAAATTAGGGCCAGCAGATCTCTTAGGGTAGGTTAGGGTGGTTTGGTGTGTTTGCAATCGTCCTTTTCTGTTGTATTCAATTAAATATGTTTTAACTTAAGAAGAAAGTGCACTTCTTCCCCCATACTAAGCTGCCCTGATCCCCCCTCCCACCAAGTTGATCTGTGCTTGTTAAGATGTTCTGGCCTCTGTAAACTGGTTTTTGATGTTTTAGTGCTGTGCCTCTGTAGCCCCTGCCAGAATCAGGGGACTACTGTGTTAAAGATTTAGGAGGGAAAGGAGCAAGGTTGTCACAGACAGGTGCAAAGTTGTTGTCTGTTAGTGACTGGCCTGGCTCTTTGCCCAGTTCTGTGAATGTATCTTTTCATGCTGTTTCTGCCTAGATACTAGAGGCCTAAGAGTTTGGCGCCCTCTAGAATCTGGGAGGAGAAAAGGTTATAAAATGTAGAGGCAAGGTGTATTGTGAGGTCTTATCTCCAGGGAGCTCCCCTGCTGGGGGCCCAGGGGGTGAATTGAGGTAACGGACTAGACTGAGCCAGCCAGAAGAGTGTGAGGTCTGGGGACTTGTTTAGGAGGGAGATCCTGGTTTCTGATCTGAGGAGCAGATTAGAGGATTCCTGAGCAAGTCAGTCAAGAGCGGCCTAAGGAAGCTAAAGGGGAACTCTGTTGCATGTTCTAGAAGAAGACTGGTCAGTGAGAGTGAAGTCTACTTTAAAGTCCCCAGGAAAGGTTAGCTAAGACTGTGATTGCTCGGGTGTTAGAAGAAGCTGCCTAGTGAGGTACTAGGGCAGCCTTGTCTGTGATTGCTCGTGTCTGGAAGAAGCTGCCTAGTGAGGTACCGGGGTGGCCAAGACAGTGATCGCTGTGTGTTTGGAAGAAGCTGCCAAGTGTGGTGCTAGGACCTCAGGGTGCTCGAACAGCCTTGCCCCTTGACCCTCTCTCCCATGACAACGTGTGCAAATAAACTCTCTTCAAGTTCAAACTGCAACATTTCTCTTTGGTCATTTCTGCTATCCGGTTCCCATTCACTACACAGCGGCACCCATGGGTGTCATCGCTACACCTCCACTCCAATATATAGGAGTGATTTTAAGATACTTGATAACTGTTACAGATCATATTGATGGCGGAATCTCCTGATGAAGCTAATTTCGCGAAACGCGTCAAGAAGACGTCCATCCAAAATATGAAATATGTGTTTATGTGGATCATGTATTTTTATTTTATTTTATGTGACAGTAACCTGTATATGCTCAATCTGTACCACAGCTGGAATCATGTAAAAATAGTTTAGAATTTTGTATGGAAATTTGTCAACAATAAAAAATCTCCATTTCTGAGATGGTGAGTGGAGGGAAGGTACAATGCCCCCATCTCCCTCTCATATTCTGTGTATTTTACAATCAAATATGGGGATGTTGGCACACCTAATGATACAAGGGGGAATGATATGTTGTTGTTTTTTTCAAATAATCCATTGAATGGAAGGTGGAAGACACCAGTTTTTAGCCCCTTTTTCCCCCTTTCTACTTATTTATAAATACATTGTTACAAATTAGAACCCCAAAAGGAGCAGGTACTGCTGCATTCCAACATAGGATTGATGTGGTTTTTTTTTTTGAAAAACTGGTAAGATAGACATTATAACATAGCCAGGGCACTAAGATATATGATTTCAAGTTTAAAAGAATTGGTAGCAACATCTGCAACATAAGTTTATAGACGTTAACAAATATTGCAAGATAAGATTAATATATATGTGTCACGGAGCAGCAGATGTGGACCCACTCTGCCACGTGTCCTACCTCCTCTAACGGCGTTGTCTAAGTGAACCCACTCATTCTTCACAATACCCCTGATGGTGGGGATAGACTTCCCCGAGGGGATCACCAGGTCGCTACCTCTTGAGGGATGGTAGGAACACAGGCAGCTGGTCCAGGGGACAGCAGGGAAGGCTCCAGGGACACAGGTGTCGTCAGCCAGACAGTGTGACAGGGCAGGCAGCGCAGGTACAGATCAGGTAGCAGGAGAGTGCAGCAGGCAAGTAAGGGTTAACAGGTATCAGTCTCAGAACACAGGCAGAACTCTATATCACAGGAACAGCAATGGCAGGCAGTGCTTAGCATAACACAGAGACCTTAATACTGAGTCAAGGCTGAAAGGGCAGGGTTCCTTATATAGCTGCAGGAGGACCACTATTGGTCAGCCAGGTCACATGACGAATACCTTCAATCCCAGGAAATGACATGCGCTGGTGTTTCAAGAAGTGTGTAGAAATATCAGATTCACCGCTGAACAGGGCGCCCAGATCTGCAACGGTAAGTAGGGAGGCTGCGGCGGCATACTGCAGCTGCTGTTACAATATGGAACATGATTTTTATGAATATAATAATAAATAATAAAAAGATAGACACAATAGTATGATGACTATGAAAGTTGCTAATAGTTCTTGGGATAAATATGTATATGACCTGGTAAAGAATATATGACCAGAGTACTATCATTGATACAAGTTATGTAATGAAAGCTTTATGATCAATGAAGAAACCTATATGCAGTACAACTCATTTTCAACATAACAATGTAAGAGATTGGTGAATATGACTGATGTAGTTAATGATTATTGATTATACTATCTTGGATAGTATATACCTTTATTGACTTGGTTGGGGCCCCTGGTGCTATAGGGTGGGTTCCGGTTGTGGCCTTCCTCCCTGACGGGTGAGGCTGGGATTTACAGATGCAAGCCGGCATTGACCGGCCCCTATCATCTGCACTCATCCCTCCGACCCGGGCCCTGGACCGAGTTCTCCCTCACTTGGGAGATTGGGTTTGGTGCCGTGATCTTGGAGGAATGCTGTATTGGAGGCTAGGAGGGTGACACTGCCCCCCCCTTCGCCGCCAGCAGCAAGGTGCCATTGCATCCATGCATCGCCATGGAGACGGGGGACCACGCTACCATGCCACTGAGTGATCGGAGGCTATGGGCGTGGCTACCCGTTTCCATGGATAGTGGGGGATATAGTGGGGCGGGTGGTTGCGGCTGTCCACACGCACCTGGGGTGTGGGGACCTGATTGTCAGTGTGGAGTCTGCATAGACCGTAGGTAAGGTGTTTTAGTTTTGGTTTGGTGCTTGATTTGGTATATTCATGGGACCGGGTACTCACCTATACTTTGTTTAGGGCAGCGCACCATGTATGTTTTTCTATGTGACAGGCATACTCATATATACTTAGGTAGTTTAATCCACTGAGGGTAAGGAGGGTGGGGTATATTTGAGTTTATAGTACACAGCAGCAAGTGTGGATACATAACTGGACAAACAACACTACACAGGGGGGGGGGGGGACTATTTGTTGTGTTACAGCAGTTATTATAGTAGTTTTTTCATGTCACATATTTATGCCCTTTTACATCACTTCACAGACACATTGGGTGACGATATAATACACACTTTCTAATTAGTCCACACTCATTTTAAGTTGTAGTCACTTACTCCTGTGATCTTTAATGTTAGGTGGTGGTTGGTTTTTAGGTCTTATGTAGACTCCATTTTGATTTCAGGCGGCGATGCCTTTGGTGGCTATGTTGGGATGGCCACGGACACTTTTACCCTTGTCATCATCCCCCACTTTCTCCGCCCCCTATGTCGGTTGGCGTGTGGGTGGTTGGCCTGGCGGTGACCATTGTTGGCCCATCCCACATGGGGTATCACCAAGTATACTACATGACCAGCTATGAGTACATATCATGCACTTATTGAAGTGGAAGATCATTATGTATATAGGAGTGATTTTAACCTCCCTAGCGGTTGAGACGAACCCTGTTTGTTTGCCGAACAGGGTCCTCTCAACCGCAGGGGAAGCCGACAGCGGGGAGACTCTATGCCTCCCCGGAAAGCTGCAGCGAATGTCTTCATCGCTGCAGCATTTCCGGGTTTGCGGCACCGCCCCGATCGCGTCACGGTGACGCGGAAGGGGGCGGGGGGGACCGGCGCCATAGACCTCCATGTTAATGGAGGAGCGCCGGCTTTCCCTCTCACGCAGCTGTTGTCAGTAATAACAGCAGCTGCGTGTAGAGCTCCGGCGAGATACCGGAAATGACAGGCAGTGTACTGTGTACACTGCCTCAATTGCCCGTATCGCGCCGTTGTAAACGGGCAGTGCGCTAGGGAGGTTAAGATACTTGATAACTGTGAAGCTAGCCATACACGTGTCAGATTCCATGTCCGATCGATTCATCATCCGATCGATTCCGGCGATTCTGCCGGGAATTGCAGGTGTGATCAATCGGCCAATTAAGAGTATCCATCGCTGCATACCACCTTGTCCAACGGATTCCGGCACGATTCCGTGTCCGATTGTCCACCTCACAAATGGCAACTCCCCCTGATCTGGGCAGAATCAATCTGATGGAACCAACATGTTGGTTCTCTGTCGGATCCGATTCTGAGCCCCTGAACGATCGGACCTGATCGATCGGACAAGGTGGGCTGCATGCGGTTCCGGCACGATCGTTTGGCGTGCACGCGCCCGGAATCGATCGTGCCGGAATCCGGTGGGAATCCGACACGTGTATGGGGGCCTTTACAGATCATATTGATGGCGGGATCTCTGAAGCTAATTTAGCGAAAAACGCCTCAAGAAGACGTCCATCAAAAATACGAAATATGTGTTTATGTGGATCATGTATTTTTATTTTAGTTTATGTGACAGTAACCTGTATATGCTCAATCTGTACCACAGCTGGAATCATGTAAAAATATTTTAGAATTTTGTATGGAAATTTGTCAACAATAAAAAAACCTTGCTATATTTTATTATAAAAAATTGTGGTCAACTAAACTTGCCTTTAAAGCGGACCTACCACCTGGGAGGTCACTCAGCATTATCAGCTGCAGCTAAGCCAATAATGAGGAGATCCTTGATTGTAGTGAACAAATCTTCATCTGACAGCTGGAGGGGATCTTGTTAGGAGTGTTCCCCCTCCCACTGCCTTACGTCTCGCCTAGGCAGCCAAAGTGGTGTGTGGGAGATCTCTCCCAGGCAGGAAATCGTCAGCAGCAGAATCCCCCTCTTCACAAACCCCCCCTCCCTCCCCTACGAGTCTCTGCATCTAGAGAAGACACAGGAGGAGGAGTAGAGAGGGGGGGTCAGTGAGGGCGGAAGTGTGCAAATGCCAGAAGCCAAGATGCCAGCATGAGAAATCAAGCAGACGATGTGAGTATAGTGTGGGGGTTTTTTGTGTAGCAGTTTCCCAGCATCTGAACTGCTGACAGGTGAGTATTGTGTCTGTGTATTTAATGTATGTCTGTTTTTGTATTTTCAGTGTAAAACTGCTTTAAAGTCCCGGAGTTTAATCTCCGTTTCTGAGATGGTGATTGGAGGGTAGGTACAACGCCCCCATCTCCCTCTCATATTCTGTGTTTTTTGCAATGAAATATGGGGATGTTGGTTGATACAAGGGGGAATAATATGTTGTTGTTTTTTTCCCCCATACTAAGCTACCCTGATCCCCCCTCCCACCACGTTGATCTTTGCTTGTTAAGATGTTCTGGCCTCTGTAAACTGGTTTTTGTTGTTTCAGTGCTGTGCCTCCACAGTGAGCCCCCCATAGACGTATCAATTCCAGGCCATTATCCAAAACATTTTGAGTCACCCGCTGACAGGCCGTCTGGGAATTCTATGCCACCAACCTCGACAATCATTCAACATTTTCCGACATGTCTGAACGATTTTGTTGTCAATTTCTATCTAGGTTGATTGAACCATGTGGACATCGTTTTTGGTTGATCGACTTTAAAATTAACAAGTTTAGGTCGATCGAACGGGAAAATCTGAATGTGTATGGGGGCCCTAAGTATGCCTATTATTTAAATTAAACCGGGCACAACAAAATAGCATTCGATGTTTACTCGATCAAAATCTTCCGACATGTCCGATCACTTTTCAATCGTTTGTCTGGTCAATTTTAATTGAACCATGTGGACATGCATAGATTTTTGGTCAATCAACTTTAAAATCGGTTGGTTTAGGTCTTTTGAACAGGAAAATCTAAAGCGTATGGGGGCCTTGAGTAAATTGATATTTATCTAATGTGATGGGGGGGGGGGGGGGTTTGTATATTTCTTATGTTTTGTTTGTAGTGGGGACACAGCAAAACTTGTGCAAAACATATATGTCATATGTATATCAGCCACATGTAATAATTAATGGTATTATTGTATGTTACCGGTAGGGAAAGGTACACATGTTTAATTGTTATCAATTGTCGGGTTTGCTTGTGATGTATGTTATATCTTGTGTTGTTGGTTGTGTGGTGTTGCTTGTGTTGTATGTTATATGTTTTTCAATGTATATGTATGTTTCATGTTTTATGATGTGGCCAATGTTTATTTCGGGCTTTGACCATTGTTTGTTTATTCGTGTTGTTATGTTGTTTGTTATAATGTATTTAATTAGGACATATAACATTGTTTAGGGGAAATTCATGTGGATAAGTGTGTTTTATTGATATATGTTATCGGTGATTGTCAGATAGGGGTTAATGTGATGGGACGGGTTATATGGTTATTCCAGGTTTTGGGAACATTTTTTGGGCATGTATTGGATAATGAATTATCTATTTATTGGACACATTTATTTCATGTTGAGTGTTTGAGGGTTTTGCGGGTCTGCTGGTGGTTTTAGAGTATTGCTTTGAAGGAAATGTTGATATGTCGGGATTTAGGTTTTATATCAAGTAATTGATGAAATAATTTTTTTTTGTGAAAATCTTTTTATTAAAGTTTTTCAAATATACAGAAAACAACAATACTTACACACACACACACACAAGAACCAACGAGCAGTTGTGCCGACCCAAGGTCCAGTAATACAAAGTCATGTACAGAGATCATTGTATCAAAAGGGCATTTCCTACAGGGGTGACCACATCCCAAAATAATAGAAAAAATGAAGGTGGTGGGTGTATAGTAACCTCAGCACCTAGATTTCCCTGGGGGTATAAGCCCGAGGGCAGGGGGACTTTTTAGTCCACAAACTTAAGGGTAAGTAAGAAGTATTGAATAGTTATACCGTAGAGAAGTACATAACAGTTAAATGCAATAATGCAATATTTTTAATTAAAAGATAAATCTGCACACTGTGGGGTACATTGTATCGTAGGAGAATGCTGGTATGTTGCATATGAGTATACAATGAGTAGGTTTACAATAGGTGATGCATAGGTTCATTGCATAAGGTATATTCTATACAGGTATAGAAGAATACGGATTCAGCTCGGGAATCTACCCCGACGCGCGTTTCATAATATATTTCATCAGGGGGTACATTTGATGGTACGTATAAACATGCGATATCTTTAAGAGGTGGTGTCAGCCAAGTTCCGTAGGGGTTACCCTTCGAGGGGAACGAATGGCCAAAACCGGCCCGTCATATGCGGGGTACCATCTAAATCTTAGGTTAGGTTAGGTAGTCTTGTTAAGGTATCAGGTAGAAGGTATGCCGGTACACAGAGAGGTGCTGCTGCTGAGTAGGCGACTAAGACATGTCACGGCTCTCCACGGCTCTCTCTTCATGTACAGAGATCAACACATCTATAGTTACACACCCAAGTACAAGGTCCATAGGACTGAAGATCCCACTAGGCCCGTTTGCATAAGGTCAAATACAGCAAATGACATAGCTTGGTACAGCACAATCCCAGTCACACAAACATTCACACACTCTGGAACCCCAACTTCCCCCAGGAGAGAGCAACCTAAGTGGTAGAGGTATCCGACACCCAAACCCCCCAAACCCTGTCAAACTTTAGATGACATCCTCTGCTGGCATATGTGGCTTGATAGAAGTGTAAGGATGCATTTATGAGCGCCTTAAGGTGATTTTATGTATAAATGTCAGGTTTTGCTGGTATCTGTGATTATTAATGTAATTATTACAGATACCAGTTTTTTACTGTATTTAGAAATGTTTGTGTGCTTAACGCTTATTGCTGCACAGGGGAAAATGGATTTGGAAGGAGTAAGGGGTTAATATGACCTATTGTTCTTTTGGAATGATGACATTGAAGAATGCATATATATTATTGGCCAGCACTTGCGCTATCTTTGTGCGACCTGTTTGTTTTGCCTTCGATCTGCAGGGGCAAGGAAAAGTTGAGGTATGTTGCTGGGCTGCAAAGATTCACAAAAGACCCTTTCAACGATCCACAATATGCTCACACAGGGATCGATGGTCGTTAAAATGTCGTTGTGAAATTTATATATCTATGGCTACCTTTAGGGTAGGTTAGGGTGGTTCTGTGTGTTTTACGCTGCACTTGTCCTTTTCTGTTGTATTTAGTAAAATACGTTTAACTTAATAAGAAAGTGCACGTATTCCCCCATACTAAAGCCTGCCATACATACCCCGATGGTGTGCAGGCAGACTAGTCCCGATATGTTCCGGGAGGCTAACGTGATGACGTCATCACGTTAGCATCCCGGTGCATTATGGGGCCCCTTCAATCGGCCGGGCACCCTTTGTGTTCCGGCCATAAGCTGCAATGAAGACGCCATCTTCATTGCAGCTTATGGTATTGGCTTTCATCGGCTCGTATCGGCCAGAGATTAACGGACATGTCCGTTCTCTGGCCGGCCAAGCATTGGGGCGACAGGGATCTGTCGCCCCATGTGGGCACATGCCGATTAGCGGCCGATTTTTAATCAGACCGACGGGCGTGCGCGGCATGTGTATGGCTAGCATAACCCACCCTGATCCCCCCTCCCGCCATGCTGGTCTTTGATAAGATCTGCTGCCCTTAGTACTTTGTTCCAGTACATGTGTCTCCTGTCCCATAACTCCACTTGAGCAGATGGCATCAAGCCTGGAGATTAAGACCAGCAGATCTCTAATGCTGGCCATACACTCTGAGATTAAAATTACGATACATTAAAACCGACCAATGAAAGCATTTTATCGGCCTGAAATCCGCACATGTCCACATGGTACAACCGATAAAACATGATCGTAATTGCCATTTTTTCCGGTTGTAATTTATCGGACATGTTGTTTAATTGGTCTGGGAACATCGGGAAACTTCATACTGTTTTCATAGTGTTTACCGACCAATTACAGCAGAGGCTTCCCCTTTAAAAAAAAATGACATTCTCATAAAAAAAAAAATACGATCCTAAATTGGATTTTCAATGTGGTAGCTTTTTTGCCGAATATTACGATCCAAACCGATACCGCTGTCGGGATACATTGGTCTGTTTTAATGGATCGGAATTTTAATCTCGGAGTGTATGGCCAGCTTAAGGGTAGGTAAGTGTGGGGGTTGTATCATGTTTTCCACTGGTTTTCAATGTTCCAGTGCTGTGCCCAGGGCCGGGACAAGGTCCACCAACAACAGAGGCTGAGCTGCCCAAGTGCGCCCCCCCCCCTCATCTATGAGGTGATTGTGGGGGAAGTGTATAGGAGACATTGCTGTGACTGACAGCAGAGGAGGAGCTAGCCTAAGTGCTATTTCACACTATATGCATTTTTTATAGGCATGCGTTTCTGCATATATACTGTGGGGGATTAGCGATAGAGCGACAAGGTGCGGTACTCTGGATGGGTCCCC
>CM070033.1:172843004-172854600 GCA_036250615.1 Ptychadena robeensis | reverse complement strand
ATCACTATAGCTGTGTAATCACTGCTGAAGGTTGTACGCAACTACCCATTATCTTTCTTATACTTTGTTTAGGGCTTTGCAACTCACTCCCAAAGTCAGCTAGCCTGAAATTTTTGAGTATCTCAAACACTCAATAATAAACAATACAAAACAAAACAAATAATCTTCAATCATATCAATCTGTGAATGCCTTCTTTGATGCTTTCTTTGAGTGGGACCAAGCTATCCCACTAGAAGACAGGTTGGTTGAGCAGGTAACGGACATGTCCATAAATCCTGCTCCTAAAGTGGTGCTCCACTCCAATCGACGGGCACCCGGGCACAGCGTGGTGATGTCATCATCACCAGGCGGCACACAAACAGGTCATCATCGAGCGCCAGTCGGGACATGGATGGACCTTATGAAATGGATAAAAAATCTCTAAATCTCTACTACACAATTATTGAACTGGTCATCATGGACCCTTTGCTAGGGACAAAAAAAAAGCTTCCCAATCTTAATGCCTTTGACAAATTCCTGAAAATGTTTCAGAACAGATACAGCCAGTACAGATAGAGTAATGGCTTCACATCACTTATTGCATGTTCCAAGTCAGGATGTATGCAGGTCAGAGGCAGAAAGGTTAATACTTTTAGAAGGAGGTCAGCTCAAGATGTCTAATCTAGTGAAAGCAGATCATACTGAAAACCAGATACACAATACACAATGGGATGTAATGTTTGGTTGCCGCAAAGGAATGGCATGCATATTAGAATCACATGTCTGTATATGTAAATGTTTTAATAGAATTCCACAATATTCTCTGAAATCATAAAGAAAAACTTACATTCTCTGCTCCTTCTAAAATAGGTAATAAAATGGGAGACTGGTCTATCCTGGGACGTCTGCTAACCGAGGTCCAAAACCATTCAACTGTAATTGGAAAAATATGGCTGACAATGCTCCTGATATTCCGAATCCTCTTGGTAACTCTGGTGGGGGATGCTATGTATGGCGATGAACAGTCTAAATTTACTTGCAACACCCTTCAACCTGGTTGCAACAACGTGTGTTATGATAGCTTTGCCCCCGTTTCACACCTCAGATTTTGGATCTTTCAGATTGTCCTAGTGTCCACACCTTCCATTTTTTACATCATCTATGTCCTGCACAAAATTGCTAAAGATGAGAAGACTGAACTAGAGAGGGCCTACATTATGGAACTTCTTCAAAGTTTATCCATTGGTGAACATGTGAAGACCAAGAAAAGTGCAGATCTAGATGAGCAGGTGGAGGCGAAAGACATGTCCAAGAAAGGAGAGAGGTTCAAACCAAAGTTTGCCAATGACCCTGTCCGGGGACCCATTCCCATGTTTGACAAGATGCACGTTATTTACATTGTTCATGTTGTGCTCAGGTCAATAATGGAAGTGGTGTTCTTAGTTGGTCAATACTACCTTTATGGCTTTGAGGTACCTCATCTTTTCCAGTGTCACACCTACCCGTGTCCCACCACAACAGACTGTTTCGTCTCCAGAGCTACAGAGAAGACAGTTTTTCTTAACTTTATGTTTGGAGTGGGTCTTGGCTGTTTTATTTTGAACATTGTGGAACTGCATTACCTAGGGTGGTTCTATGTATTCAGAGTCTTAGCAGTTGCTTGCAGTACTTGTTGTGAATTCAAGAGCAGTAAGAAAAAGAAGCCCATGGTGTTGTATCCTGAGCAGAACAGTCTACTTATACATCTGAAGGACACCATACAAGAACGATACGTACTGAAGACCTCCTCCAGCCTTTCCACAGAGAAAATCAGCTGTCTACCTTCCCCACCAGCAAACACACTTTCCTTCACCAATGATGACATTGACAATTCTACCTCAAGGAGAAGCCCAGATATGAAACACTCCAATGCAACCAAAATAACCAAGGGCAAGAAATCGTGGCTCTGAGGAAGCTAAAACCGTCATAGTATTTTCTGGTGTTGTTGGAAGATGTGTGGTATTTGACATCTGAGTGATTACACATTGGTCTGTAACTGAATGGTTATGTAAAAATATATTTTTAAACTTTGACTATGTAGTCTGCCATGTTTTTCTTTGACTAGAATGTGTTATTCTATGGTGCCATGGGAGGTTCCTGTTTTAATCGTTTTATTGCAAAAACATAAATTACCAAACAAATAAAAAAAAATGTACGAAACATAAAAAGCTTCATTAAATGGATAGAGAACAGGTGCAAAAAATGGGGAAATACAATGCATGTGATATCATAAAAGTAAAATGTGCCCTAGTACCTATCAGACTATGCTTAGGTCTAAACAGTGCCAAAGTACAGTATATACAAAAAATCCTTTTCGCATTCAGCCACCAAACTACATACCGAATGGCAGCTGCCAAAAAAGAAAGAAATAATATAAACAAGCAAGTCAGTTAGCAGCCTCCTTTACCTAATTCAAACTAAAACTTAAAGCGGACCTACCACCAGGAATCTATGTTTTCATGAATGGCACTAGAAGTGCCAATAATAGGAAGGAATGCAGTGAAAAAACCCAAAAACTTACCTGTAATGAGCAATTTAAGTAGATAATTCGGCAGCTCTCCTCACTTCCTGGTTATTATTAGGCAGAAATAGGCAGCATGTCACAGGAAGCAGTGATCTGCTTTGAAAATTCCCATAGAAGATCACTGACCGCCCCCCAGTGGCCACGCACGATATTACACCCCCAGTTTCATGTGTTGCCTTCAGTGAACCAGGAAGTGAGGGGAGCTGTGTGGTAATCTTGTTAAAATGGTCATTACAGGTACACTTTTGAGTTTTTTTTTACTGCATTCCTATTATTGGCACTTCTAGTGCCATTCATGAAAACATAGATTTCTGGTGGTCTTCAGGTCACCATAACACCTTACAATCCTACTGCAACACTTCTACTGCATCCTTCCGGGGGAGATTTTAACCTTGGCAAAACCCCCCCTCCCACACATCCCCCCCCCACCCCCTTCCCCCATCCCCCCCATCGCCCCCCCCCCCCCACATCCACACAACCTACACCAGGTTTGTGTGGACTTGGCCGCTCAATGGGCTACCTACGTCAATGCCTATGTAATCTGATGGGCAATAGGTGCCCAATGAGAAGCGATCCTCAGCAGGCATCCCTGAGGACACTATTGGATCGCAGTAAGCAGGTAAGCTACCCCGAGTGTGACTCAGGATTACCACTTTTTGCAATGAAAACTTACTCTGAGCCAAATTTGTAAAATGTTTTCTGCCCTGGCCTAGCCCCTGCTCTATGTTCCCCTGTAAAGACTTCGGATACCTTTGCTGGGTGGCTATTTCTCTGCCACATGAAGCCCTCACTCTTTCAGGTTAAATGAAACCCCTGAACATGGGGAAAACATTGTACCTATGTTAGCACATTGGCAGCCCTCTCAATGTCTAGACCATGACCACACATGGCTGGCAGAAGATTGAAGAGAGCACTGCATGTCCGTTGACCAGACAAAAGACTAGAGAGAATATTAAATATCAATTAAAAAACATAACATACGATTTGGGAATCCTAGGGGAACAGGTGACACAAAATGGGCCTTTAATAATTTTACTTTTGCTTGGAGTTAAATATTTAACCCCTGAATAGGGGAGACTATATTTATCCTACATGAATCTTATGTAAATAAATATAAGTAAGCCGTATAGGTAACACAGTCCCAGGTAGACCCTGTGAAATAGTCTTTACAGGAGTTGATATTAATAGTGGCGTGGTTAGCAGTGGTTGAGCATTTTTATAAAAGTACACAAAAGGCCCATCATTTCAGGTATTGGAACACTTACCGAAAATATCTCAGGCTGGGTTGTGAAAAATCCTCAAACCTCTGGTCCATTGAAAAACACCCAGCTTTTTACAAGACACAACAGACCTCGTAAAAACAACTGACTGCAATGTGGAGTTCCGCTACCCTAAAGGAACTATTTAGCCACGATGGATGTGGAATCTTATATTACAACCTTCCACATGATGATGGGATTGCAAGTAGCATCATTTCTTAAAAAACTGAACCAGCCTGCAAAACATTATTTCACAGCTGATAAATTTTGATTTTTTTACGATTTGATGCCACAACGACTTTTTGGGCAGGACCTCTATCTAAACAGATTGGGGTGCCAATGGGTGTCACGTTTTGCCCCCCAGTATGCAAACTCTTCATGGCCAAAATCGAGGAGGAGGAGTAGTTCGAGCAAATGTGTCCCATTTAAAACCCATGGCTACTTTCGCTTACATAGATGATTCCTCATATTTGGATCTGAAAGTGAGGGAAAAATCGGGGAGGAAATCTGCTTAAATTTCCACAGGAACACCACTGGCTTTCACCCCACGATCAAACTCAAATAAACCACTCGCAGCTCAGATATATTAAATCTCTTTCCTGTGACACACCTATACGTATCACTGGAACTACATTGCAACATCCATCTACAGGAAACCCACAGACCACCCTACTTAACATCAGGCAGACAGCGTCCTCCGAAACATATAAAGCATATGTGTTATACAGCCAAAGCATATCAGTATACCATCGGATCTGCTCGGAGAACACAGACAGAAAGGCCACCTGGATTTAAAAAACAACTCATGGTGGAGGAATTCCTAAACCAGGGATAAAATCCGGAACACCAAAGGCCAATCCAGAAGAAAAGCATGTGACCATTCCAGAAGCAACCTTTTACATAAAGCAAAATGAAAAAGAGAATCGGATCCCAATAGTGGTCCATTTAACCCATTTCTGGAAAGTGTTACGACGGATCATAAAAGAGCTACAAACCAGTTCTCCACAAGGACAAAAGACTCAAGGAAATATTTCAAGAAATACCTCTCCTTGCCTATTGACAACCACCAATCACGACCAACTTATTGTGAGAGAAGTTCCCTGGACACCCCAAACCGAACGGAACATCTCGTAGGCAGAGCAGATGTGAGACTGTCTCATATCGACAGTGCGCAGGAGTACCAGTACCAGGACCAGTTGGAGTATAGAGTACAGGGAACGTTCTCCTGCAGATACTCCAATGTGGTTCTGTACCTAAATCGTGCAAAAATGCCCTCAGGACTCTACTGTTGGGAGATAGGTCAACCACTGCGCCAGAGTATGAACCTTGCATAGTACACGATCAACAACAAGGAACAACCGATTGTCCCTGTAGGAGCCCATTTCTGCAAAGCTGGCCACGCATAGAATAGATCTCAGGGTTATGGGACTGATGGGGAATTTGAAACACAGAAAGAAAGAGCTGGAATGGGAATGTAATTCATAAAAAAATTCAAACAAATATGGAATACGGTTTAAATAGGGACAACAACTTCATGTGTTCACTACACTTTAGAACAGTCACAATAACCCCCCCCCCCCTCTTTTCTTCAAAAACTGATGGAATTCATCACTGAAAATAATGTGTCTGGACTCCTCACTTTATGTCAATTAGTATTCATGCCTAATCTCGGATAATTTAAGAATATTGCTATTTGGTTTCTCCCAGAAAATACCTATGTTGCCATATTTCTCTGCTTCCCAGGTCTATGCTTTTAATTGCTGATAGGAGGAGAATGTCACGGCTAGACCTCTTATCTGTATTACCCCAAATACTCTTCCTAACTCTGTCACTATCTCCATTAACTAACCCTTCCCTCTCACCTAATCAGTCATGTGTGTCAAGACAAAACTGTTTCTTTTGTTCAAATATTTATGACCAGTTATTTTGTGTATAAATGTAAGTTCAAAGACCAAGTGTATAGCCTGAAGAAGGGATCTGCGATATCCGAAAGCGGTTCTCTAATGACTCAGTTAGCCAATAAATGGATCACTGAACTCCAAAACTCTGTATAAAAAAGTAAGAAAAGAACATCTACCATAGTTCTCGACATTTAAGGCACACAATTTCCCCCTTAACATCAATGAGAAAAGGTTGTTGCTAATGAATAACAGGGATGACATAAGTGGTAGGCTGGTACGCATTTAGGTCTAAAACTGATTTGCGTACTGTTTGTCACCGAATCGCTTATGCGGATAGTCAGTGAACAGATCAAGGAGTTCAACACCTCATCCCCTCTTATGCTGAGTCTCTGTGGTGATCTGATGAAAGCGCTCTGTAGGACACGGTGGTGAAGCTGAATATTGCAGCTTGAGTGAGATTACAGCTCCACATAAAACATTTACACATAATTTAAACACGACGAAATGTTTTTTATTCAAAAAATTCTTTGGCAAATTGTTATTAAGTTAAACATATACAATTTATGTACCTGAAAAAACCGCAGGAAAGCTTAAAAACTATAAAAAAAGGTTGCAGAGTAGGGGTGTCAATTGGGAAGCAAATTCAAAAAATATTGGATTAATAAGAGGTGGAGATTTGGGGAAAGTCAGAAGTAATATACTGAGATTTGGGGTTCAAATGGTGTTTGTACTGTGAAAGTAAATGAAACCAAAGCCAGCTGGTGACCGTGGATGGAGGCCGCTAATAGGAGGCTAAATCAGTAAAGCTAGCCATACACGGCACGGATTCCTGGCTGATTCAATTCACCATCCGATCGATTCGGCGATTCCGCCGGGATCTCAGGTGTGATCGATCGGCCAATTAAGGAATCCGATCGCTGCATACCACCTTGTCCTGCAGGATCCGTGTCCGATTGATCCCTCCGGATGCCAACACCCGCTGATTGGAGAATGACCGAAAGACCAAATTGGTTCTTGGCGGATCGATTCTGAGCCCCGATCGGTGGACCCGATCGGACGGACAAGGTGGCGGCGACGGGAATCCGGCCGATCGTTCGGTGCACGCGCCGAGAGCGATCGGGCCGGAATCCGTTTGGCAAATCGACCCGTGTATGTCAGCCTAACAGGGGGTCAATCTGCAGCAGAAGAAACTACATGCAGAGGTGACGCAGAGGACAGTGAGGAAGACCACCTAAAATGGGATGAGTACCAAACATATACCTGGTTACTCATCTGAGGAGTCACTAAAAAATATGTGCACCCCTGGAATGAAATGTAAAACATGTAGCCACATTTACACTCTGCATGCAATAATAATAATAAAAAATGTATGTGACACAGACTTATATCTCTCCCATATCTAAAATAGCTGCTATAGTAGTAACAGATGGGTAAAATGTGATTCTATTAGTTGGTCAAGGGGTTCAGAGAATGGTACTGCTAGTGTATAGGACACATATTATAGTTGTTGCCCTGCACATTTAGCTGGGGAACTAAGCTCTGCCATATTGTTCTGTCATTTTGGCTGAATGGAGTAGAACAAAGCCTTGCCTCCTGGCTAGCTGCGGGTGAAGGAATATAGAGTGAATACTGCATGGCCAGCCGATGCACACTTGCTGGAACATGCTGTTATATTACTTGTATTGTGAATGGCTGTGTCTTTTAAAAAAAAAATCTCACTAAACATGGGGTGCTTTTATGCTGCAAAAAAATAGGTAGAAAATTTTATATAATAAAAACATACGTATTATCAACAAGTTAGTACATTTCTAGATATAACTAGCGTGTACGTTCTACAGCCACATAATAAATGTGAGCAAAGTTCACCATCAGATGCTGTATGTATGGGGAATAATTAAACTGTATTGTAGTGCAATCCATTGTCCATGGTAATGGAAGATGGAAGGAAAAGAAAATCCCTCTTAAAGAGTAGTCTACTAGGAAATCTTTCCACAATCCTATTGCCGTCACAGATTAACATTGTTGGACAGTGTCACTTTATTTAGGTAACCCTAGCAATGTTGTTGGCATTTACAAAGCCATGAATTTGATGGAGGATTTAGATGAATGTATGGTATAGTGAGTGTTGGTAAATGTTGTGCCATTATGTGCTTTATGGTACGAAAATGTAAAAATAAAAAAAAAAAAAAAACAACCAACACCAACAAAAAAACAAACCAAACACCACACCAAACCACCCCCCACACAACCCCCCCATAACCCCCCCCAACCAATAAACACTTTATCCCTACAATTTTAATTAGATACCAACAATATGTATCGCGGGTCCTCCATAAATAGAATACATAGTGATGGGAGGTAATATCATGATATTAGTCGGAGGGTCCTACCATGAAGAATAATAGTGATGGAAGGTATATATCACGCTAGAATACCAAGATCCTCCATGTAGAAACATAGTGATAGAAGGTATAATATCATGCTATGTAGTGCGGGTCCTCCTGATAGAAATACAAGTGATGGAAGGTATATATCTGCTATGTAGGCGGGTCCTCCGATAGAATACAAGTGATGGAAGGTATATATACATGCTATGATCCCAGATCTCCATGATAGAAAATAGTGATGGAAAGGTATATATACTGTATGTAATCCAAGATCCTCCCTGATAGAATACATAGTGATTGGAAAAGGTATATATCACTGCTATGTAGGCAGGGTCATCCTATAGAATAACCATAGTGATTGGAAGGTAATATCATGTAGTAGTGCTGGTCACCCTGATAGAATACATAGTGATGGAAGGAATAATATCACGCTATGTAGTGCGGGTCCTCCTGAAGAATAATAGTGATTGGAAGGTATATATCACGCTATGTAATGCCGGGTCCCCCTGATAGAATACAATAGTGATTGGAAGGTATAATACACGCTAGTAGTGCCGGGTCCTCCTGGTGAGAATACAAAGGATTGGAAGGTATAATCACTGCATGAGTAACTGGGTCCTACGGATATAGTGATTGGAAGGTTTAGAAAGATCCTCATATTACATGGTTTTGGTAGAACCAAAGTGGATCATGACTGGAATTTGTTCCATTCCGTACATCAAGCCAAAAGACCACTGCCAGGAGAGAGAACTGTATTAGCACCAGCAGTACCCATTCTCTGATCTATGTAATGTATACATGTATCTGTAGCAGAGCAGGTTCATGCGCTGGTATACAGTACGACAAGCTCACCAGCTACAACCATTCTGCATTTACCTCCAGGACTTAGTTACACATCAAGGGGTACAATTTGTAGCAGCAAATGGTACATAATAATGTAGCTGTGACAAATCACCAGCCGCTATTACCGGGATTACATCGCTAGTTACACTTCCCTGGTAATAGGTGGTTTCAGCCATTAATAGCAGTTATGAATCATTGCTACAAAATTGGCCAGTTTGACGAAGGCTGATTCCAGTTTAGCCGGCTGCCGGCTGTTCTCTTGCTCTAAGACTTTGTAAATCCAATAAAAGGAATCCAGTTATGGGATCATTGCTGACAGTTCTGTCTGAAATACTAGTTACCAGAGTGATGCATTGTATTCAGTATATTAAGGTAGCCATAGATGGTCCGATTCTCCCCCTGATTTTTCGGTCGATGCCATGCATGGTCCCGCTGATCGCTTGGTGGTCACTCGCTCACAAATCAGGTGTGCCTACCTGCACAGATCAACCAGAATTGCACCGCAAGTCGGATCGCACAGTGATCTGACATGTCGATGAATTCCTGGCTGATTGCATACTGGATGGGGACCAACCGACGTGGCTCATATCATATGCGGCCATCCCTGTTTTCCAGCGGGATATCGGACATGACTGTAAACCACGCTCGATGTCCATCCAAAGCAGGGTGGGTTCTCCATGCAAAGCATTGGCTGAGCTGGAGAGACGGCAGTGCTGCACCCCCAGCTCCTCCGATATCGGGCAGCAGCACAATGACGCCATCATGTTGCTGCTGGGAACCTCAAGCGGCTCCAATATCGAGCTGTGTGTTCACGGCTTTATGCTCGGCACACAAAGGGTGCCCGCTGATCCTCTGGGTGACTGGCTGCAGTGTGATAACGCTGCAATCAGTAGCTATATAATCAGGCAGGGATCGGCCCGTGTATGCCTACCTTTACACTTCCAGGGAATTGGCATCTGCAGATGCCTCTATTATTGAGTAGTAATCATCTTTTTTGGTACCATACTCAGAGGGTACATCACCTTGTTCTCATTGACTCAGGAATTTGCATAATCTTTTTGCTATTATTATTAATAATGACATTTCAACCTGACTGAAGGACTGGGATGACTGGGACGACTTTCCAACCAATGGGAGAATCTCATTGTGAGATAAGGAGTAGAGATGGTCAGGGAGATGCTGACATTTTTACATTAGTATCCAAACGCATGCAAATTGTATGTACAATGAACCTGAGCCAATCAAGTACAGCAGCTGCTATGCTTGTTGCTCATTTTCAATCCACATAAGATTGCATTCCAATGCTTATGTCGAAATTTTGGCATCTCGTTGACCATCTCTAATAAGAAGCAGCTCTGACAACTCAGGGAACTTCTACTATAGTCCTAGAACAGTGATGGTGAACCTTTTAGAGACCGGGTGCCCAAACTGAAATCCAAACCCCACCTATTTATCTCAAATTGCCGGCATGGCGATATAACCTGAATTACACAACTCATATACACACACAAAACATGTAAACACACACAAAAATAGAATAGGAGAGTGTATGGGACACTGTGTGCAATCAGAAGAGAGGGGGATGCATTTAGAGCCAATAGGCTGCAGATCTCTCCTCTGTGCTGGCTATGGCTAACATCTCGCGTGCCCACAGAGAGGGCTCCAAGTGCCACCCCTGGTACTCATGCCATAGGTTCGCCATCACTGGCCTAGACTATAGAGATGTCACATGAATTGTTCCACATCAGAATTATTACTGTCTAATATTTCGTTACAGCCTTCCTATGGAAGGAATCCAGGACAACACCCAGGGGACTCAGAGCAGTGGTGGAGCAGTGGAATTTACTACTGACCTATTAAGCCCCCCCCCCCCCTCTCGCCATGCATGTTCCGGGCAAACACCCAGCTGCTGATTGTTCGCAAAACGGACATGGCAACCTGGAGCGATCAACCTGAATTGCGCTATAGGCATGGGATTGGTTTTTTTCTGGTTGATTGCATTACTTTGAATGGGGAACATGGTCCCTATCCAAAGTATCAGCCGGCGAATAGCGCACACAAGTGGTGCGCTTCAATTCTCTGAATGATTGACTGCAGCATGATGACATCATCACGCTGCAACCTGCCATTTAACAATCACGTCGGGATCTATGAGTGCATTGGGGACTTAAGTTGCTTGAACTTAAGTTATTTACACCCAAAGATCACAAGCATTCGACAATGGATCGTGCGGGTTTATGAATTTATTTTTTTTTATCATTTTTATTGGAATTTTTTAACAGTTTACAATAAATTAATTGAAAGAAAAAACACCGTATTAAAGTTACAAGCTTGTTTTTTGTTTTTCTTCTAAGCACAACTGCAGTTACATGACATTGCTATCATCATCATACAATGAATTTCTTTTTTATCATGTCTCTTACTTTACATTGAACTGGATTCTGATTTTGGTTTATTTAACCCCACTGGGTGTTACGGGCTTTTCGCCCCATTTTCTATGGCATAAAAAGCAGTTTCCCCAGCAATCGCGGCTGAGTACACTGTACTCCGCCATGATTGCCGGTTCTCTCCTCAGCCCACTACACACCGCCGGTGTCAAATTGAGGTGTGTGGGGAGAAAAGCGTCGCCCCTCCATTAGATTTCTATGGCGCGCCCCCCCCCC
>CM070033.1:172821648-172833968 GCA_036250615.1 Ptychadena robeensis | reverse complement strand
CCAGCACTACATAGCAGTGATATATACCTTCTAATCACTATGCATTCTATCAGGGAGCACACTATACTACATAGTTGGTGGTAGATCTAATGAAAATTGTATGTGATATAAAGGTGTATTGGGAAGCTACACTGGTATTGTACCTGTGGCTCTTCGGCAAGGACGATGCCCCAGTGATGGGTGGAAAAAGATGGAGGCATGGGATGGAAAGATTTAAAGCCGTAGCTGGGCTGATGACAAATCTTGACATCATTGTGGAGGGATTTGGCACATCCGTGGTGTCGTCGGGTGAGTAAGCGTGTGTTGGATTTGGCTGTAACCCTGATAGGTGGCTCCATGTCATCCAGCTTGTTGCTGCTTGTGTGGAGGAGCCGTCGCCTCCCTCTTCCACCTCCAGCTGTGCATATGTCAGGATTTGTTCATCAAGGGCTTCCCTGGGTAGTAGCAAATTTCATTTACGAGTTTATAAAGGTGTGTCTGGCTTTGTAATGGTTGGATCTGTTCTCTCCTCTCTGAAGAGGACAAGGAGTTGTGTTAAGCAGGGTACAGACCTGCAGATATGGGCTGGATCGATGACCGATTCGAGCGCTGTACTCGCTCACGGCCATCTATCTGGCCCATATTATATGTGGCCATTGCTGTTTTCGAGTGGGACAAATCAATCTAGCTTGAAAACATCGGACATGACCGTAAGTACGGCCGATGCTTTGCATAGAGACCGCTGGTCTCCAGGCAAAGCTTCGGCTGAGCTAGGGAAAGCAGAGCTGTCTCCCCAGCTCTGCCGATATCGGACAGCAGCGTGATGACGTCCTCACGCTGCTGCAGGGAACATCAGACGGCTCTAATATCGAGCCATCTGTACCCTGCTTTACAGTGGATTAAAGAGGAATGGTAAAATGGCCTTTTTGGTGGACCAACATGGCTAACCAAATGCATTTCTGTCTTGCCTATACTATTCAACGGGTTGAAGTCCATATGTCATAATTTATAGTTATTCAAAGTGGCTTATTGAATTCTCCGCCTCATGATTGGGATTCTTGGACGTTTATTCATGCGTATTGACCTAAATGGGAGCTAGGAGCTAAAAAAATAGGAGCAGATCTACACCTCCCTAGCATGCCAACTGACTAGCAATCTACACAGTTCTATTTATAAGAAACATGTCACTGCTAATGGGTATAACATGCACATACCTCCAGTATCATCTCTACATGACGTCATGCTTAAGCTAGGCATGTGCGCATGGATCCTCATGCGTTCTGCCAGCGCCTGAACATTACCACGTTGCTTTCAGTCGTCCACTGAACTGATGGCAATCCCTATGTGTGCACATTGATTTCCATTATATACCAAAGTAGAACGATCGACCAGAAAACTACCGCAAGGGCACATTGTTGGTTGCTCAAGGTGGGAGCCTCAGTTTTGCTGGAAATCAGAACACACATCGAATGCAAAATCGCCCACAAATCTAAATTTATATGTATGGGGGGCATAATGGTTGCCAATAACGCCCTGATTTTTACCCGATTTTTCGGCCGATCTGCAAATCGGGTGGGTGCACCTGGTGAGATTGACCAGGAATCGCTCGCCTGCTGGTAAATTTCCAGTGATCCAATTATAAAAGGGTGCCTGCCAATCAGCTGAGGGGCTGGCTGCAGTGCGATGACGTCATCCCGCTCAAGTCGATGGCTACCTTAACACATCTTCTAGATGGTTGCCCACCCTCTTCATATTCTTATTCGCAGGCCACAGCAGCGAAAGGTCATTGGGAGTTTGGGTGGGATTAAGGATTGAAACTTTTAATGACCAAACAAATCCTGACTGGATAAACCTTGAATTTCTGTAGAGCCTCCGAGTTTCAGCACTTTTATTCTTTAGTCTACATGAATTTCTCCTGTAAAGTCTTATGCCATCACACATCGTTCTTTCTTTTCTTGTACCTGTTACTCTCCCCTTCCAGACCTGTCCGGTGACTCTGGTGAACTTCTTTTTCTTTGGTTGGAATTTGGAGTCTGACTTACCTGACATTGTCAATTACTAGTGCGGCTTGCCTTGGTAATTTACTACTCTGTAGCTTAAAATCAATTAGAACTGATTACCTGTTGGGCTTGTCATGCGTCTTGGATTGTGTTGGTTTAAAAAGCAAAGCTTTGTGAACGCTTGTTCGAAACGTGGTCCTTCAAATATAATAATAAAGATGTAACATTGTTATTTATTTGGTATGGAGGGGGGGGTACTATAAATCTAAAGTACAGATGGGGGAATGGCTTGGAAATGGTCTTAAAGCTTATGGCTGAGGCTCCACTGGGGTTTGGGAGTGGCTCAGGCGTGTTTCAGACCCGCACAAACCACTCCCATTGTCCCCAATGTGCCTGTCTCCATAGTCCATGATCGGCCATGACAAGTTTTACGTCCGTGCCCCTAAAGCATGGATCAGATGCGGTTCAGAAAACGCAACGAAAACCTGCAGGTGATCCGGACTGAAAACATGCTTTTCTGAATGTGTTTCTCTGTCCGCTTCAGTGGAGCCTTAGCCTAAATCTAAAGTAAACTTCAATACCTTTCGAAGTGGATCCCCTGGAATAAAGTTGTGAACACATGGCTCCTATATTCTCCTATATAGTCGAGGTTCCCGGCAGCTGCGGGAGGACGTAATCGCACTGCTGCCCGATATCGGAGGAGCTAGAGACACAGCAGTGCTGTGTCTTCAGCTCTGACCATGCTTTGCATGGAGACCCCGTGGTCCCCATGCAAAGCAATGGACTTCGACCGTGTTTTACAGTCATTCCCGATATCCCTGTTTTTGAGCAGGATTGGTCCCGCTCGAAACCAGGGATGGCCGCATTAGATATGGGCCAGATAGATGGTTGCAGAAATATGCAGAAATGCTACCTAAAGAATCTTGTATTTGTCTCCTCTGCGCAGCCTGAGGCTGGTGCTCCTAACCTTTGTCTTCTGTAGGTTCTCTGCGAAGCAGAACAATGTAGTGTTCAGGATAAGAGTGGTCACACCAGCAGGTTGAGGCTTGACAGGCGTGACTTATCATGGCCTTCATAAAACCAATCTGAACTGGTTTGACTGGAACTGGGAGAAGTGTTCTATATAATACATCCCTATACATTGGTATCCTGTTGTGTACATTTACAAAGCACGGCTGTGTCATTTACATGAAAATGTTTAACTTTTTAATTATTTAGCTCCATTTAAAATTCATTTCTCAACATCTTGGTAGCATTGGTATTGATGGTTGCTGAGTGATTCACATACCTCTTCTTTAAAGTAGTGTGTGTGTGTATGGGAGGCATTTTACAGATGCTAAATAATTATGGTCATTGACAATGTAACTCCCAGTTACTAGTTGCCCACTAGTCTCTGATTCATATGGGGAAAAGAGAATCAGGTTTCCACCAGCTTGTCCTCCTGCTCCTATGACCTGCTAGACCTTTGTGCGTAAGCATGTAAGCATGTACATATGTTTTGTGCTTCCTACCATGTAACTCAGATTGTTTTGGCAGTTAAGTGTCTAGATATAATTTATTACTCAATCCACATAACTTTTTAGCTATGAGGTGGGGTGCAGTGAGCATTCAAGACTTGGTACATATGAGCAAAGCAGCTGCCAAATATGCATTCTAGGTTTCTGTTTCCTGAACAGATTAATGTATAACCTGTTGGGTTCCTGAGAAGATCGGGGCACAGCCATTGGTTTCCTGAGAAGATCGGGGCACAGCCATTGGGTTCCTGAGAAGATCGGGGCACAGCCATTGGGTTCCTGAGAAGATCAGGGCACAGCCATTGGGTTCCTGAGAAGATCAGGGCACAGCCATTGGTTTCCTGAGAAGATCAGGGCACAGCCATTGGGTTCCTGAGAAGATGGGGGTACAGCCATTGGGTTCCTGAGAAGATGGGGGCACAGCCATTGGGTTCCTGAGAAGATGGGGGCACAGCCATTGGGTTCCTGAGAAGATGGGGGCACAGCCATTGGGTTCCTGAGAAGATGGGGGCACAGCCATTGGGTTCCTGAGAAGATGGGGGCACAGCCATTGGGTTCCTGAGAAGACGGGGGCACAGCCATTGGGTTCCTGAGAAGACCGGGGCACATCCATTGGGTTCCTGAGAAGACCGGGGCACATCCATTGGGTTCCTAAGCAGATCAGAACACATATCCTGGTGTTCAGTTTGGACATGTTGACAAGTGCACATTGTGATATGTGGGTTATGATTACTTTATTCGGGTACAGTGGTTTCAGTTCCTCCATACCTAATCTGTTACGATTATAAGGGATATAAAAAAATGAGAGGGATAATGGATTCTAAGGAATCCTTGTCACCATGGAAACCATTTTTGGTGTCTCTTACCAAAAAGTATTTGTCTTTTTCACATAATCCTGTTTACATATCTAAGCACCTAGTAAGCGGGGATCATCATATAGATGCAGCTGAAGTATGCAAATCTGCTTTTCTTTATTCATTCTTAGGCCACGTTTAAAACTTCCAGGTTCTTCCTCCTGATGGGCATCCTCTTCTCGTTTTATTTACTAGTGAGATTCACCATCTTTGCTTTGGTATCACAAACAAAAGGCCAACATTTTGAACTGATTGGAAGAGTGTTGCATTGGCATTTCTCATTGACTTCTGAGGACTTTTCCTATTGTGTTTCAGGGAAAAATCTACAGAGCCAGTTAGCCTATGTTTCTACTTAGGTGATTAACCGCCTGACGCTCGCGATTTTCAATCGCCTGCGGAATCACTGTCAATCGCCTACACTATTTTGAATAGGCTTGTCCCCACTTATAAGATCACATGGGTTTTTTTTCCTGATCGCTCCCATATACATGAATGGACAATCGTCCACCGGCAATTCCGCAGGCGATTTATCGCTTAAGTGAGAACATAGCCTTAGGCCCCAAAAATCTGAAAGGGCTGACTTCCAAATCTATGTAGATCTTGTCTGCCCTGCCTATCCTCTTGTTTCTCCGCTGGCAGGTTTGCAGATTGCTATTCACTATCTTCATAGTCATTTCAGATTCAATTTGTTGATTGATTACAATGAAACATCATCATGGCGGGCATGACACAGTTCTGTGATTAAAGAACATTATATATCAAAGCTGATCTAACTGTAATTCAGATTTTTATGAAGTATAACAAGAACAGATTACCTTCCTTCCTGTTTTCCTGTGTAGTCCTTAAACTTTTATTTTTAGAGTTCCCCTTCTGCATGTATCACCCTGTTATTGTTTGAGAATTATTGATTGTAGTTGTGTTTATTCAATGTAAAATGTTGGTGGAACTTTTGTTTCGAAGCTTCCTGTAATACTAGATCCTCGAAGAAGTATTCTGTCCAGAGGCCGGTAGTCGTGACACGGAACGTCTCAGTTTTGCTATTTTTGGTTCATAGATTGTTTTCATTCCGACGGCATATGAAGCTCTGCTTTGTGTATTTATGTTTAATGCATTTAGTATCTGGAGACATTGATTTACACATGAACCACATTTGATCACGTTCAGCTATTGCTCATCGCCTTAGGCTACGCTCAACATATTAAAAATAACGCTGCTGCATCATTGCAGGGTTGTGTATAGCAATGTAGATTTGGTGTATCCAACACCAAGAAAAAACCCAGAAAAGTTTTAAGCTTACAAGAACTGGAGATATGGTGGGTTTGGTCTTCTTCCCCTTTTTTTATTTTTTTATTTTTTTGATCCGACCAGTACTTGCATTTCCTTCTAAAGACCCAGGTGAATCATTTATGGTTTGTTGGGTCCATAAGATGCACTTATGAGATCTCTGTGTGTTATGGACCGGAGGCTTAACCACCTGTAGCTGAGTGGAGGCTGGATAGACCAACCATGGGGCTGATGCGACCAGCCTAGTGGAAGTTCCAGGAGGTGGAGGCTGCCACACACACAGCGGAGACAAATCCTCTGCTCTGTGTGTTGGCTTTCACTTCCGGTACGATCTGTTTGGTTTTGCCCGCTGACCAGAGAAAGTAATCGTGGAGCAGCCGATTGGTAGGCGAAGCTGATGCACATAACCAAGGGTTTGTCTCCACTGTGTGTGTCAGCCGCTGGAGACTGGAAAAGCACACATGTCTGTATGTAAGGGTGAGCATTATAATGCACAGGGCATTATATATATAGAGTCGGAGACATTTTTGGGTACCTGGAGCCGGAGACGGCCAATAATGTACCGACTCCTACTAAATTTAAATGGGAATTGAAAAAAAAAATTCTTTCAAATGTCGCAATTAACAGTGATACTGAACGACTTCTCTGCTATTGGAATAAATGCATGCCGTGCATAACATTACAGCACCCTCTGTGACCCGAGCCTAAAGGCCCCCACACACGTACCAAGTGGGGGCCGACAGATCAGCTCAGATGAGCTCGAGAGTGCAGCGTGATGACGTCATCACTCTGCTCTCCAGAGCTGACAGCATCGGCCTTCCGTTAGTTTCAATGAAGACGCCGATCTTCATTGAAACAGCATCGGCCAGAGAATATCGGACATGTCCATTCTCTGGCCGGCCGAGCTGTGGGGTGACAGCGATCTGACGCTACATGTGGGCACCCCCTATCTGCGAGCGCGCAGGCCTATCGGTCGGTGGCAAAAAATTTGTGTATGGCAGCCTTAACTCTCGCTGATAATGAAGTAAATGTTTGTTGCCGGACTAGAGACACTTGTATAAGTGACGGGAATGGATCGCCAATAGTTACAGACTGAAGCTGTAAAACATTTGAAAAACCGCTGTTTTTCAGCTGAGGCGACAAATACTGAAAGATTGTTAACTTCAACTTTACACATGAATATGGGATTCCAGGGAAATCATGAATCATGTTTAAAGTGCCCCTTAACCCTGCCTCTTCTTGGAGCCTTCCACTGCCCTATCTTCAGCAGAAGATCAGAACACTTAAGCTTGGCACAAACGGGTAGATCTGTAAAAAGATTTGAGTACAATCAATTAACTTGCGCGCTCACGGTGATTGATTGTACTCTAATCTGTTTACAAACCTACCAGTGTGTGCCTTCCTTCGGGCAGGATCAATAGAGCCAGCTCGAAGGAACTTGAATGAACGGGGTTTCAACATGTTGGAAAGACCCCGTTCAATCTCCAATACTTTGCATGGAGACATGAGTCTTCATGGAAAGTTTTAAAACAGCTGCGGCTCCTGCCTCCTCCACAGCTGTCGGCTGTCAGTGTGAAGGGGCGGAGCCAGCACTCCTCACTCGGAAGCTGTGTGAGACAGGCTGCTTCTCCCAAGCTTGTGGCATGTTGTAAATCACACACTGCAAGCTGGGGATAACGGGTCCCCATTGAACAGGAATCGATATGCCCATGTGGTGCACATTGATTTCTGTTCAATTGATTCCCAATCAATCGTCGCGTGGTGCCTAGCTTAAGGAAAAAGCAGCAGCATCTTCTGCCTAACTCCCTTTTTCTGCTTTAATTGGCCATTACAGTCCAGTGCTGGTTTCCTGGCCAGTAGTTCTGTGGGTAATGTATGTCGCCTTCCTTTCCTTCAATGGATGGATACCATACATTAGCATATTTTAATACAGAGGAGTCTGAGTCGAGGAGTCAGAAGAATCTGAAACTGAGGTGTCGGAGTCTGGCAATTTATCGACCGACTCCACAGCCCTGATAATGCAGTGCATGTTATCAGCAGTAAAATACTGTAGTTTTAATATCCTCCTTCTTTGCTGTTGTGCTCATTCAGATTTTTAAATAGTAGACCTTAAATCAGCAGGTGGAAAATGAGGTTTTTGGCAAGAGCAGGGCCGGAAGGGCCTTCATGTAAAAAAGCAAAAGGTTGTATAAAGAGACACAGTAGGAATAGTCATCTCTTATAAGGTTATTTAACTTTAATCACCAAAAAAAGGAAATGCATGGAGTATAAAAAGGAATTCTAACAGAGGGAGGTTACCCGTGTCCTTACAGGAATCAGAATTCAAGCTCTGCCAATGGTTCATTTCCTATCTTGGTATCCACAATGTTTTCTGTTCTATCTGAGGAGGAGTAAGAATGAGAAAACAAAATAAACCCCAATTACCAAGAATCTGTCTATTTTAAATATTTTTCTCTATACTCCAGAATGAGTGGTAGTGATGGCAGCATGGTTTCATTGCAGAATGCTGCCACTAGTGCATCTCAGTCATGGTCCCAGAAGCTGACTAGTTGCAATAATGACGTACTTAAAGAACTGAAAAGTGATAATATTCTGGAGCTTATATGTGTTCAGCTCAATTTATTTTCACTGCCCATGTCTCATCAGATGTACAGTCCTGGGCAAAAGTTTTGAAAGTGACACAAATATTTGAAATTTGAAAAGTTGCTGCTTAAGTTTTTATAGTAGACATAGTATGCATATACTCCCGAATGTTATGAAGAGTGTTCAGATGAATTGCATAATCCTTCTTTGCCATAAAAATCAACAAAATCCCCAAAAGACCTTCAAGGTTCAATTCTTGTTAAGAAGGCTTCAGGGCGTCCAAGAAAGTCCAGCAAGCGCCAGGATCGTCTCCTAAAGAGGATTCAGCTGCAGGATCGGAGTGCCACCAGTGCAGAGGTTGCTCAGGAATGGCAGTTGGCAGATGTGAATGCATCTGCACGCACAGTGAGGCGAAGACTTTTGGAAGATGGACAGATGTCAAGAAGGGCAGCAAAGAAGCCACTTCTCTCCCAAAAAACCCTCAGGGACAGATTGATCTTCTGCAGAAAGTATGGTGAATGGACTGCTGAGGACTGGGTCATATTCTCCGATGAAGCCCCTTTCCGATTGTTTGGGGCATCTGGAGAAGGGCTTGTCCGGAGAAGAAAAGATGAGAGCTACCATCAGTCCTGTGTCACGCCAACAGTAAAGCATCCTGAGACCATTCATGTATGGGGTTACTTCTCATCCAAGGGAGTGGGCTCACTCACAATTTTCCCCAAAAACACAGAAACCATGAATAAAGAATGGAACCAAAACACCCTCCAACAGCCACTTCTTCCAACAATCCAACAACAGTTTGGTGCAGAACAATGCATTTTCCAGCATGATGGAGCACCGTGCCATAAGGCAAAAGTGATAACTAAGTGGCTTGGGGACCAAAACGTTGAAATTTTGGGTCCATGGCTTGGAAACTCCCCAGATCTTAATCCCATTGAGAACTTGTGGTAATTCCGCAAGAGGCGGGTGGACAAACAAAAACCAACTAATTCTGACAAACTCAAAGTAGTGATTATGAAAGAATGGGTTTCTATCAGTCAGGATTTGGCCCAAAAGTTGCGTGAGAGCATGCCCAGTTGAATTGCAGAGGTCCTGAAAAAGAAGGGCCAACACTGTAAATATTGAATCTTTGCTTAAATCTCATATAATTGTCAACAAAATCCTTTGATATGTATGAAGTGCTTATAATTATATTTCAGTCCATCACAGAAACAACTGCAACAAAGATCTAACAGCAGTTTAGCAGCAGCAAACTTTGTGAAAACTAATATTTGTGTCATTCTCAAAACTTTTGGGCAGGACTGTATATGGGGGACCCTTACTGTGCAACACAGTATAGAACCCTTTAAAGCTTTGTATCCCAAATGATACCAAATTACGTTTCTAACATTGGGTGATCCACCTAAAGGAAATAAAAAACAGGAGCTGAGGATCCAGGTGACCTAGAAATAACCGTGTTGTATTTACTACTGTGAGCTTCAATCCATCTAACTGAATACCTCTTCGGTGGCTCTTGTTGAACTCCCAAGAGCACTAATTGAAACATTGATTGAATGTGATTTAGAGATGTTTTGTAGAGTCTAAGGGTCAATTGGCTCAGACTTGTGATAAGGGAGGTATGAGAGATTAGGGGACTTATCAAGGATTTAAAGGATGAGGACACTTTTGTGGACTATTCAAATACCCCCTTCACCATTGTGGTCACCTGCACTTATGATAACACAGACCTTTGATTGTCCAATAACCATGTACTCACGTTGGATTGACTAGGATCTCTGTTTGCGAAGACATTGGTTGCACGCTTCTTTTCTTGCAAAGTGTTGTGGGCTTTGAATCCGTTGGTAAATAAATAGCTAAAATTCTTTGAGGCTTTCCATAAGTGGAACAATTGTTCGATTGTTTCAGAACTTTTGAACCTCCTCTATAGCTAGCCATACACGGGTGGATTATTTTGCGCTTCGATTTAAAATAAATCAATTCAGTTAAAGAAATTGATTTATCCAAAGAAATCGATCCCTGGGAAATATTCCTTCATAAGAATCCATTCCATTTGTAAGATCGATCAAAGTTTACCAACATGTCCGATCACTTTTCGATTTTTTTTTTATTTTTTATTTTTTATTCTAGATCGATCACTTTTGCCCGATTGCACCAGCTGGACAGGAATCGATTTCCATTAGATCGACTTAAAAAACGATCATTTTAAGTTGATCAAATGTAAAGATTAAACAGTGTATGGCCACCTTATGTCTCATCGGAGATATTAACTTCTGCTTCCATAGACACAACACAAAAGACCCAATCACATCATGCCAGTTGGGATTTTGTTGCTTAAGGGCCCTTAAGGTAGCCATACACAGGTCGATTTGTCAGTGATCAATAGCCGATCGATTGCTGAACCAATCTTTCCAGGTGATCAAAAATCGGCAATTGATCCGATCGGTAATAGAAGCAACACCACCTTGGGAATCCGATTTGTGGCTGATTTGGACATGAGCCGATCTCCAAAATGGCCGACTCCACAAAATCCATCGATCGGAAAGGCTGCTGCATAGGGCTATTTGGGTCCATCAATGAACTCCGATTGCCAAACGATCGACCAAAAAACCAACATGTCTGTTCATTATCCGATTCCGATTTTTTTTTTTTTTTTGGGTTGATTGTTCAGGGTGATCAAAACCTGATTGACTGCCGATCGAACTGGTGAACGCGTGCAGTGATCAATCTGTCAAAAAAGGAGTAGAAAATCAACCTGTGTATGGCTACCTTTTACACACTATCCGCGCTGCAGTTGCATCTGCATTTCTGCTGATTACTGACGCGGTAACGCAATGGGCACAAACCATGTCAGTTACCAAAAAAAAAAAAAAAAAGATTTTTTTTAGTGCGCTGTGCTTGCTTCTCCCATACAAGTATATTGGAGATTCCATCGCTGCTCCTGCAAAAATGCGTACTGCAGGCCGTCTCTAATTGCGCCATTGCACATTACCAAAAAAACAGTCATTGCTCTAGTGTGAAAACCCGGCATTGATCAGCTGCCCTGCGGTACTGTATTGCACTGCTTAAAAATCTATCGTTTAAAGTTGATCTGGCGGAAATATCTATTTATGTATGCCCATCTTTACACAAGTCCATGGTAAGCCATTCTTTGATGCCAGGTGCACAGGTGACGTAATTGTAGTTGGTTACAGTCAGGTAAAAATACCAGTGGCATGCCATATATAGCCTATTTGTTGCCTAAGCCGATCACTTTGCTGATTATCAGGAATAATTAGTGATTGGTTTCCTAGCTGAAGCAATTAAAGCAGGGTACATACGTGAAGATATGGGCCAGATCAATTGATGCACACCCACGGCCATCTATCTGGCCCATATCATATGCAGCCATGGCTATTTACAGCCATATCGGACATGATCGTTGAATACAGCTGATGTCCGTTGCTTTGCCTAGAGACCGCGGGTCTCCACGCAAAGCATCTGCTGAGCCGGGGAGAGAGGAGAGCTGTCTCTCCACAGCCAGCCAATATCTGACAGCAGCGTGAGGACGTCATCACACTGCAGCAGGGAACATTGGACGGCTGAAGGAAAGGAAGGCGACATACATTAACCACAGAACTACTGGCCAGGAAACCAGCACTGTACTGTAATGGGCAATTAAAGCAGAGAAAGGGAGTTAGGCAGAAGATGCTGCTGCTTTTTCCTTAAGCTAGACACCACGCTGTCATTGATCGGCGATCAAGTGAATGGAAATCAATGTGCACCACATGGGCACATCGATTCCTGTTCAATGGGGACCCGTTATCCCCAGCTTGCAGTGTGTGATTTACAACACGCCACAAGCTGGGGAGAAGCTGCCTGTCTCATACAGCTGCCTCACTCACACAGCTTCCGAGTGGGGAGTGCTGGCTCCGCCCCCTTCACACTGACAGCCGACGGCTGTGGAGGAGGCAGGAGCCGCAGCTGTTTCAATACTTTCCATGAAGACTCATGTCTCCATGCAAAGTATTGGAGATTGAATGGGGTCAACATGTTGGAAGGCACACACAGGTAGGTTTGTAAACAGATTAGAGTACAATCAAGAACCGTGAGCGCACAAGTTAATTGAT
>CM070033.1:172802214-172818856 GCA_036250615.1 Ptychadena robeensis | reverse complement strand
TAAAAAAATCGATCAAATTACATCGATTGTACAGTCAATCGAACCATGTGTGGCTAGCTTTAACCAGCCACCTAACATAATAACTACAATGGAGTTTCTGTAAAGCACTTGTCTGTTGGGGGATATGAGACCTGTATGATCCAATCCTGAATGCTTGTAATCCCTCCCTAATTCACTCCCTGACCACACCTTTTGCAGGTCAGAATCCATCAGTTGACTTGGGCTTTACCCAGTTGACTTCCATCTTTTTCATAGAACATCTGGTCTGCAGTGTGCTACCATTTTAAATATGAAAATGATATCATGTTTCTTGATGGGGTCAGGGTCAATTGATTTTAAAGCTGGCCATACATGGGTCGATGCCCGTGCAATCGATGCCCTGCTCTAGCAGAGCATGGTGAAGTCACCGCACTTGCTTTGTCAATTGAACGGAGAATTGGGGCATAGCACTTTTGTTCAATTTATACGATTTGTTACTTTGGATGGAAATCGAACAGGGATTTACCCACATGTTGGTTCCCTGTTTAATCGAACTTTCTTCGCGCGGGGTCGGTTGAAAGGATGCAATGGATTCCTGCACAGCGATCAATTGTGCTCGAATCTATAAAAAAATCAAGCCATGTATACCTAGCATAAGGTGTATGGTGACCTTAATGCCAGGCATACACGCGGCGACCATCGCCGACATCTGCCCCGATTTCTTCCGGGATTGTAAACGTGCTGACGTCATCACGTTTACAATCCCATTGCATTCTGGGGCCCCTTCAGTCGGCTGGGCACCCTTTGTGTGCCGGCCATAAGCTACAATGAAGCAGCCGCTTCATTGTAGCTTATGGCATTGGCTCAGATTTTCCGACATGTCGGATCTCTGGCCAGCCGAGAAGTGGGGCGACAGGGATCTGTCGCCCCATGTGGGGACATGCCGATAAACGGCCGGATTTTAACCTGACCGACGGCGAGAGCGCGCACGCCCGTCGGTCAGATTTAAATCCGGCCGTTTATCGGCATGTGTATGGCCAGCATTAGTCTACAGATCAATCTCTGTGGAATAGTCAACATCTCAGTTTTGCACAACATAAAGCTAGCATAAGCGATTCTATACAATGCCTATGTACTCTACTTTTGAGCTTTCATTTTCAAATGTCAGGCTTCATCTTTCTCTAATGTTGTTTAGCCTGCTAAGCAAATAAAACCCGTCCATAAGGTTAAAACTGTTACGTAAGGTTAAGCAGCACACAGTGGCCTCATCTGCTGGTCATCGGCCATATTGGGTGACAAAGTCTTGTAGATGTTGGTAGCCAGATGTCCCTGAAAGCCCCCAATTGGGCAAGAAAAGCTTGTCTTGTCCCTATTTTCACTAAGATTAGTAGTGTTTATGACACTCCTCTCCCTTTTACTCTGCAATGACACCAGCTTGTTTGGTTGACATGCCCCACGTTGCGTTCGCCGCTTGGTTGTGCTTATAGCTGTTGTAAATGAATCCTTAAGGCGGTGGTTCCTAAACTTTCCCTGCAGGGCCCCCCTTTTTCTATTTAGCAACATGATCAAGCCCCCCCTCCCCATTCAAACACAGGTTAGGAATGAGGGCCAGCACCCCCCCCCCTGGAATGCCATTGTGCCCCCAGTTTGGGAACCACTGCCTTAAGGGATGAAATTGTAGATTGTTTGATTTGTATCATTCAAGTGTTTGTAAAATGGTTGAATATTTGCATTTAACTTTTGTGGCCATTAGTGGTGCCGACATTTTTGTGTGTTGTTTTTTGTGTGTAGGCATTTTTTTCATGTGTATCGTATGACTGATTTTGTTCATGTGCCGTTTGTAAAGGATTTGTATGTGATTTTGTAGGAATGTCGGTTGTGTTCATGTTACACTTGTATGTATTAGTCATAGGAATGGTTTCCTTTGCCTGTATCTGCATGTCTGAATGTTGAACACTGACTTTTACACTAGTGTATATGGTGTGGAGGTTTGTTATACAAGTATTTTCTGGTTCTCAACTATGATAAAAAGCCATCCGTTTGCCAAACATTAGCAGGTCCTCAGTCTTCTGATAATCTGTGAATGTGTTGGCTCTGCTTGATTATTGACCGCATGAAGTATGCTGGGATTTATAAATATTCTGGCTGCATCACCATCGGCCGTTGACTGACCATTTGTTAAAACTGTTCTAAGCTTGAACCACATCCACAAATGATAAATGCATGTTGCACACTATCCTTACATATATGTAACCAGGGGTTTCTTTAAAAAAAAAAAGACATAGTGACTAATGACCACTAAATTAAAAAAAATTGTCCTGTAAGCATTTGTTTAGTGTAGGACAGGGGCGTCAAACTCAAATACACCGTTGGCCAGAATTAAAAACGTCATCAGATCTAACAATGAATCTTTTCATATTGAATCAAACCTTAGCGTTGCCTAAACATACAACCTGGAATAAGCAAAGAGCAGTTAATTTAACACATGTGACATGGAATGTCAAATAAAAGATACATCAGTGGCAGTCGTTTCTGAGACAAACATATTTAAGTCTTGCCAGCCAGATTTTGACATCCCTGGTCTTGGAACAGAACGCTTGGTGGTTACCACAAGACCTGGTCATTGGTCCGTATGTAAAAGCCTAGCGATACTATTAGGCTAGCCACACATGGTTCAATTTAGCGTTCAATCGAGGTTCGATTTATATTTTGTAGTTCGATCCAAAAAAACGATTTTAATTTAATCGATGTACACCACATGGGGAGTACGATTATTATTCAATTTTGAAGTAATCCAAAATCGTTAAATTCCTCTTACGATTTTAGTTTCAATCGGAAGTTAGAGGGAAGTAGCCACACAAATCAAGCCCAAAAAAATCCACCAAAAAAAAGCTGCAAGGAATGTAGTTCGATGATTGTACAATCGGGCAAAATTTTCCAACATGTCCGATCACTTTTCAATCGACGATTTGACAAAAAACGATCATTGATCGTCGATTGTACTATGTGGGCAGCACATCGATTTTATTTTTTTTACAATCGATCTCTTTTTTTTCATCGAAAAACGTCTATTAAATGCTAAAATCGAACCATGTGTGGCTAGCTTTATTTTCCACTTTTATATATTTATATAGCGCCAACATATTATGCAGTGCTGTACATTGAATTAGAGTTGAGATGCAACACAAGATAACACACATGAGTTGAAAAAGAACGGTGACTGTCATCAGCCTATACATACTTCTATGCACATACCATGTATATATCTTCAGTACATGGACATTTCCTTAAGTTTGTAACTTTTTCAAGTACAGAAAACTACCTGGCAGAAATATACTCAAATGAGCTGAGCTGACAACACAAAACTATTACAAGCCCCCTCCTCCCCACTCATCTCTAAAACAGGGTGAGGCTAATACTCCACAAGTGCATTTAGTGTGCATCTTTTTGACATGCGGCAAACGCGAGCCGAGCATGGGCATTGCTTTCAATGGCCCAGAGAGACTCCACTTGCACAATGTGTTTAAGGTGCGACACGCTATGAATTAAAAAAAAAAAATGTGGCTTACCAAGTTTGTTTTACGTGCAGTGCGCACATCAATGCATGCATACACATAAAGGAATGAGACCAAAAAACAGTACCCAAAAGCGTTCAAAATTGTCTAATAAACAGGATCCATTCATTCGTGTGTTTTTTGGTGCCAAAAAGACAAGCCCAACCACGCCCTTTAAAAAGCATGTGTTTTTTTAGACGCATAAGTGGACACATGGCCTGAAGGTGTGTGTTTTTTTGTTTTTAGTTTTGATAGATGTTGCCAAAAATTTCATGGAAGAAATACAAAAAAGTTAATTGTTAGAATTTATGTATACTTTAAGCCAGTGGTGGGCAAATGAGTTGATATGGAGGGCCACAAGTGCGGCCTTTGGCATCACTAAAGGGGACGCACATAACATCGATCCAGACCCTCCCCCTGTCAACATATCTCAGCAGGCGGTGGACCAGATCAAAACTCGACAGCACCTAACCCCTCCTGCCCCTGGGTGCAGCGCTCATATGAAGACCTGGTTTCCCTGATCAACATTGCCAATTTTACAGATGCAGGACCGCTAAAGTTGATTAGGAAAGCTGGGCCAGCGTGTGACCACTTCACTTGCTATACCCTATGCACTAACAGTTCGGTTTTAGGGGCAGCAGGTTGAGGACCAAGGGGGGCTGCAGAACAACGCCCAAAGGGCCGCAGGTTGAGCCCCTAGGCTTTAAGCAGTAGCTGGTTTATATCTTCTAGTATAAGGAAGCGAATACAGGACAGGTAAAGGAAGTCCAGGGATATATAGGAGTACAAGGAGCAGATTTCTTGAAACTTGTCCTGTATGTGATATGAGATGTTTCTAGACAATATCTGGTGTCTAAATATAGAATGCAAATCTATTTTATGTCTGAATTTCCTCATGCCATCTGCAAGATGAATAACCTTTATCTACCTTGAAATTGCTCCTGGCCGTAGAATAACTAAAACAACAAATTTTAATATATCTGCCGTCATTTGAATGTTTTAGTATGAAAGCACATGCAAGCCAGTCAAATGAACTTTCTTTACGTCTCTCTTTTCACAATTGTTATGTATGACATGTTCAAAAAGAGGGCGAACTGTATTCCTGGCATGCCAATGGGAACTCTTGTATACGTAGTGCAGCAAAGGGATAGAACATTGGGTAAAATACACGTATTGCGGAGATGGATGTATAGATGGTTTGTCCATGATCATGAACTAGTTTTTTTTGCATTACCATGCTTTATAGATGTCCATAGGGGCAGTTGGGGGTGATTGACAGCCACAGGTGTTGTATATTGCACAGACTGGTGTGGTTTCAGCCTGTATCTGTAAGGGCTTCACTGCTTCAAAATCCCCTATGCATTGGCTTTGTTCACATGGATGCTTCAGCGACGCATCACGCCAATATGAATTTCGCCAAATTTTATTTTGGGGGAAAATGTGTTAAAGGTGCAAAATCCATAACACAAAATGGAGACATGGAGTCTATAGTATGAAATTAAGCCTAAGTTGACTGATGAGTCACGCTCAGGACTTTGACAATTATATGTGTTGTTATACAAGTATGGTGGTTAAATTCAACCATTGGATCCTACGGATACTGTCATTAGTGGTGCTCTATTATACTTTTTCCTCCCTTCCTTTAGAGCAGTGGTTCCCAAACTGGGGGGTGCGGATGTATTCCGGTGGGGGAGCAGCTAAGGGGCTGAGGGAAGGACAAGCAAGAAGACAACCACGGAGGAACTAGTTTCAGACAGAATGTAGAGTTCATGTATTTCATATAAAGTTTGAGAGCCATTTCGTACTAGTACATGATGCTGCAACTCAAACATGGCCCTCAATCTGAAACTGAATGGGGAGGGCTCGATAATGGTTCCATCTAGAAGAGGGCCCTGCAGGGAAAGTTTGGGAACCACTGATTTGGAGTTGGGAGTTATGCAACAATGTCTGCCATAAAGTACATCCAAACACAAAATATCAAAAAAAAGAAAAAAAGTGCAATATTCCTTTCACTGTGTATTACAGGAAGACTTCCTTTATTTTGCCTCGTGCATTTAAATATAATATTATAGAAGGGGCTTAACTTTTGGAAGTACTGCTGGAATGTGGTCATGCTCTATAGGAAAAGTCAGGACACGTTCAAATAATATTTATATATAAGGAGATCTTGTGTCAATAAAGATGCCATGATTTTACATATATGTGGCACGCATGGAGCAGCCATTGTTTTACTGACATAGAGTTGGTGTCAGGAAACTTATGTCACATTGAGTGGGAGGGTATTTATGGACAGTGACCCGAGGAGCCCGTGACCTGTCATAACTCTGCTGACCCTTTACATAGCCATGTGTTCCCGCTACATTGAGCCGCTTCCACACATGAGCCGTGTTTGTATTCCTGAGGTCTGGAAAACACAAGGCCGGCTTTCTAGAACTGACAGCTCTGAGCCTGCCGGAGCTCTTTGTGCAGGATGCTTTTGTTGCAACCAACCGGCTGCTTCCCTTCATGAATAATTGAGATGGTGTTAAGTTCTGAATAAAAATAATAAATAAGAGTGTGGAGGGAAAGGGAGGGCTGGCACCACCTGAAGAGTGGAAACATACTGACTGAACCTCCTACTAGTGCTATAGACAGAAGGCAGAGAAGCCCCCCAAATAAAGTGAGAGGCATTGAGGAGCCGAGGGTGTGGTTTGATGGGAACAAAGCCTGGCTGGTGGTCTTGGCTGAGCCACTGGCTGTGTTCATCAGTCTCCCCATTCACTAAGGCCTCCCCTCACCATAAGGTGTGTTTTTATTTCCTCCAGGTCAGGAATGTGACTGATGAGTAAGTAGGAACACCTCTTCCCAATATTTGCTCTGATTTGTGCCTGTGGTGTTAACCCTTTGTGTGCTGTCGTGTCTGTGACGTCTGTAACATAGCATCGAAGGGGCTGATCTCCGGTGGTCTTCATGTTTACCTGATGTCTCTAAAGGTTTGTGTCCTGAGGTCTTGTCCAAGGGGCTGATCTCCGGTGGTCTCTGTGTTTACCTGATGTCTCTAAGGTTTGTGTCCTGAGGTCTTGTCCAAGGGGCGATCTCCGGTGGTCTTCATGTTTACCTGATATCTCTAAAGGTTTGTATCCTGAGGTCTTGTGTGTACGTGAGAGTAATTATTGAAGTCATTGAAGAGGGTGGTTGGCTTGTGTTCTGGTGCCCCCAAAGTGCCAGGTGAGCATTTCTGTATGGATCCAGTGTTTCCTTCACACCTCAAGGGGTATGGTGACCACCATAAGAGCACAAGCTAAACATAGACACTCAAAGCTCATCCATGTGTGTAGTGTTATTGTCCGCTTTCTAAAAACCAGAGGAAAGTATCCATTTGCATTTTCCAGACATCATTTATCAAATGCAAGTTGTTCAGAGCTCTTTTGTTCTTGAGTCCTTTACCTGGCACTTGGGTGGCACCAGTAGGGTACTATGGGCTGATCTTCCCGTTTCATTGAGCACTCTGTGTCCATAAATCTATTTTTGTTTTTATAGTCTAAAATCTAATCAATTTGGAAAGTTTCTGGTTATCTTACCACTGATCTGACATGGTTTTGTAACCTCATGAGGACCCACATTGTTGTAAATATTGATTAGCCAAATGAGAATATATTGATCAATCTCTTTTTAAAATATGAATCAAGCTCTGAAAGCGAGAGTACATTGTATTTACAGTCTTGTCATAACCGCAGGGCAGAGGAGGAGAATGTTTTGTTCTTCTTTGGTCACATTATCTTCAGACGATGTACAAATTAAGATAAAGATGGGATGACATTGGTAGTCACCACATATTGTTGTCACTTTACATTGACGTGTCTCCTGTAATTGTCTGTTTACAAAGGGCTGTCTCTGCATAATAGACAACAACGCGCTGGTGTGACTCCTCTGTGAAGCCGAGTAAACAATGTTAAACCTCTAATCTGCTTGGCCTGGTTTCCAACGTCTCTGCTCATGTCGGTCTCCTGTCTGTGCTCACGCACAAGCTGTTTATAGAAGGTTCTCATAAAGGTGTCTACAGACCTGCGAGGGTTGGTCAGATGCCTGAAAACCTTCAGGATAAATGAATAGGTGGCTCTACTTTATTTGTAGGCCACGTTATAGTTTTCAGGTTGTATCCCTTTTGCTTTTTGTTATGAAGATCCACCAGGAGCGAATAGTAACCCCTAGCTAGCCAGACCCCGAGATGGGGGACGTCCAGATCTACGGATAAGGTTTTTAAGGCACAAAGAGTCTAATATTTGTTTATAAATGTCTGTCTGACTCACTATATTATGTTTTGTTGTAGAATCCTTCATGAATGTATTTTACTACTAGGCACCTTGCTTTCCCTGATGAAGCCCTGTTTTGGGGCCAAACATGTAGGATAGAAATTCCATCGTCGGTGCTTGTATCATAATAGCAGGAATTGTATGAATATTAATCGTACATCATGAAATCATGTGATGTATATGTTGGACAATAATGTTATGTATTTAAATAGATTTTTAGTATGAATTCTTTATTGATAAAATTTTAATCGTACTTAATGATGATGAATTTTTAACAAATATTAGATTCTTTGTACCTTTAAACCCCTATATGTAGATCTGGACATCCTCCATTTTGTGGTTTCTCTTCATGTCTAATTTGTTTAAAGCAGGGTACAGATGTTAAGAAATGGGCCAGATCGATGGCTGTTTCGAGTGCCGTGCGCTCTCAAGGCCATCTATCTGGCTCATATCATATGCGGCCATGGCTGTTTTCGAGCGGGACCAGTCAATCCTGTGTCTAGCGATGGTTGTTCAGAAGGGCCTGGCTGGTGACCACTGTTTCTTACAGAGGAGGATGCAGCAAGGTCCTGAATGATCACAATTTAAGCAAGATGTGTACAGCGTCCAATTTTAGTAGTTGTGAGTTGTTCCCAACCATTTCAAGTTGAAAGAGCTCTTTTTTATGGCAAGGGGTGGCAGGAGGACAAGTGACCACCACCCCTTGATTCTCCCCGCAGGATACATCGGTCTTCGGACGTTTCAGGATCAGTCCTACAGGGCGTCCTTGGCCGACAGCCATTCAGACACTAGTTAATCGCCCGAGACGATCAGGTTAGCTTGTCTTGGGTGACTATTATCTAGTGTCTGTACACAGTTTTAAAAGTTTACATCTGTACAGAGCTTTACTATATAAACACTATTTACACTGAAGTATTCTATGCCAGGTTTATGGGAAACGACCCACTTAACTTATCCAAAGAATAAAATATTTCCTTTCCAGAAGACACACATTCCCTATCACAATTATTAATCAGCAGAAATTCTGCTGAAAAGGAGTTTTAACAGCTTATCAGCTCATCATGAAAAACATGTGTAAGAGGTTTAATTGGATTTTCCTGACTCGTCGGCCGTTTGATGTTACTGTAAAGGCAGCTGTTTTAGGAAACCCCCTTGTAGTGAAAGAATGTTAATACTCTTCTTGGTGGAAGATAAATGGTACTTCCATGTTTCCATCGTTGAATGGAAATCTAAAGCAAGTTTAGTATAGATGATTTGGTCTCATGGAGACATCTTCTGAAAAATGTTTCTTTGGTGTTCATCCATATGGTGTGTAATACAGTAATATCTGTACATTGTAGAGATGAGGAAAGGTCTTCCGGCAGCTGCTGATCGCTGTTATACTCTATTTAGGCTACTCTTTAGTTGGAGGTGTTTAGCAGGGTACACACGCGTATATATGGGCTAGATCGATGGCCGCTTCGAGCGCCATGCGCGCTCACGGCCACCATCTAATGCGGCCATCCCTGTTACCAGGGATATTGGGCAAGACTGTAAATCACGGTCAATGTTTTTCATGGGGATCACGGGGTCTTCATGCAAAACATCATCGCAGCTGGAGACACAGCAGTGCTGCCCTGTCAGCTCCTTCGATGTCGGGCAACAACATGATGACATCGCGCTGCTGCCGGGAACCCCGAACGGCTCCTATATAGAGTTGTGTGTTCCCAGCTTTTAACAGATTAGACCTGATTTTATCATTTAAATAAAAATTGAAACTCTGTTAAAATACTGTGCGCTTGGCCAATTTATGGATCCAAACATTAATCAGGAATGTCTTTTGTTTTGAGGATCAATGGCCACTATCTTTATCCTGGTGTGATAAAGATATTTTGTTTTGTCGATCAACCGGAAGTCTATGCCTGTCCACATGGTTTGATCAACTTGAAGATTGATCAAAATTGGAAAAAAATTTGGTCGAAAAATGATCGGATATGTATCTCGCATATTGTTTGGTTGCGCCTGACCAGTTTTGGTCAGATTTAACTAGTAAGCATACTTGCATCCAGTGTGAGACAAACTAAAATCGATCAACTTTCTGTTTCTCTATGTGGGGGGTATTTCAATGGCAGTTCGACAACATGTATGGGGGCCTTAAGTGAAAAATACATATCCAGAGATATCCCATGTTACAGGTTCATACATCATATGGTTTCCCTACGTTACAATGTGACTGTACTGTTTTGTACAATTAACTCCAGTTTGTTCAAAACTATGTCATATATGGATTTTGTAAACTATTAAATCAATCTTTGTCCTATCCTGACGGACCTTGTACTACATAGTTGTTGGTACATCTAAAGCAATTTGTGCACAGAGATTGAAAGGTGGGGTGTGAGCTCAACTTCCTGGGCGGTTAGTCCAAGTTCAGCTCGGGCTGAAAGTGTTTAGTAATGTATTAACATAAATTTAAAGTTTACTCAACTTAGTTCTGCAACGAGTGTCCATCTCCTCTTCTCCCCAATCCTGGGTGAGGTCATGGCATACTCACCCCAATATAACCTTGGGCATGCTTGCCTGTCTGGGCGAAGCCTGCAGCAGTCCTTCGTATCAGCCGACCCACCGATCATCTATGATTCTGGAGAAGGACGGCACCATTGACCTCCATGTAGTGGAGGAGGTGTCGCTTTTTTGCAGCACATCGTTGATGCCTGGGGATGTGAAGGGGGGAGGAGGAATGGCGCAGAATCACGGTGGATAACATATTTTCATTTTTAAAACGCGCTTCACCGGCAGAACTCCCAGGGCGTAAATTAATGGTGGATGGCCAACAATAGCTGACATACAAGAACAAACTATTACACTCGAGACAAGGGCCCTGTCCAATGGCGCTTACAATCTGAAGCCCACCACACCTCTGTACAAGTCCCTTTAAATCTACCAATGACTATGTAGTGCCGGGTCCTTCCTGATAGAATACATAGTGATTGGATGGTATATATCACTGCTATGTAGTGCCGGGTCCTCCCTGATAGTGATTGGAAGGTTTAGAAAAGTCCTCATATTACATGGTTTGGGTAGAAGAAAAGTTGTTGGACAGAAATTGTATGGTAAGATTGTAAGGTGTATGGGGGGCTTAAGAGGTTTGGGGTTAGCTTATACAATAGGTAGCAGAGATGGAAATGATCATTATGAGTTAAAACATTTTTTATCATGTAGGGCTCTTTTGTATATATTTAGCTGTGTGTCTGGATCTCTGCAATAAGGTAATGCAATAAATATCTGTTAATGTCCCATAAAATATATATAAGATAGACTTTAAAAGGTTTCAGTTGACTTGAACTTTAATTGCTTTAATTGTGTGGCAGAGAGGAGTGTGGTGACATTTCGCTCCATTAAGTAACTTTTCTGCAGAGAGGGGCACACAATGGAAATACTGTACTATTGTTAGCAGAAGCATCTGGGTCGGTTTCATCTGTATTCCACTGTTTAGCCGTCCATGAAGTCGTTCTTATTATCTCATTGTGGTCTCTCTTCTTCTTTTTCTAGTGAAATATTTATCTATGAGTCTTGGAGAAACACCAGAGGAAGGAGCATTTTGATCGCCAAAAGGGATCTCATTCTGCACATTGTGTAATAAATACATTCCAACATGTTTAACTTGATGAAAAAGGATAAAGAGAAGGATGCATTCCGAAAGGAGAAGAAGAAGGAAAAGAAAGAAAGGATGTCCGCTGCGGAGCTGAAGAGCCTGGAAGAGATGAGTATGAGAAGAGGATTTTTTAACCTTAATCGTTCATCTAAACGGGACTCGAAGACCAAACTGGAAATATCTAATCCTATACCCATTAAGGTGGCCAGCAGTTCTGAGCTGAACCTTACGGATATTGACTCTGATAATGTCAGCAATAGAGGAAGTGCCCTCTATGATTCGGGACACCTCAGTACTGCTAGCTCTAGTGATGACTTGAAGACTGAAGAGAGCACTTTTAAGGGTAGTGTACTTCAGCGTGCTGCTAAGTTTGGTTCCCTGGCTAAACAAAATTCTTCTGGAGTGGCACAAATGGTCAAAAGATTCTCCTTCTCCCAAAAGAGCAAAGATGAAAGTCTGTCTGAAGCTTCCACCCCTTCGGAGAATTCTGCTGCTCCTTCTCCGCAGGTTGAAATCAGAACATTTGATGCACAACTCAACTCGCAACATTCTGTGCCTTCAGTACAGGTGACCCCATCAAATGGCAGTCCATCCAGTGTGAGAGTCCCCGAAGTGGTGGGTAAAACCTTTCCAGCTGATTTGAAGTTGCCCTTTGTACTCCCACCGCAGGCACCCATACCTAGAGAACTGGTTCTTCAGAGGAGAAACACTGGAGATTTTGGCTTTTCCCTACGTAGGACAACTATGCTAGACAGGGCACCGGATGGACAAGTGTACAGGAGAGTAGTCCACTTTGCAGAGCCAGGCGCTGGCACTAAAGATCTTGCTTTGGGCTTGGTTCCTGGTGACCGTCTGGTAGAAATTAATGGTCGTAATGTGGAGAATAAATCCAGAGATGAAATTGTGGAGATGATACGCCAGTCTGGAGATACAGTGAGGCTGAAAGTTCAGCCCATTCCTGAATTAAGTGAGCTAAGCAGAAGCTGGTTGAGGAGCAATAAAGGTCTACGAAAAGAGGCTAATGAAGTAAGTATTACACTATTGCTTTGTTTTGTTGACATGTGGAGATGGCGTTTGAGTGTTCACCATTGTTTCCTCTGTTATGGTAATATGGTTATCATTAAGAAATATTCAATATAAACATTTGTGCTGCTCCTACTTTTTGATATGTTGAAAATGCATTTATATACCATGCTTGCAGTATGCAGATGTTTTAACTTCATTATGTTACAAGGATGTACCTGGTTTATAACACAAGTATGGTTTTTATGTGTGGATGTGGTCTGTTTCCCCCTAAAATGCATGACTTCTCTGTGTGTCTTCTCTGTATAGCGGCAGATGGAACACTGTTCTTGTGATCACTTGGCCAAGTCCTAGGGCTTCTCAATCAATGTGCATTCTGGGTCGAAATATGTTACAGCTTGTGTTACTTTGTTTAGAAAGAGAGATAAACAAACACACGTGTAACTAGTTTATTGCTGGATGAAAAGGGAATCTTGTGTGTGTAATTCCTCATTTTCTATATAGGAACCTCGAATTATCCATGATGTCTATTGGCACCTTGGGATCTTTGAAGTCATCTGGCAGTGTGGGTTCTTGACCATTGGATATTATCATTTCCTCTTCAGGGTGGTTACTCAATGAGTGCACAGACCTGCACATTTGTATGTTTCTCTAGTAGCAATATTCATCCTTATTTGTAGATTGTGTGTATGATTGATATACACGCGCACACGTCTGTATTAAGTAAAGCATGCATTTAAATTCTCAATGTTCACAACCCAGTCATTTACCAGACCACAGGTGTTGGTAAAATGTGCCAGGCAAAAGCCTATTAAAACTCTTCTGATTTGTAATTTATTTTTACTGCATGGAAATGATGTGGGTGTAACATGTCTAGATTTTCCAAGTGCGCATTCAAATTCTGAAGGTTATACCATGTATTTCTCTAAATGAGATATTCAACTGGCAAAAAGTTTTTGCGAAATGTGTTGGATTTCTATTGCAGTTAACCTAAAATACAGCAAAGCACACAGGCTATGTTTCCATTATACGTCGGGACCCCCTCCGCTAAGCGTATTGCTTGGCGAAGATCCCAACATAGCACATAGACTTACCTGCGTGGCGGATGCTGTGTCTTCACTGCACCGAGCCACTCTGCCAATGCATCGGCGGATGTGTAAACAGAGCATCCGCCGAGCAGGCAATGTCTATGTGCTACGTTGGGATCCCCGCCAAGCAATACGCTTAGCGGAGGGGGTCCCAACATGAAAACAAGCCCATAAGGACTATTTTATTATTTTTGTGGTACCTTTTTGTTGTAACACTTGGGCGCAACTACCAGATAAGGTTGCTTTTTAGTCAATATCCAAGCCTCGCAATACAGAACCAACTAATATTACAAGATGAAACCTTAACACAGTCCAGCTGTAGGCCCTATTTCTGCTGTGCAAAGCCCTGAGGAAGGGGGGCTGCTGATGCCGAAACAACGGAATTTGGATATTCCTTCATTTGTATTTACTCCTTAATAAAACCTTGGACTTTATAAGCACTGTTAATTGATTTAAGATCATTCAGTTTGGTCTGTATGTAGTCTTTTTTTCTTTTGAATGCCTTCCTGGTTCTGTATGCTCTTGTCATAACATGGTTGATCAGCTGATTAAATTTGGACTTCTGATTCATGAGTTGCAGTCTTCCCTTCCCTACCCATCAGTAGAGAAGCTCATGTGTTGAGAATGGTTGACAAAATCAGATCAAAATCTGCATAGTGTGTCTATATATATATATATGTGCTCTACTGCTAACATTGTCCACTGAGGGCAACATCTTAGGCTGGCCATACATGGGTCGATACCCGTGCAATCAATGAACACTCAAGCGCATCGTAATGATGTCACCAGACTTCACTTAAGCTTCCTTGATTGAACAGAGAAGCAATTGTTCGATACTTGAGGGTCCCCATCCAAATTAATGGCAATCGAACAGGGATTTACCAACATGTTGGTTCCCTGTTGGATTGAGGTTTTTTTTTTTTTACTCTTCAATCGATCCTATTTGATTAAAGCGTGACCGCAATCTATTCAATCACGTCAATTGATTGTGCTTGAATCAATTCAAAAATATACCTCTTGTATGCCACCTTTTAGTTTATGCGTTTTCCTTGATCAGATCTGTTTCAAATACCTAGATCAGTCCACCAAGTGGAGGACTCGAGGGATGGTATTTTTCTTTTTATGAAGGGAAAGATGATTATAGGGGTTTTACCCTTTACTAAAACTTTTAAGAAAACAAAACTTTGTTCCTAAATCATGGCTGTCACATGTGTGAATATGATTCTTCCATTCAGTTGCTAAAGCAGCCGGGTAAGATTGTGATTACTGACTCGCCAGGAGTTCCATTGCACATTCCAGTATGTCAGCCACACACCGCTAACCTCCTCACTCCTCGCCAACTGCCAGAGTCTCGTATCAAAGTAAGAAAAGTCATACACACAATGAGAAAACGAAATGGATAACAAAACTGATTGTTGAAAATGTAATTTTGGACACACGTAAAGATAGTTTAGTTTATTATGTCAAAAAAAATTGTAAGACTGGTAAAACTTTCACTTCTTTGTCAACTTTCATTTGGGAACTGGAACTGATCAGTGTCCTCTTACAATACGCAGCGTAGCCACTGCAGGTTGGAGCTCTGATTACACTACAGTGATAGTAAAGCATCAAAACTAAGAAGAGTTTTCACCAGACTGAAAGCTCTGATTCTGTGTTGTTAATAGGTTCTTATCCAAGAAAAAAACGAAAATAAAAAAAAACAACCTCTCGTAAGAATGTGGGGACTCCCATTTCTGACCTGTTTTAAAAATATTTGTTGCCGTGCCGAATCTCCTTTTTGGTTAATTCATAAAGATTTCATAACACAGCAGAATGTCTACATACAAACCTGGTGGTACCGGCCAAATATCATGGACCTATGGCATTACTAGGCTTGCTGTCTTCCAGTGCCGGAAACCTATGTTGCCATTACCCTATAGTGTATGTATGTATGTATGTATGTATGTATGTGTGTATATATATCGATCGGTGGCCAGATTGGTGGCAAATATAAACGTCTATGCCCAGCTTAAAGCAGGGTACATACATGAAGATGTGGGCCAGATCGATGGCTGTTTCGAGCGCCGCGCTCGCTCACGGCCATCAATCTGGTCCACATAATATGCGCCCATCGCTGTTTTCGAGTGGAACCAATCAATCCTGATCGAAAACAGCCATATCTGACATGACCATTAATCATGTCCGATGTCCCTTACTTTGCATGAGACATCGGAGCAGATCTGACAGCAGCGTGATGACATCATCAGGCTGCTGCAGGGAACATCAGATGGCTCAAATATCGAGCCATCTGTACCCTGCATTACTGTTAAGGTGGCCATACACGTGCACACTCACGGCCATCTATCTGGTGCATATCTAATGCGCCTATCCCTCTTTTCGAGCAGGATCAATCAATCCCCCTCAAAGACACGGTTATCGGACATAACCGTAAATCATGGTCGATGTTCATTGATTTGCATGAGGACCGCAGGCTCAGCGTGATGACGTCATCATGCTGAGCTTGAAGGCTCGTCTATCTCACGGGCATCGACCCATGTATGCCAGCCTTTAGTCTGAGGTGTTAAACTTGGATCAGCACTGGACACAATTTCCCCCTTTGACACCCTCCTCCCTCTAAAAATGTCTCTAGTTAGAAAGTTTGGTGTCACCCCACCTCTGGTCTTAATTTCACTCCCTGTGATGCCCCTCGTCTTCTATGGGCCAGCGAGGTGCTGCTTGCCCGCCCTGCCCCCTCTCCTCCCCATAGAACAGAATGAGGGAGTGTATATAACTTGAGTAAAGTAGACCTAAACTAGACTGATCAATCTGATACAACTCCAACTCAACTATAGTGCAACAGTACTGATGCTCCGCAATCGGGATCCAAACGTCTTTATTAATAAATCATCAAACACAGTACAACATCAACTCCCATGGGATCTCCTCCTCGCTGGTGCGTTTCACCTTAACTGTGAGGTTACTTGTAGAGATCTTAAACACAACTGTTATCTGTAGAACATTTCTTCACATGCAATTTCTAGAACCCATATCACAGACAGACATTTGGATATGGGCCTTCATTACACTGTGGATACG
>CM070033.1:172760776-172786543 GCA_036250615.1 Ptychadena robeensis | reverse complement strand
GAGGATGATGTGGTCAAAATACTCATTTGCCTAATAATTCTGCACTCCCTGTATTTCAGAATTGTCTGGATTTAAATATATTTCAGGTTTTTATTTGGGCTACCATTTTATACTCCAGATAAGCATTGGTCTGCTCGCTATACACTACCACTGGGGATGACTGGACTTCAGCCAGGTCCGTTTGTGAACTGGCGAATCGGACTTTTAAAATAGTCCGATGTCCGCCTGTTTGCAGGCAGATTAAAATTCCCTGCCTGTTGGTCAGTGATGTCATATCCGGTACCTGGAACGCATAGTTCCTGGTTCCGATTGCCGGTTGTGACGTCACTTCTCTACCCAGTCTTTAATGAAAAGATTCTTCCTCCGGTGAGATCTTAAGGCTCTTGATTCTGCTGGTGGAAGAATAGTTCTCCTTCTCGCCTGCGAACGAGGACAGTTCGGCTATCACTAACTACCACCAACAAATCTGTTGACATAGGTTGATGAGTAAAGGCTGCCATACACAGCCCAAGTAGGTCAGACAGACCTACTCCAATATACACCAGAGTGCAAACGTGATGACGTCATCACATTTGCACCCCGGTGCATTATGGGGCCCCTTCAGTCGGCCGGCACCCTTTGTGTGCCGGCCATAAGCTTCAATGAAGACGCCGGTCTTCATTGAAGCTTATGGCATCGGCTTGCATCGGCCAGAGAATATCGGACATGTCCATTCTCTGGCCGGCCGAGCTGTGTCGCCCCATGTGGGCACATGCCGATTTTTAACCTGACAGACGGCGCGAGCGCGCACTGCCGAACTGCCGAAGGCATCACCAATAGTCAAGTTGTAATAGACCTAAACTCCATACAGTGTTCTTATTGATCTCTGTACAGTGTCCTTATTGATCTCAGCATTCCAGTAGAGCAAAGCAGAGACTGAACCACAGTAGCCAAAAATATTCTGACCCAGCTACCCTCATACCCATATGTATTCCTCACTCTTGACCTTCTGCACAGTGTTTGTCTATCAACAATGAGCGTGTTCTTCTCCGGTGTACACAGATGATGTTCTGTTCTCGGGGCATACATTTGCCTCCTCTTCATTTTTGTGGATTGTATTTGCTTCCACTATGATTAGAATAGCTCATTCTCCACTAAGGAGAAAAACGAGATGGAATCCGAGGCTGCCTCTTTTGTCTGCAAATTGAATGTTTTTAAGATGGTTTACAGAAAATGAGATGGACGCTATTTATCCAATAGCCAAAGGAGATAACCTTCACTCTTATTCCGAGACCCGACAATGATTCTTGTAAGTGAATATGTCTACAAAGAAGCTACTGGTGCTATGCCGAAGTTTAATAAAAATGTGTGTATTTGACACTGTTCAACAGCTGTGTGCAGTTGGTTGTACACAACAATAATATTAGGATGTATTGGCTCTGGAAGTATGGCCCAAAGATTATTTGCATGGCTTAACTAATTTCTTGATAATCGAAGGCTAATTGTTTATCTAAAGATGAAAGTGAAAACCTAGTCTTGGAACAATCCTCATTTTGGCGTCACAGTGGATAATAGTAGACGGAAAGCAATCTCTTTTATTAAAAAGCCAAACTTCAGCCTTACCTTTTAGTCTTGTACAGTTGTATAGCTTATCTACTGTACTCACCATGCTTACTCTGATATTACTGTACACTGTGAGCTTCTCCCAATGTATTTGAGATGTCTTAGACCAGGGGAGGGCAAACTTTTTGACTCATGGCTCCTTAAATTTGATAAAGAGGCCGGACCAAGAGCTGACCCGCCATTGGTGTGCCAATTCCAAGCATGGCCGGCATCACTAATGATGGTGGTAATGTGTAATGGGTGACATGACCGAGAAGTTCTCTTTTTAAATTTCCTGCAGTTAAAAATTGCATGAGCAGAGATAATTCCCAGTTATCGGCATGAGGATGCGCCCACAGTGTCATGATCAGGCCTCTGCATCATCCTCAAGGCAACGTTTGGACACCTCTAGGCATTAAGACCACTAATTGCAGAGAATAAGCTGAGGGAAGCAAGGTTTTAAAGGGCCGGAAAACACTGCAAAATGGGCCAAATATGGCCCCTGGTCCCACCTCATTTCCTGGTGGATAGACTAAATCAAGTAAACCTTTCGTACCCACTTACTAGTCCTGGTCCCCCCCCCCCCCCCCCCCCCCCCCCCCCACACCTTTATTCACTTAATAATAAAGCTTTATGTTCCCAAGCTATGTACAGCATCCTGATTGCCCAATCTTACCAGCCATGAACCCCAGACATAGTGAAGGTGTCACCAAATAAGTTGTATCTATAGTGTGAACCAACAGTTTTGGTGCACTTGACTTATTCATGAAAAGCAATGATTCTGCCCAATTATCTTTGAAAAGCTAAATAAATCTAATCTTTGAGTTTTAATGACCCTATGAATGCTTCTCAAATATTTATAGTTATTTACTAAGCATGCTGTAGAGCAAAGTGCATGTTGAGGAGAAGCCGCATTGCTTTTCCAGCATTATCTGATTTGTAGAGGTATGTTAATGCACATTCTAATAGATAAACTACATACATAAAGCAGAGCTTCATCTTCCCGGCAGTGCTGTGTCAGCTATGTAGAGGAAGAGCAGCTTTATTGTACTGCGGGGTCATGTAACTGCTGAATGTTCATCAACCTTCTGAGTCCTGCTCCATTATATTTCATGTGCGTGCTTTATGTTCTGTGAGTTTTTCCTTGTTACGCTCATCAAGAAAATTTAGCAGTTACTTTAGATTACCAGTCCTTAGCCGATATGATTTTTTTATTTTCGGGCCAGAAGTATTTGCTTGACATGCTTGGCATATCTGTGTTCTTTGTGGGCCTGAGGGCTTGTTTTAGGTCCCTATACATGTAGCGATTTCCCATCGATAGATGAGGGACTGACTGCAGTATGATGATGTCAACACACGCTGCAGCTGGTCACTCAGAGGATCGGCGGGCACCCTCTGTGTGCTGGACATCACTTTGGGTGGGGACTTGCCAGGATTTTACCAACATGTCAGATCACCGTGTGGTCCGACATGCAGGAGGATCCTGGTCAATCTGTCCAGGTGGGCGCACCTGATTTGCACCCAATCGACCACCGGGCGATTGGCACGAACATGTACGGTGGACGATCTGCCAAAAAGTCGGGCTGCAATTGGCCCGTGTATAGCAGACGGGTGGCTTTCTCCCTATAGACCTGTCATTGGGACATTTTCTTAATGCCCCTCAAGCACTTGCACAAGTTTGAAGCGCCTGGTCTTTTTCCGACCAAGTAAATGTACTCTAAGTGGCTACAATCACTTATATACTGTATCTATGGATGGAGTAGTGATTTCTACCTGGACTTGGACAAATATGTTTGTTAATCTATATTGCATGTGGGCTTATTAGTATTTACTAGTTCATAAAAACATGAAAAGGCTATATACCTTTCATAATAAATGTATAGGCATGTCCATGACCAAACAATGGTATTCTCATGCCCAAATCCTTAAGGCCCACTTTTAGATTTTCCTTTCAATCAACTTAAAAAGATCAATTTTTTTTTTGGGGGGGGGGGGGGGGGGGGGGTCAGGCAAATCTGTGAATCATTGTAATCTATGCCAACTGTAGTAACAGATTTTTGATCTAATTATTTTTTTTGGGTCTTTTTGTAAGTTGAAAATTTAAGGTGATTCCCATGTTCTTCAATGGAATTCCACCTCTTGTCAGTGACTGGTTGGTCAGAAGCGTTGTTTGTTCCTGTTTGGGATGCGACTCCTGCGGAGTTCCTGGTTATACTTAGGTCTCCTCTAGAGGAGATGGTACAGAGGACAGGAAGGGATAGGCAACCCTTCAAAGAATGACATGTGCAGCCCCTTTCCTCTGCGGCAGCTTGTTTTCTCGGCACACATTCCCCGGCTGGAACGTCCATTCTTCCTCTGCTGATGGGCTTTTCCTGATTCTATCAGTTTGGGATTTGATAAATTGTCTTGTGAGAGGTGTGGGTGTTCACAAATGGTAATGCGTGTGTTTAATTTTATAATGGCTCTGTCGCTGAGGCTGTGTTACATTAACAAGCGGTAGTTAGAGATTAATCATGTAATAAAAGTCTCGCACACCCATAAGCCAAGAGATGGACAGATCACACCAAACAATCTTGCATTATTACTGTAGAAATTTGTACGGGGACAGGTGTGGTCCTATAAGTAGAACAAACAACCAGATCTTTGTCAGTGGGGTGATAGCCAAGAGACCATTGGAACTATCATAGATAATGAAATAAATGTGTTGGTTTTTTTTCCCTCCATACTACCTTCAACACTCACAATGTCCTGTTACTCTAGCCCAGTGGTTCCCAAACTGGGGGGTGAGGGGCCCTTATTCTAAACCTGTGTTTGAATTGGGATGGGGGGCTTGATTATTTTCTTATTATTTCTTAGAAAGTTTGGAAATCACTGCCGTAGTTTATTGCTGCAGAGATAATAGAATAGAAAGGTTGTAGAATGAGTTGATAGTGTTATCTCTAAAGGCCCCCACACACGCACCGAGTGGGGGCGGACAGAGCTGCTAAGATCAGCTCTGGAAAGCAGCGTGATGACGTCATCACGCTGCAGCCCCGAGCTGAGTGCATCGGCGGGCACCCTATGTGTGCCGTCCATTAACATCAATGAAGACGCCGGTCTCCATTGAAAGTACCGGCATCGGCCAGAGAATATCGGACATGCCTGTTCTCTGGCCGGCCGAGCTGTCGCCCCATGTGGGCGCCCCCAATCGGCTGCTGATCAGTGCGTGTATTGCAGGCTTTAAGTTTTTTATGTTAGATTCCCGATCGACCTATCGGCATGCGCATTTGCTGAGATCATTAGGGAATTGGACGTAAAAACCCTTTTTTCAAGCGCAATCGATTGATCCTGCTCGAAGAAGGGTCGAATGAGACCAAACATTTCTGTAAATCCCAGTCGATGGCCTTTACTTTACGATCCTGTGGTGCTTATTGATTTGCTGCTCCATCGATCCCAACATGGTGATGTCACCACGCTGCAGTTGATTGAATGGGTATCGACCAGTGTATGGGAACATTAAGTGCATCAAAGATAGAAAGCCCATACGGTCACACTTTGGGTCTTCATGGGAGTATAAAAACACTGGACATTATCCAAAGTAACTGTTAAATGTTACTGAGGTATTAATGTTATTTTTGGTGTCTTAAGTAAAATTTCCTGGTGAATGCAGTCTGACTACATTCCAGCATTGGATAGTTAACAAGCATGCGGGTGTATATCTTGCAGCATCCTGCTTACCTGGACCTGTCAGACCCATTGACTGATTGTATTGTATATGAATGCACATGTCAATGGTCTGTCCCATTCTGTGTCGTCTGCCAGGATTCCTCCATTCATACCATACATTGCTAGTCAGGTTGCGTCTTTTTGTAGACATTACAGCTTCTGGTGTATGATGAACCCTGAAGATTAAGGTTACATTCCTAAACATAGTTGTGAAATGTGCTTGAGCTGTTAAAGAGGACCTGAAGTCCATTCTTGGGGGGGGGGGGGGGGGGGGGGGGGGGGGGGGGGTTGGTGACCTTTTATCATAATGTACAAGTTTTGTACATGGGGTCACATACTTTGTAAAATGATCCCGTACACGGTTGGAGACCATCTGTTAGTGTCATAAACATGCCTACTTGTTTGATGCACAGGTGGCATATATTGGCACTGAAATTTTGATAAAATGTTTGCCTTATTCAGTTTTTATATTGATGGCATTACAAAAGTAGGACTGCGTAATAATTTTCATCAGGACATAGAAAAAGGTCATAGCCTTGAGTAAGATTCCTAGCTGAAAACCTGAGGTCCTTGATCCCGGAGGAGACATCTGTTGCCAAAATACACTCCGGGAGGAAAGTGTGCATTCCTGAGCTGTTTAGCTGCATGCATTTCATGGCTTGGATGGTTAGGGGCTGACATCTGCAAATGGACTTTTTAAAAGTGTAAACATAGAAGAATGCACATATACATAATCATTTGTATGGCTCAGCTATGAGCTATGCCTGAGGAAGGAAGCATTCCCCGCAGAGGATTGTGCTCACTTATCAAAGTGCTATTTCCATCCTTCGTTCAATCCACCAATGAGCTTCATGTGACTGAAACTGCAATAGTGAATTGTATGGCATGATTTGGTTTTAGAAGGATTTACAATATATCCATTCCTGTATAAGCAACTCCAGAAATACCCTGTTTCCCAAAAATAAGGCATCCTCTGAAACATTTTTGCCTCACGCTGAAATATAAGGCACCCCCCTGGAAATAAGGCACCCCGAAGATACAGTACTGTAACTCTGGACAGGGGGGTTTAGAGGGGGCATTCAGAGTGACATAGGAGGATCGGAAGGGGTTACTAAAATGGAAATCCCCCCTCTAAGTCTCCTATGCCATTTTGATCCCCCCTGTGCAGTACTGTATCTTCGGGGGTGCCTTATATTATTAAGTGATCCCCCCCCACCCTGATATCCCAGTGCCTTTTTCTTCTTGATGGAAAAATAAGACATCCCCCCCAAAATAAGACGTAGGACATCTTTGGGAGCAAGAATGAATATAAGACTCTATGGTGACCAAACGTATGCCGGGCATACACTGGTAGATTCCTGTGCAACCGATTCCCATCAAGTGCAGCACCTTGATGTCATTGCGCTCAGGCTTCCTCTATATACTGCTGGGCATGAGGGGTGCTGTCTCATCAACCATCAGTCAATCAAAGCGCTGCTTTATGTAGCAACTTTCAGAGTTGGGTTTATGGTAAAGGACCTTAATGGCACTGGGGGGCACTGCCTAGTGTTTTTGGATCTTTAAAATCAATCAATCTATGTTCCACTTTTATTGATCAAGTATTGAGTGAAGACTCCCTAAATTTTTTGCAGTAATATATAAAATTGTGTCTATTGAATCTGAGGGCTCTTTCGTACTAGCCATGTTGCGTTGCTGCCCTCTAGTGATGCTGAGGGTCACACTTGTGGCCCTTCATATCAACTCTGTTGGCCACCACTGCTGTATACCTTCCAGTAACTTTAACGCAACGCGGCTAGTGTGAAAGGGCCTAACTTTTAATCTGTTGAAAACAAAGTTTAGTGTGTATACCCAGCATAAGGCTTTCTTTAGAAAGTTCTCAAAGAACAGCAAGTAAGAGGAAATCTCTGAACTTCAACTTGTTCTGGTGACAACTGTAAAACGTTGTACTTTTCTATAACTTCCTGATTCAATTAATGCGGTGAAGAAGACAATTAGATAGGGTGACCCTTCCAAGCCAGGACACGAACATTTGTAGAATCCCAACAAGGGTTCCCTGCTCTATGCAAAAATGTATATACAATGATATTTGTGTACTTGCACATTTATATTTTGAATAAATTTTTTTCCATGAAGTTTTAGATGTAGTTATATATATATATATATATATATGTTCTTCCGTGAAGTTTATATATGTAGTTTAGCCTATCGGCTTATAAAGCGTCTGCACAGGGAAGTGGTCTGAGTAGTGGAATGTAGTGCGGTATGTGGAAGGCAGAAGGGGCATGGGAAGAAAATAACTTCAATGACTTGAAACAGCTGGAGGAAGCAAAATGTCACTGGGAATGATAGCGGCAGAAAAGGGAGTAGATGTGATCATGACATTGTTCTATATATTATATTCTTAAGGATCGTTTTTTATTTTGCGTCCTCATACCAACTGCAAAGGATAGAATGTGGTTTGTCAGTCTTATCCAATTCCTTGCTATGATAATACTATTTTGTTTTCCTCAGATAGCAGGTGAGTTCATTGACATTACCCTGTTTCCCCTATGATAAGCCACCTCCATCAAATAAGCCACTCCCCCAATTTTTGACCAAAACGTTAAAATAAGCCACCCCCCGCAAATAAGACACCCACCGATAATCCCTAATTTGGGTGGTATAATGGGTGTGACAGGGCTGGCTGCAGTGCAGGAAGGACAAGCAAGCTGCTGATCCTTGCCATAACGGAGTCTGTTACCCGGCCGTACCAGTAGAAATCCAAAAAAGTGAGCCCTTGAAGGGGAAGAGGACAATGGTTGGCAAAGAGTGATCAAAGGGGACAATGAATGGCACAGAGTGATCAGAAGGGGACAATGATTGGTACAGAGTTATCAGAAGGGGACAATGAATGGCACAGAGTGATCAGAAGGGGACAATGGTTGGCACAGAGTGATCAAAGGGGACAATGGTGGGCACAGAGTGATCAATGGGGACAATGATTGGCACAGTGTGATCAATAGGGACAATGATTGGCACAGTGTGATCAGAATGGGACAATGATTGGCACAGAGTGATCAATGCGGACAATGATTGGCACAGAGTGATCAATGGGGACAATGATTGGCACAGAGTGATCAATAGGGACAATGAATGGCACAGAGTGGTCAATAGGGACAATGAATGGCACAGAGTGATCAAAAGGGGACAATGAATGGCACAAAGTGATCAGAATAAGACATCCCCCTGAAAATAAGACCTAAGGCATATTTTGGCGTTTCAAAAAAATATAAGACAGGGCCTTATCATCGTGGAAACAGGGTACAATGCAATTTATTTATGTTTGAAGGGTCGTTTATACTATTGTGATATAGTACCGCAGTAGCGCAGTGTAGCTAGAGACGCAGTTAGCGATAAACTGCAAGTGCAGCTAGTGTGAAAGGGCCTTCAATCAGAACTGTGCTGCATTGGACCCCCAACCTAGAATTCTGAACTAGCCAGTGTGGCCTAGGCTACTTTCTTTAATTCCCCCCAAAATTGGTAGGAGGTGGGATAGGAAATCGAAAGTCTATGGCTCCGTTAAAGTTCACCTCCTTGACTAGAAGCTCTACATCCTATCTATCTTCTTTGCTTCTCTTGGTGGATTGGAGGTGACGCCAATGTTATTCCTTGATCTTTCATTGAGACTAGAAGCTCCACATCCGATCTATCTTCTTAGCGTCTCTTGGTGGATTGGAGGTGACGTCATAGTTGTGCCCACATTTGCAGTGTGGACATACTATGTAGGTGCCACCGGCTCTTCTTGGCACCCTTTCCATGAATTTTTGGGGTGCTAATATAGCTCATTCAAGGCTTAAATGGATCCTAAAATAAATTGCCTACAATAGAATGGTGACCATATAGCAATGTCATTTCCCTTAGATATTTCTGGTTCCTTGAAGATTATATTTCTTGCTATTTAACCTAAACTCCCCACTGTGTGGGTACCCATGGCTGTCCCTGAAACATATGGAAACCCTGACTTTGTGAGAACAGTCTACCTTCTTTGGAAGTATGTTAGCGCCACAAGAATAATTCAGTCCTGATCTCCTCCTTGCCTGGCATAGGTCACAAATATTTGAACACTGATTACTTAGAATGACTCACAAATGAGCTCCATACCTTCCCTAGCTGATCCATGGTGTGGTGAAGTAGATATTTGAACTATGGTGTGACAAGCACATTGGATTCATGTATTACACACTCCACCCTCATCAGCTGGAGTAAAATAGGTCATAGTGAGCACATGCTGTCGCCAGCGTTAGGGCGAGGCACTCGCCTGTTCCATGCCGCCCGCTCAAGATTAGGTGCTTGTTTACTGGAGAAGTATGCAAAGTGTTCTAAAGCCATTTCCTTACTGAAACATTACTTACAACCGGTATACACATTTCAAAATGGCTTAAACGTCATGTAGAACATCATGGTTTGAAGACAAAAGTGGTCTACTTGGGATTTGGCCAAAATACATTTATGACCAGTGCCCTCCTATTTTTTACTACACAATTCTAGTTGCCTGACAGTCATGCTTACCAGTGTGATGGTAAGACTTACTTAATGTCAACTAAAAGAGACATTAACGGAACCTTTTTTTTTTTAAAGAGAAAGTCATGCGATGCCAATGATGACCTTTTTTTTGTCCAATGCTTGGCATATCAAAAAGAGGATCATAAGCTTTGAATTATCTATCTGAGCGCCTATGACTCAAATAAAAGGCTTAGCTCTAAACGAGGGAAACATGTCAGAGGAGGACACCCAGTATTACATTTCCTGCACTTCATTCATGAATTGCTCATTCATTGCAATGAGGAACATCCATGAAGGTTATAGTGAGAAGGGAATAAAGGAATCAAAAAGTTCTCAACTCGAGCAGTGCATAGCACAGTAAAGCCTTCTTAAAACAGAAGGTATTTACTGGGCCCCAGTCCATCACAAATCCCCAATTTAGGTTTAGGTAGAAACCCTCATTTCAGGACATTGGGCAGAGATAATTCCTAAAGGCTGCCTATTGTTACCATGAGAATGCACCCACCGTGTCATCACATGATCACCACTCCATTATGTGCACTCAACACGGAGGAGAGCATCTAGTCAACAAGGTGAAAAAGGGTCAGAAAATAAATCTAAACGGGCCGGATATGGCCCCCAGGCCCACCCCTAAACTAGACTGTGGGGTTATTCCTACCGCACCTAAAAATCCTTCCTCTAGGGCTCCTCAGAAGGGACAGTTGTAGGAATGTACATTGGAGCTTATGTTTATATGTTGTCCGTTGGACAATGTTCACATGTAGTGTGGTATTTTTTTTCTTTCTTACGATTATAAAATAGCAAAGTTGTTGCACGTCCTTCTATCCAAGGTATGGGATAAAGCCTCCATTCCTGTTCACTTGGTTTCTAAAGTCTGTTTGTTAATGGGATAAAAATAGAGTTCTTTGTGGATATGATTTTACCCTGAAAAGCCACAGTGTGGCTGGATCGTTCCTTTCCTACCTCTCATAGTGGAAGAGGAAACGGCCGCTTTCAGCTGATGGAATGACTGGAATTTTTGTATTATCATTTCTACTTTTTCTCATTTCACAACCATATTTTTTTCTCCTTTCTTGGCACGGCTGCGAGAGTCGGTGGCGTGTGTAGACTTAAATTAATTTGCATAATATGTGAAGGTGGATTAGATTCCTTAGGCCCTAATTACAGAGTTGTATTGGCACGGGTTATAACTGTTCCTCTGTTCTACATTATTGAAGCCGCAGTAAACAAAAACATCTCAAGTGCATTTAAGATGGCTATGTTTTAAAAATATGCTAATTTTAAGTTGCATAAGGTGATAGTAAGGCTGCGTCTACACTACGTCTACACTACAGAAAACTACGTAAACCGTGAGAAAAACCGTGCAAGTTAGCCGCCCTCTGTAATCATCTATGGGGAATGTTGTGCCAGTCCATACTGGTATCATGCCCGCGGTTGGGGGCGTTGCGGTAGTTGGGGATGCGGGGGTGTCCCACGGCCACACCTGAGACACGTGCTGCGCCCATTGGTAAACAATGGGCGCGGTGTGACTCCCACAAACCGAACTCGATGTGTTTCTGGGTGCGGTTTGTGCAATACCGTACCCTAAACAGCGCCCAAACAGCAGGCGGGTGCTATGGGCATGCACACGTCCATAAGGCCCCCATGGTTGTTGGGGCGGTGTAGCATAGACAGACAGTATATAGACAGACAGCATAAGTATATTTTTTGAGTTTTTTTTTTTTTTTGTAGAGTTTAGTTGTGCTTTAAGTCTAAAAGGGCCACCCACTCATTACAGTGTAATGGTTGCATACCAAAAAGATTTATTACACTAAAAGCTGCAATACTTAGACCAGTGATGGTGAACCTTTTAGAGACAGAGTGCCCAAACTGAAACCCAAACCCACTTATTTATTTCAAAGTTCCGGCATGGCGATATAACCTGAATTACATACACACAACTCATATACAATTAGAACTCATATACACTCAAATCATATACACACACGAAACATGTAACCACACAACTACTTTCTCATAAGATAGAATAGGGGAGGGCATGGGACGCTGTGTGCAATCAAAAGAGCGTGGAAGAGAACTGACAGCATTGAAAGCCAATAGGATGTAGTTCTCTACTCTGTGCTGGCTGACAGCTCACGTGCCCACAGAGAGGGTTCCGAGTGCACCCCTGGTACTCGTGCCATAGGTTCACCATCACTGACCTAGACTAATGAGGACAACAATGAAACAATGAATGGTTACACTGGTGATCTCATCCTGTTTGCAATGCTTTGGATTGTTTCTATGCCGATTTACCATGAGTGTCACTGATATATATAAATGTCACCTGGAGGACACTATTCCTTCTTCTGGAACAGACTTGCAGTCACTAAGGACTCAATACTTGTGTAACTGGACTGTGGTAATGGGAAGAGACAGAAAAACCGGTTTGACTTCAATCAATCGCAAGACCTCTCACATTCCTATATATAGCTCTCTGCATGAAAGATTCTCAATATGAAGATCCCCACCCATTTATTCTTAGAAAACACATAAGCTGCTATTAGTTAGCTTGGTTCCAATGTTAGACATCAAATGTCCCTGGTTTGGGTTATTTAACTATAAGGGCAGTTCCCCACTCAATCAATAACTGGAGCACCACCACTACTAGCTTTGTACCACCTGATGCCATACAGAGTTATGTGGTTGTCATTTGCCTGCTTCTCCTTAAAAACTTTTCTTGATATTTCAATCAACTTTTGACTGAGAGGGCACTTGTTAATACATTTGCTATACCTTCATTGTTTTTACCAAATGTAAGGTCTAATCCTGATATTATGAGTAGGGAGAACATTTGTTAGGTCAGTTTCAGGGCTTGTGTCTACTGCTGCTTTTTACTTGCTGCGGACGTGCGAAAAAGCAGCAATGGACACAGAGAGGACACTTCCTATTCTAATGAATGGGACAGTGTCCACTCTGCGTATTCTCTGTGGCACGCCAGCGGTGCTGTTTCTAAGCTGCAGGCTGCCGTGCCTTCATAGCAGCGCGGTTTTACCCCCGTTTAAGATCAATAGAGATGTCTCCAAGATGTGGAAAAACGCACCCTATGTCTTTCCTCTGCTGCATCAAACATCCGTGGACACAAGCCCTAAAACAGACCCAGGAGCAAACTACCCACAAGCCACAGGGAATCCTCCCAGCAAATGTCATGATTGCTGGATGTACGTAGGGAATTCGCAGTGGAGAAATGGCCTCACACATATTTAATTTATGGATTTTTATTTTATGGATATAATGTTGGACAAGTGTTGACAAATGCACAATAAAATAGGCGAAAGGAGCAACTGCACCAATCAAAGTTCTGGTGACGCCTCAAAATTTTTTTTATTCTCCTGTGTTGAGTCCTGGTGAAATAGAGTGAATCGTAAATGTCCTAAATGTCTAACCACCCAGCCATACAAAGCTTGACCTGAAACTAAAAGTAAAAATTTCCTATTTTAAAACAAAATGCTCCTGCCGGTTCCTTGGCCTAGTTTTTGACAATGGAGAAGCAGTTGACTGAGGTGTCATCTCTCTCTTTTCCTCTCCCAGAGGAACTTCTCAGCCAGACCTCTCACTGAGCTATGGATTTGTATGGTTTTGAGAATAATAATGATCTCACTCTGTATAACCTGATATATAATACCATTTCTTGAGCCCCCCATTCACCTTTAAATCACACCATACAATTTCCTTTAGATCGAAGTATGTAGTATAGAATACATAGTGATTAGAAGGTAAAGCAGGGCACAGACAGCTCGACATTCGAGCGTCATCACTTTGCTGTCAGATATTGGGGAGACAGCCCTGCTCTCCCCTGCTCAGCCGATGCTTTGCCTTGAGACCCGCAATTTCCATGCAAAGCAACGGACATTGACCATATTTAACGGTCAAGTCTGATATGGCTGTTTTCAAGTGGGATTGATTGGTCCCGCTCGAAAACATCGATGGCCGCATGTTATATGGGCCAGATAGATGGCCGTGAGCGCGCACGGTGCTCGAAAAAGCCATCGATCTGGCCTATATCTTCACATCTGTACCCTGCTTTAGAAAGCTCCTCATTACATGGTTGTGGTAGAAGAATAGTGGATTGTACAGAAATTTATGGCAAGATTGTAAGGTGTATGGGGGGCTTTAGTTGTTTTTTTCATGGGTAGCTGTTCTATGCAAAGAATGTGGGCAATCATCTTAGAAGGCCTGAGGGTCACTGTGGTGGGAATAGGTTCCCAGTAATATTCTAATTTATGTTTGTTTTACAATTTCTAGAAGGAAATCTCAGCATTACTTGCTGCTCTATACATTAACGAAAGGAAGCGGGACGAAAAATCTTTTCAGCGTTCCAAAGGTTGGGTGTGTCTGCGATGACTGTAACAACGTCTCCTGGGACATGCCACCAATTAACCTCTTGACTGAGTACACAACGGAGGCTAGACTCTGCTCTATGCCCCTATTTATAGAGCAGAATAGTGTCAGGAATTCAGGAAAGGAGTATATGGAAAAGTCTGTAATATGGATTATTGGAGAAAACAATCTAACTATTATTCTTTCAGATGAAATGGTTAAACTTGGATGGTGTTGGCAGGTTTTGGAGGTAATGTCACAACATGGAGGTTAAGACTTCTATACCAAGCTAATGCATTCTATACCATTATTCCTGGGGATGCTAAACAAGCTCTATAGAATTCCATAGCTATATAGAACACAGGTTGAGCACAAAGTTACTTCCCCCCCCTACTTTTGATGGGTTTATTGGCAGCATTTCCAATACCCCCCTCCTGTCTGGCTAAAGACTGGTGTACATGGGTTGATAGCTGTGCAATTTGAGGAATATCGAGCACAGCGTGATGACGTCCTCAAGCTTCATCTATGTACCAGCAATATTGGCCACTTTTTTCGATGGGGACCCGCGGTCCCTATTTATAGTAATTGAAATAGAACAAGGTTTTCTAACATGTTGGAAACCTGTTTGGCCCAGCTTCTTTGATCGATTGATCCCTCTTGAAAGATTTTATAATAGATTTGAGTAAAATCAGGCGCCATGAACATGCTCAACTCTTGATTGTGCTTGAATCTATTACAAAATTGAGCCGTGTATGCCTAGCTTAACACCTCTCACCTTAGCCCCTCACCTCTGATGGCCCCTGATGATACTGATGACCGTATTTCATTTTATTTTGTTCCCTTTTACTCTGCCCCCTCTATGGTGATGACGTAATCACGTTGCACTTCGTCGCTTGTTTATTGGCCCTGGCTCGCCAGGTGTATGGGGGCCTTAAGGCTATGTAGTTCACAATTAGGGCCCTTATATACTCTGTGAGATTTCATTTAGATCTCCTTTTGTTTTACCAAAACTTTCTAAACCATCAAGTCTACCTGTGTTCAATCGCAGAGGACCCGGCACTACATAGTTGTTGGTAGATCTAAAGGATATCTCACAGAGGTGTATAATCCCTATGCGTCTGATTGGTGTCGCAATCTATTAGACAGCTGTACTTGGCAACAGGTACTGAGACATTAGATCTCACAGACATTGCAGTGTGCATTTATTGAACATAGGGCAGCTATAATCAGATGCATGCTCACATGGGCGGTATATTGGAGATGGTTGTACTGAGAAAAGCTTACAGGAAAGTTATTAAAGAACCAGTATATACATGGTCAGAGTGTACATGGTGAGAGACTTTATACTTTGTGTAGCTCCATTCACATCCCAGTATGGTACATATCAGATTTTGTATGGCATTACTTCATAATCGCAACTCACATTCCTGATGTGACCACTTACCATTGCTTTGTAGTAATCTAGTTCCATTTGTTTATTGAGGGATTTTTTTGTATGCATTCCAGTAAAAAATAAAACCCAACAAAAACAATTCTAAATAAATGTATCTGAGTTCTAGGAAATGTAGGAAACCCCCATAAAAGGCTAAAAACTTGCTAAGCAGCTTAGAATATTGGAATCCTACTCGGATCCATCCCGGAGGTCTGCCGGAGCCTGGGGTGTTGTCGCCCTCTTGTGGCATGAACTACTCTCTGCATCATGATGTCTTCCTACAAATAGAAGTCGTCTACAATCTGTGTTGTCTGAACCAGATGCACCAATACTATGAAATGTGATGTTTGCGTGCTAAAGGGCACCTAATAGTAATGTCAATTATATATATTTGTATGGTTATATATATACAGTATATCTATATATCTATATCTCTATATCTCTCTATCCAAATTGGATGGTTTGCATAGGTCAGTAGATTTATGCGCAGTTAAGCAGGCCATACACTCTGAGATAAAAATTAGGATCCATTAAAACCGACCAATAAATGCATTTTATCGTCCTGAAATCGGCGCATGTCCACATGGTACAACCGATATATTACGATCGTAATTTCCCGTTTTTTTCCGGTCGTAATTTATTGGACATGTTCAAAAATTTTAATTGGTCTGGCAACATCGGGAAACTTCATAGTGTTTTCATAGTGTTTAGCAACCAATTACTGCCGATGTGGAACATATTAGCATATTAAAACTTCCGGCACCACCGCATGTTGCTGACACTGACATGGTGGCTAAGCAGCATGTCGCCTATGTAAGTAGTAGAGAGAGAGAGAGAGATGTGTATATGTGTTTATATATTATTATATATCTATATATATATATATATCTATATATATCAATATATGTATACATATGGCAGATGTATCTGCGTATATTATTGAGATGTTGTATATATATATATATATAGCCCGGATGTTTGTGTGTGTGTGAATGTATGTATGTATATTTAGAGAATTCTCCGATCACGCATTTTTGGGGGCGATCCCCGATTCCGTCACCAAGATCAATGATCTGCCGATGCCGATCACGGCCCGAATCACAAATGCAGGGGAATGCACTGTATATATGGGGCAGAGTGCGCTGTAATATATGGGGGCGCAGAGGTGCACTGCATATATGGAGGATCAGAGGTGCGCTTTATAATATGTGGGGGCGAGGTGTGGGTCTGTATATATGGGGGGGGGTGAATTGGGAGCGAGGGTCCACTGTATATACACTTAAAGACACAGTCATGCATAGTCACGCTCGTTGTCCCATTATTACAAGCCTTCAGTACTCTTATTTCGGCCACTTTCATCACTGCCCCGCTAGTGTCTGCCTACCTGTCCACTCACAATAGGATATAGGAGATACCAGATTAGGGGCTGGAGACTGTGAACCTTGAAGGGGCGCGTCATCATCTACCAAGGCGCCGGTGAGAGTGTGCAAAGACACCAGGCGATGATTTATGGCAGCCCAACTGAGTACCCCGGCCCTCACTTTTTCACTTTCCGCCCACCCATAGCTGCTGATGGGTCCCACTGCTTGTTCGTTGGGGCGGAAAGGAGCGGAGGCCACCCCGGTGGTCAGCAGAGGTCCAGGCTATGGTGTAATTGAAGGTGTTCCAGGCTGGGCCGCACCGAACGCGCGATCCGGCGCGAGTAGGCGAAGCCGGGGCCTAAATTTTTTGGTCCGCGTCCGAAGTGCAGCGCCGCCGCCAGCAAACTGGTCAACCGGATGGAGGGTGACTACACAGCCGTTGATGGTGAGGTTTGGGGACTCATGATCGAAGATGGCCGTGAAACAGGCAGGAAACAGGTAATGGAGAGCTTCCAGAGCAGGCTTCCGCAGCTCGCGTCCGGCCACGCCTCAGTGATCGGCTTTTTTTTGCGCCAAATAAGAGTTAGACAAAAATTTTTTTAAATAAAAAAATAGAATCTCCGATCATGCTATTTAAGCCAATATCACTGGCCGATCATGATCGGCGGCCGATCAATCGGAGCATCACTAGTATATATATATATATACATACATACATACACCCCCCTACATCACTTCCCCTTAAAAAAAAATACATCACAATGGCCAATATAAACGGCGATTAATTTTGATTGATTTTGAGGATATTCTCGTAAAAAAAAAAAAAAATTACGATCGTAAATTGGATTTTCAATGTGGTAGCGTTTTTGCCGAATATTACGATCCAAACCGATACTGGCGTCTGGATACATTGGTCTGTTTTAATGGATCCTAATTTTTATCTCCGAGTGTATGGTGAGCATTATTCAACATGTTTTCAACTTTTTTTGTCACTTCATCTGGAAGATCAACACTTGTTTACTATACTGCTCATGCACTTCTTCCTGATAAAGTGACGAGAAGTTGCGAAACACGTTGAATAACCGCGTATGAATCTATACACCTGAGCAAACCTTCTGACTTGTATGAACTCTATAAATATATATCTGATTGACTTTACTACTTATATAATATCTGTTAATGAATAATAATTCTGCTATTGTTTTCACTGTTGGCCCTACGCATCATTAGATGGTAAGTAGATAACTTGGGTGCAAATGGCTTTAGAATCCTTCTTATAAATTTTGTGGGGATGTTGGCCAATAACATACTTGGTTACATTAACCTGTATATGTAGAGGGTTCTTCTATTTGTTATACCTTTAATTTACCTTGCTGCTATATTCATTCAACAGACAACTGTTGGCTGTTCCAATGACATCTACTTTGTTGCAACTAAGTAGTAGCCCACATTGAATCGCAGAGCTTTTAGTGCCCAGGAGCCTAACCTGCGGCCCTTTGGGTGTTGTTTGGCAGCCCCTTTTTGGTCCTCCACTTACAGCCCCCCCAAAACCGGTTAATGCATATGGCATAGGAACTCGCCTGTTTACCAATCCTCCACTGACGCGTCCTCGTCTGGGAACTTCTTAGAGTGGTAAGAGGAAGGGAGGGACCTGCTGAGTCTCCAGCTGAGCACGCTAATGGGCACGCACACAAAAGCTAATAAGTGACCCAGACAGCGCCTGAGTGCCTATGCTTCTACTAGACTACTTTGATAAAATTTACGAGGCACATAACCTTTATGTGATGTATATGGGGCATTGCATATATCACCATGTGTAGTGGTCACACGCTGACCCAGCTTTCCCTAATCAACTTTGGCGGTCCTACTTGTTATGTGCTGCCCTTTAGTGATGCAGAAGGCCGCACTTGTGGCCCTCCATATCACCTCAGTTGCCCACCACTCTTCTAGTGAAAGGAACTCTCAATGCTTTAGAATACCAGACATTTAGGACTATTTCATGCTCCAAACTTTGTGGGAACATTTTGGGGCTCCAGGGGTTTCCAAAATGCAACAGTGCACAGAACAAGATTCAGGAAGGCATGGATGAGTGAGGAATGGAGGAACTTGACTGACCTGCCCAGAGTCCCAACCTCATCCCAACCCAAAACTTTTGAAATGAATTTAAACGATTGAGTCAGAACTCATTCAACATCAATGCCTGACCCCGAGTGCTCTTTTAGAGGACTGGTCAGAAGTTCCTCAAATTTAAAGACCTTTTGGAAAGCCTTCTTATTGATGCTGTTCTAGCTGCAAATGATGTGCAAAATCCCTAATAAATTAAATGGATTAAGAATATTATTATTTTGCATAAAGGCCAGAGCCCCAAATCATTAGGCAACATAATGTATAAACGTATTTTTCAAATGCGCTGAGCAGTCCAATGGTTGCAGAACAGCAATGGTTGAGCAGTCCACAGCCTGAAGTGTACCAACTTTTGTCATACTGATCTGTGACCATAGGTTGTGCTGTGACCATTACAGAAATATAAACGGGTCCTAATGGTAACAGGTCTTCTACTCCTCCTGTGTCATAACCTGTACCTCTGTGTTATCTTATTTTGTTTCAATTTGAAATTTTTGTACAGCGCTGCATAATATAAATGATGATAATAACAATAACAGAACTGACATGGTAATGTACACGGTCATGTTATGAATTGATGATGACTGGCCACAAGATGGCGCACTGTGTCTTCATGTGCCGAGTGTAATCCACACAACTCTAACCAGTCAAAATTGGATGTTGTCATGGATGCCTGTGGGTTCAGTCACAATCCCCCAACCTATAGACTCACAAGCCATGCTCGATATTTATAATGTGAAAAAGATGAATGAAAATAACTCCACCTTGCTGGTAGACAAACCATAAAACTTTAGTTCCAGTGATCCTGCTGGAGTTTCTATAAAATAACCCTATCCTCTCTCCATGCCTACATGAAGAGGCAAAGTAACAGTCCTCACAGTTCTTGTTTGGTATGGGAGCATTGAAGACCACCCAACATTACTCGTGCTGCTGCCATTACGGTCTGTGTACACAGCTGCAGTATAGGTGTGACCTAGTTTACATTAACAGCTGTCCGCAGCCACTCATTTATACAGAGAAGTTTGTACACATTCATCTCAGTTTTGTGGTTAAAGTTTTACAAAAATAAACAGCCTAAAGCGGATTACATTCATTGTGCTGAAGATTCAATCTTACAATAGAACCAGATCTTGATTTGTATATATACAAAAGATAGAAAGAGTGAACCAGCTACATTATCTTCTTTTGTTTACATTCTTTCATAAAGCTTGGCATACATGGTTTGATTTTCCATTCAACCGACTTAAACGATCGGCTTTAAACTAGCGTTTTGGAACATTTGTATCGGTTTGTACTGCAAAGCAAGTCTAAAGTCTCCCATTCACCTTACAATCTTACCATACAATTTCTGTACAATCAACTTTTGTTCTACCAAAACCATGTAATAGGAGGACCTTTCTAGACCTTCCATTATGTATTCTATCAGGGAGGACCCGGCACTATATAGTGATATATACCTTCCAATCACTATGTATTTTATCAGGGAGGAGCAGGCACCACATAGCAGTGATATATACCTTCCAATCAAGTATGTATTCCATCAGGGAGGACCCGGCACTACATAGCAGTGATAGAATACATAGTGATTGGAAGGTATATATCAGGTAGGACCTGGCACTACATAGTTGTTGGTAGATCTAAAGGAAATTGTATGGAGTGATCTAAAGGTGTATGTGGGTCTTAAGAAAAGTTGATTAACATACCAAGAAAACCCGTCAGATTCGTTTAAAAAAAAATTTACTTATTGGTTGATCGAGAAATCAAGGAATCAATTTTAAAACCGTCGACTTAAAACGATTGTGTATGGCCACATTAGGACCTCATGTATCTATATCCTAGGTTTTTAAAGCTATAGCCATACACGTGTCGACTTAGTTTCGTCCGCGTTGTGCCATTTTACGATCGTATGGCAGTCTTATATTGATCAATTGAACCATCACGCAGTGTGATCGAGTTAACGACCAGTTAGGATCATACCATGGAGCGCATGTGTAGTACGATTGTAAATATGATCGTAATTTGGATTCCAAATATGATTTTAATTCCAATTCTAATTACGATCGTAAACAAATCAACCGAAATATCTAGAAAACCCGTCAGGTATTTGTAGGGTCTACTTAAATTTACCAACATGTCTGATTGTTTTTAGATTGATTTCCATCACTTTTGGTCGATCGTACCAGGTAGGCAGGAATCATTTTTCATTGGATCTACTTAAAAATCGATGGAATGGTAACATCCAACCGTGTATGGCCACCTTCAGGTTGCCTGGCTGGTGCCATTGTAGTTTGTGAACATGGCCGGCCCCGGAAGCGGTGAGGGGGGTATAAGCGTTCTGTAATGATTGTAGCGGTCATTTATAAAGAATATTTAAATGTCGGTAATTATTGCTGCCCCATTGGGAGCCGTCCATAGCAGGGAATGTCAAGTTGTCAAGTGTTATCTGTCTGTGCCCAGGGCGTCAGTTTATTATGTTTCATCTCTTCTAGACAATAACTCATTGATCCAATACGGGTTTTACCATCCACATTTCACAAATAAATTACAGTATTACTGGGATGCCTCCAGAGCATTCTGGGTGTAAAAAAATAAAAAAACTGTTCTCACTTTCAAATATGTGTTGTACATTTCCCAAATGTGTGCTGGGTCCCCATAAACCTTGCAATCTTACCATACAATTTCTGTACAATCAACTTTTCTTCTACCAAAACCATGTAATATGAGGATCTTTCTAAACCTTCCAATCACTATGTATTCTATCAGGGAGGACCCGGCACTACATAGCAGTGATATATACCTTCCAATCACTATGTATTGTATCAGGGAGGACCAAGCACTACATAGCAGTGATATATACCTTCCAATCACTATGTATTCTATCAGGGATGACCCAGCACTACATAGCAGTGATATATATACCTTCCAATCACTATGTATTCTATCAGGGAGGACCCGACACTACATAGTTGTTGGTAGATCTAATGGGAATTGTATGGAGTGATCTAAAGGTGTATGGGGGGGCTTTATAAAAGTCCACTTTTTTCTTGGTAGTTTTGGGCTAGTTGACTCATACAACTCTTAGTATAACTTCTATAGACTCGCTTACACTTCTTAAAGGTCAACTGTGAAAGGCGTTCTATAAGTGTTGCTGTCTTGAAATAATTAGGAGTACGTCATTGACCAACAACAAACCAGATATAGGAAGTTTAAACTGGCAAACAGACTTAAGGTGGTCATACACGGGTTGATCTTTCAATCAAAACCCAAACAATCAATCACCGTGCAAGTTTGTGGTTTATGGATTGCTTGGTGATCCAATGAGCCACCATGCTGCGGTCAAGGGTTCATCTATTAAAGGGGTATTGACCAATATATGCCTACCTTTAGGCTTTATAGTAATTGCCCAGATGATTCATGGATGTCTGTGGTGACAATCTAATTCCCATGACCCCATGGCTACTATCTCTGGGGGGGGGGGGGGGGCATGCAGTGGGGAGCCAGGTGCTTCTCTCAGTAGAAAATGAATTGTAGAAGAGATGGAATGAAGCACAATGGAAAGAGAAACCATCAGGAAGAAGGTAGAAGAGAAATAAGGGAAAGAAAAGTAGAGCAGAAGAAACCTGCTATGGAGGACACATCCGCTTCATATCAAACATGACCACGTGAAAAAAAGTAATTTCTTAAACCCCCAGAGTATAAGCGCCTTATCCAAGGGGACCATACCCTTAACAATAAGTCATGTGTTTCATTAAGGAAATTATAATGGATAACTTTATGTATTGCCGACATTAGGCAACGCTTTACATAGCACAGGGTTACACTATATCCCCCCCACCTATTGTATACTTTGTTCCCCAACCTATTAGATTGTAAGCCTGACCGGGCAGGGTCCTCTACTCCTCCTATGTCATAACCTGTACCTGTATGTACTATCCTGCGTTGTATCTCCACTCTAATATATTGTACAGCACTGAGTAATATGTTGGCGCTATAAAAAAAATGATGATGATGATAACAATATATCACTGTCTCAATGGAGCTTACAATCCCTATGATAGTCATATCCAACTATTACAGTGTAGGTCGTATTAACTTTATTGGGTAAAGCCAAGCGGCATATTTTGGAGGAAATGGGAGTACCTGGAGGAAAGCCACATGGGCATGGAGAGAACATACAAACTCCTTGTAGAGGATGCTCTGGCAGATATTGGAACCTCAGTGGTGCATGGTCAGAGTGCCAACCACTGAGCCACCATGCTGCCCAGAGGGATACAAACTTTTAAATACTGACAAAATCTCCATCATATGATAACATTTCTATAAGTCACAATGTTGCAGTAAACACTATTTCATCACAAGTATCAATCACACCTACTGTACTGTCACTTGTCAGTAAGTTTGGTGAACCAAGCCACAAAACTCGGCTGTCTTGTCATTTCCTTCCTCTATGAACTTTCATACTCTGTGCCATCAATGCTGACGGTAAACCTCCTGTTGACACTGTTCCATCTGTCTGTTGGTAGACCAAGGTGGGTAGGCTGAGGGGACCCATGAGTCGCAGGACACATTCTGCCTGTTCTCTCCCCCCCTGGCATTCCTCTGCTATATTTAGGAGGCTTGTATCAGTGCAGCTGTCCCCTGACTGGAGCTGCAGCGTTAGGGAAATTGACTCATGGGCCTGATCTCACATTTCAGTTCCTCGCTCGCTCTCTTTCTCTTGCTCTGCTAGCCGGAAAGCTCTGCCTGTCTCACTCATTTTCTTCTCCTCTAAGGTTCCTTTATTTTTCCCGGGCTGCGGTAAGGTGCAAATAATCATCTGATAGGGACTATTGCTCTGCTGTGATCCCCCCAAGTTGAAGAGTTTTAAAAACTTTCTTTATTGTAGATGAAATAAACTTTTACCCAGTGATCAGTCCCAGACGTGGGCTATTCTTAGACCTGGCTCTTGTGTATGGCAGGCCCATGTGTGATAGAATAGACTGCTGTAGCATTTTAGGAAAGACCATGACAGTTTGAATATTATTTAATGTTTTTCATCAATTATGTTGTGTTGCTGTGCAGAGCCAGCACTGATAATTGCCTAAAATATAATTACATATTTGAAATGTTTATGTAGCAAAAGTGTGGTTAATGTTTGGAAAGCTGTTTACACCCATTATATTGAGTTTTGTCTTTAGTCACTAAAAGGGAAATTAAATTGTGCTTTCCTTCAGTGTTTCTTTTAAGTTAATACTTTGTAAGGAGAAAAAAAGTTTGTGTATTTAGGATTTTGAATGCCTTTTGTCTTTGGGATTTTTGGGTTCTAATGCTACAGTACGGTGAAGCTAAAGGTTTTTTTTTTCTTTTTAATTAAGAGACCTATAGAGGAAGGGAGGGGAACGTGGTTTCCTAGCAAGCCTTGTGTTTTGGACAGACTCATACTATGCATGCTTTCCACATAACCTAATAAAAGGCAAATTTTTTTTTTAACCAAAATCTTTAACAAAAATGCTTATCCCAGCTATAGCTGTGCTGACGAGGTTTGTGGTAGGCAGCTGTCCAACATCTTTTAACATAATTTAGAATTCCCTGTATGATCTTGCCTTATGTGCTAAGATTTGTAGTTCCATTGCAGTTAATGAGCTACCTCTTCCTTTGCTGCACTATGTATATTCAATACTTTTTTTATTTTATTATTATTATCATCATTATTTCTATAGCGCCAACATATTATGCAGCGCTGTACAATACATTAGAGTGGAGATACGATACAAGATAACACACAGGTACAGGTTATAACACAGGATGAGTTGAGGATATTCTTAAATATTTGTGCAATTAGCCTGGTTTTTATTCTTTTATAATATTGTATTATATATATATATATATTATAATATTGTGTTATATATATTATAATGTAATACTATATTGTTAAATAACAACATGGGTGGAACTGATGTGTTGTAAACTGTTTAATTGCTATGAAACCACCACCATTAAACGATGATCTGCATCAGATCTTAAGGATTTCTCTAATCTACTTTGTTACATTTTAATGATCAAATAGTTGTTATATTCTGCCTTTTGTAATATATACGAAAAGTTATGTTTTAAGGTATTGTTTATAAACAGGCCATACTATTTAATGTCCATTATTTCTATTTGGTAGATGTGTGTACCTTCTTTTTTTTTTTTTTTTTTTTTTTTTTTTTTTTTTTTTTTTTTTTTTTTTTTTTTTTTTTTTTTACTTTTTCTTTACCACCCCTGGTCCTTTAATGTCCCAGATTGATTAATATGCTTCCAAAAGTCTAGAACTGGCTAACTTCATTTCAATTACTTGCAATTGTTGCTTGTGACAATCAAGTGTAAAGTTTGCTGTTTGCCGAAGTATATTCCAGGTTTCTGTATAAAGAATCCTTAGAATTTAGGGATCCTGGGTTGTTCAAAGCAGAAAAAGGGTATATGGTGACGCCAGGGGGCTCCTCATTTGTAGGTAAATATAGGGTGTTTAAACCATCAACAAGACAAGAAATAGGGGACTTGTTCACACATTAGGTATTTGGAATAGTGCAAAATCTTGGCCATGCATGCTCTGTTTAATATCCAGATAATGCTCCTCTTACATCATTAGATAAGAAAAGTTTCACTATTCATGTAGTCCAGGCATCCTATCTGTATTGTCCT
>CM070033.1:172695183-172753731 GCA_036250615.1 Ptychadena robeensis | reverse complement strand
CCCCCCCCCCCCCCCCCTACACATCCCGGGGTCGTGGGGACTGCCCAAGCTTTAGCTTGTATTTGCCCACAGACATAGGCGGCCCAAAAATAAGTGACCCCTGGAGGATGCCATGGGATTGCCTAGAGCAGGTAAGCTACCTGGAGTGTGCCTCAGGGTTACAGCTCTTTGCAGTTAAAAATTACCCCGAGCCACACACGGGACAACTGCTCGGAAGGTTAAACAACTATTTGTTTCCTGGCTTGATGATTATATTCTGACCTTCGTTGATCCTCTTTTCACCAAACAGCATTTTGTTTGTGCACCCCCCCTCATAACATGGGGAAAATACCAAGATTTTACTATTGTTATTATATATTCCTATTTTAGGCCATAGAAAACCATATCCACCGAGCATTCTCTTCTAGAAAAAGGGGTTCATATTTTTCCTTCTAGAGTGGGGTACATTATTTAATCCTGTCAAAAGTAAATGTACCTACTGAGAACCTAATGTAGATTCAACAATGTGAAGGACCAATTAACTGAATATTGAGGCAAGGAAGTAGGCAAAGTGTTGACCATTGTTGGTTTCATATTTGAATGGGTTTCAGCCTCTGTGGCATTCTAGATTCCTAAACTGTGCCTGTGCTAGTCTCCAAAGTAAACAAATACGCACTTAACCAAATTTTTGGATAGATAATATTGTTCTCTAAAAAAACTTGGATAACTATTCGTTTATCATTATTTTAATAATTCATATCATTATTATTTTATTTATTTGGTAAAAATTAAAAGTAAACATTAAGGTTGCTGGTGTCATGTAGTTTAGTTGATCAGTGGCCACTTATGCTGGCCATACACATACCGATAAACGGCCGGATTTTAATCTGACCGACGGGCGTGCGCGCTCTCGCCGTCGGTCAGGTTAAAATCCGGCAGTTTATCGGCATGTCCCCACATGGGGCGACAGATCCCTGTCGCCCCACTTCTCGGCCGGCCAGAGATCCGACATGTCGGAAAATCTGAGCCGATGGGAGCCGATTGCCATAAGCAGCAATGAAGACGGCGTCTCCATCGCTGCTTATGGCCGGCACACAAAGGGTGCCTGGCCGATTGTGGGGCCCCAGAATGCAATGGGAGGCTAACGTGATGACGTCATCACGTTAGCCTCCCGGAGCGACATCGGGGGTAGTCTGCCTGCACACATCGGCGTGTGTATGGCAGGCATAAAACGAAGTCAATTGTTTTCATTTAATTTTGTTTACTTAGTACTGGAAACCAAATGTTTTATACTCCTTAAATTTATATCTTCATAATGTAGTCTGAAAATTTAGAACCAGGGAGTGAACAGGAGACCACTAGTCGACCCACATCTCCAAGGAACTCTCTGTCTCCACTGCGAGCAAAAAGTCCAGATCCAAGACAAAATCCATTCAGGGTGAAGAGTCCAGAGAGGCCTCTAAGTTCTGCAGGGGTAAGTAGCCCTGAACCAGTACTCAATGGTGACACAAAGCTACCTGCAGACAAACCAGTTAATACTATGCTGAGAAGAGGAGAGAGCGAAAAGTCCCTGAATGCGGATAATGAAGAAGGTGGCACGAAAAAGAAGGTGGTGAAGGTGGTGCGAAAGATGGTTAGGAAAGTCATTCCACAGGAAGATACAACCAGCAAAAGTGACCAAGCTCATGAACAAAGTTTAGACTCTAATGCAGAAAAAAGTCGAACTCAAACTCCTGCTCCAAAAACAGAAGCTAAAAAGGAGGGGACGCAAAAGGATGACCTTTCGGTGGGTCTTACAAGCCTTATGTCTAGAGGTAGAACAAAGGAACATAAACAGAGGTTTAAGCTTCCTGAGAAGAAAGTGGAACCTGCTGGGGAGAAAGTTCCCCCACCCATTTCTCCTCTTGAAAAAGCACCTGAGAAGCCCACCACTCTCATTCCTGTAGAAGACAAGACCATTAAGGATCATCAGGAGTCTACAAAGGCAGGCAGTGCTGATGTATCTAATAAAGCTCCACAGAAAAGTACTCAAGGACATACTTCAGAGGTACCCCTATGTGTGCAATGCAACCACATTTCTGCATGCCCAACTGAGATACCACAGACCCCCTTTTGGACCATTAACAGTGCATGCGTCTGGTGTGGAGTTCTTAATTCACTTATTGATTAATTTACCCAAAAAACTGTTTGATGTTGAGCAGCACAAATGCATTTTTAACTTGACTTTTAAGCATAATTTCCAGGGCTGGACAAATCTCAGGGACCAGACAACCACTTTAGCATTTTAATGGCGCTTAGCTTTCACAAGTTGGTAATGATGGAAGTTAGAGTATTTTGGCTTTAAATACCTTCCTAGATTGCATGATAGAAAAAAAAAACACATGTCAATAAAGCTTTCTGCTTCATAGGTAGTGACTTCATAGGTATTTGTAGTGACTGAGCTATTTGCTTCCACCTCTTGTAGTAGATATATACTTGGCTTATTTGTCTTTGAGCTTTCAGCAATAAAATGTGGAGCTTGCAGCCTTGTCTAGCACGCTGGGGTAAGTGCCCAGGGGGTCAGATGCTAGCTATCCCACTGTAGCTGTGCTTCAGCTTGGTCTTTGTCTATACAGAGACACATTTGGTCATTCTTAAATGATTTCCCACCTTTTGTTCAGTCTTTGTTGAAGAAGAAAGTTGCACTCCCCAGATCTCAGAAGTTGCTGACTGCTCCTGTCACTCAAAAAGTTGGAAGTTCTTTCTCAAGACAGGTGTGTTGTTTCTAATAATAATGTGGTCCCCTTGCTGGGTTGGGCTTTTGTATATTGCTGTTTTTAGTGCTTTGTGACACTTAGCAGTTAAATTAGTTGGCTTTTGTATGTCTAGATTCTTTGTTTGTGGGTGCTCTGTTGAATGTTTGAATCTCCTTGTTGTAGGCTATGCTATTATAATCAGTGATCATTTTAATTAGTGAAAATTTTAAAGAGTAAATAAAGAGTTCAATTCCTATAAAGCATTTAGATATTTTTTACAAAACCCATATAGTTAGTTTGGATTAAAGGTCTTCTCCTTTATAGTCAGAATGAGAACATGGTGTTTGTATGTGGAGGATACGGCTGGTATTGCAGTGGGAAGATCTCATTGGTAGAGTTTTAGTGAGGTTAGCCAGTGACTAAATCTTCCATATAAAGGACTCTCACAAATGAGATTAGGTTTGAGGTCTCTGAAAACTATATGGAGATTATGTACGTTTTAATGTTTTGTTTTTTGTTTTTTCTAGAGATGGTCAAGATTCAATAAGCTTTCCTGGTTTTAATGAAATGAACCTAAATAACTTTTAGCATATCAATACTTGAGGCACATGATGTGAAGGATTCTACTTTTCATATTTGAGAGGATTCTCTCTCTTTATTTCCTTCTATCATTTTTACAGCTCAGTGAATTGTCTCTTACTATGGGGCGCAGTCTAAAGTTTTAGTCTGATTATTTATCAATTTTAAGGCTTTTCTGAGATCCTTCAGAATTCAATGATTTCCCTTCAGCTGACCTCTTTCTTAAAGTAGCCATACACGGTTTAATATTGCAGTTCAATTGGCCCAAAAATTTATCTTACATCAATCGATGAATGGGAACCAAAAATGTATTGAAAAATTATCGGTCCTGTAACAGACTTGATTGGTTTTAAATCGATCACACTATGTGTTGGTACAATGGACCGATGTTCGAATGGCGACCAATTTTAAATCTCACAAAATGTTAACTGCATAAATAACGCAAAATAATTGACACGTGTATAGCTACCTTTTAGATGTAATAAAACAGCTTTTAGGGGGTTCTTTCATACTTCAATGCAGTACCTGCTCTGTTGTGCGGGTGTGCGTTGGCCATACACACTGTATGCAGTTTTGGTATTGTATTGGAACCACAAATACCAGCGTGTTCAAAATGCATACAGCAGTGTATTATAATGCACAATGCAGAACATTGTAGTGTGAATGTTTCACGGCTGTCCTATGGGAAACCTGTACACCAGCATCTAGCATGTAGTGTGAAACAACCTTGATGACTGGTTTTGGTCTCAGAAGGTGCTCGGAAGGAGTCTCTGGGGTTTGTAAATAAAGCTCCATATTGTCAAATGCTCTAAAACCATGAGTTTGTATATTTGAATCATTATTAAAGATGGTGAGAACACTGATCAGAACAGATGTACCCTTATCCTTGGTGCTTATAATATGTTCAATATGTTTTAATATATTATGTTTAGATATATCGTTATTTGAGAACTTATATTACTAAGCATCAGATATATGTTACTTGGTCTCAAGCTAAATAAATATACTGGATCTTCATCTAGAGCAATTACAAGGGCAGTATATTGTAGCTGCTTCTAATATTGTACTGATGACAGGTGTGATGAATCCTAATATTTGACCTTATCTATGATCCTAATCTGATGTGTTTTTTTTTACCCATTACTAGACCTCTAATTGGTTGCTGTGGTTAACAGCAAGGGGAAACTTATGTTGAGGATGTCTAATTAAAGTGGTTGGTTTTATTAACAAAACTTTTGCCACACAATGGTCATTTTGAATTTTGTGTTCCTGCCCTCTGCCATCACCAGGTCCAACAAGTGAGAATTGCTCTTCATTCTTCAGAAAGTTTGTTGTCATATAATTTTTTTGCTAACTGAAATTGTGAACAGTTTTCGGGAAGTCTCTTCTCCCTTCTTTAAATACTTCATTTGCTCAATAAAAAGTGATCACTTAAATTCCAAACTTTCTGCATTCATAGATGGCTAACACGATAGAACACTCTACTTCTTCATTCTTCAGATAGACATTTCCATGACCTGGTCGGGGCCACATTTTGGTTCTGCACGGTACTGTCCCTGACCAGGGAAATCACAGCGTTATCAGTACGCTCACAATAGATTTGCATTATTTCCTTGCACACAGCTTCTATTCTGCACTGTCTCTCTGTGTTCCTATATTTATAACTTCCCCTGTGCTTTGTTATATCAGTTTTGCTTTGAGCTATCTACTTCCTCTATGACGGCAGTCCTGCTAGGTGGGTGTAGCTTTGGCATATTAGATAAATACTAATTTAAATTTGACCTTTAGGCCTCAGATCCCATTATCCAACGGACACCATCAGACGAAGCTCAGAAGCGCCTGGAGAGGATCTTCATGGCATCTGTAAATAAAGTTATTATTTTTTTTTTTTTTAAGTTTTCTTTTTCTTTTAACGTTTGCATATGTAACTCTGTTTTCTAGCTTTTGCCTATGGGTACTATTGGGTGTCGCCAGTTTGCATGGTGATAGTGCAATCATGGCTTTAGAACCAAGTTGGGTTTTATCTTCTGTTGGATATAGTTGTAATGTACCTTGTGCTCTGTCTATAGTGGACGAGTGTTATTTGTCAACATGTCATCAACGAAGATCCGGGTGTTACTGATCAGATTCCATCTGTAGAGTTGACTAATGTAACAAAGGGAGACAATTTTTGTATATCTGCACACTTTTCTATATACTGTCATTAATGCATGAATCACAAAGATATACAATTTTTTAGATTCCTAATTTTTTTAATAGCATCTAGCAAGGGTTTTTTTTTTATTTGAACCTTTATCACCCTTATCAAAATTCTCTATTGGTTCTTGTCCTGGTAAACTGTGTTCTCAACAATGAACACAGGCAATACGAAAATACTTGTTGTAGCTATAATGGGGGAAGTGATGGAGCCTTCATATGGTATTTATCATATTTATATTTGCTCTTCCAACTCTTTATTTTGTCTGCTTTTCAAGTGCAAGGAAGTTAGGGGTCAACTTCCCAGTGGGCAACAAGGGTATAAAGATAAAGGGAAAATTCAGAAAATGTTAGTAATATATTCTGTATTCTATATTTTTAACCTGGGACAAACATCTGTGATGGACAATAAGACTTGTCCATCTTTATTGACCAGAATCATTGTAACCAAATAAAGTGACCAGTCTTGTGACCAGCCAATGGCAGATCTTAGGTTTCTTCTTAGGTTTCTACAGGATTCCTTAAGGACAATGTTGTGAGATATGTACAAGCCAATAAAACCATCTCCTTTAATAACTTATGCTAGTGGGGCATATTGCTTATACCCATGCTTTGTGTTATAACTATTTGTGTGTTTATATATATATATTGGCTACTGTAGGCCTGATGTATATCTACGGCCAAGGTTACACATCCAGCTTTTTATTTTTTGAAAATGTTCTGCTTCTCCCATCTTCTTATTGCTGGATCAAAGCAGAGAGTCAGATGACACACATGCTTCATATTCCCCATTTGGTGTGTATGTTTTCCAGACTTAAAATTGTGCATCCAACTACAGGATTTCGGAAACTATTACATTCTTGTCGCTCAGCCCTGAAAATTTGAATCCTCAATGCTTGTCTGAGATCCATGTTTCTGCATATGTATCATCATCTAGCCAGACCACTTCTCTTGGGTTGTTCTGGTGGAGCCTCACAAATTTTGTTCAGCCAACGTAACTGAGGAACAGAAAAAGACAACTCAATTGGGCAACCAAAATTGTTGCATATGCAGTAAACATTTGATCTTATAACCGTATATTAAAAATCTAAATAACATCGTAGGCTTTTCTCAACTGTAGAGTTCTCTTCCCGGATGGTCTGATGTGAGCGTTTTATGAGTTATGCAGAGAATTTTATTTATATGCATCAAGTGATTTCATTTCAGCGTTTATTGTAATGTTTGGTGACTGCATGTTCTGAAAACGTTGATGACTTTTTGTCTGTATGTTTAACAAACCTATGTTGATGTGCTCTGCTTATGTATGGAAGATCCATTGTAATGCTGTAGAGGGGGTATGCTGTACATTGTGCTGTCTTGTTGGGATTGCCTAAGGTTTTTCTAATATTTTTGCTTCAGGTTGAACATCTCTTGCTAACTTTTGTTTTTGTGAGAGGTTGTGTACTGACACCTGTTGGACAAGGATGTTCGGGATTGGGCAGGAGGGATAAATGAATGACCAACCTCTTGAATGCTTGCTGTATAGAGATGCTAATTTTCATGAAATTTAGACCTGCTGACATTGTGAGTAAATTGCAAAGGCCCTAAACATGGTATTGTCACCATAATTGTTGGAAATGTTTGTTGTCTTTTTAAAAAAATAAATATTGCTATAGCTCATGTAATTTGCATATATTATGTTCAAAGTAGTAGAAATTTGATTTCTGCAGAAAATGTGCTTTAGCAATAAATTGTTATGACAAATGTTCCTACATCCCTTCCCTACATCTACAACAATTGTTTCCTGGCTTTGCAATTAAAGCTAGGCATATGCGGCTCGAAATTGTAATAGGTTCAAACACCATCGGGCACCGATTGTGCTCAAACCGACTACAAGATTTGAGCCATCTAGTCTTGCTTCGAGTGGGATCGGTTGAAGCCCGACTGAACAGGTTTCCAACATGTTGGAAAACCTTGGTAGATTTCCATTACTTTAAATGGGGACAGCAGTTCCATCAAAAGTAGCTGCCGGGCTGGCAGGTGGGCTTGCTCAAGCCGTGTGTGCACGGCTTAACTCACAAATCAGCTAGTTCAAATTTCACATCTATCTCTACTGTTGTATGGGGGTTTGATGTAGCAGGGGTGCTGCTCATCCTGCCTTATCCATAAACCCTTGTTCAATCTCTAATTGTTGGGAATGTTCAGGAGTAGTTGTTCATAACTACTAACATTTAACATCTGTCACAGTTTTAGGCTTTTGCAAGCCAAGATCTACCTAAAGACCCATAAGAAGGTTGTCCTATTCTTTTAGCTGCTTCTCTGTGGTACAGAGAGTGTGATAGGAGAGTCTACTTTGCTCCGTAAAGCTCCCCGTGAGTGAACAGCATGTGGAAAGATTAGAACGGCCGTCAATATTTTGTTGTTCCCATTTTCCGGGAGTAGTTTTGTAAAGTCAGACGTTCTAACCCTACCACACTGTATCCAAAAGGGGCTTCTAATGTTCTAGCTTTGATTATGCCTCCACATATTAGCTCTTGCTTTGTTGACATTGGATAAGGAGGAGAAGACATCTCTCTGAGTAAACGAGAAACCATGTCATATGCTTTCCTGTGCCTTATAAATAGAATCACACATTCAATGTGATACCAATGTTGCCGCTAATAGTCTTCTACAGTGTTCCATCTGCTGTTCTGTTATCTGACGTTTTTCTCTGGTAGCTCATCTCTGTTCTCTTTCATCTTCTTGCTGACGTAGCTGGAACCAGCAGCCTCTAGCTCTTCTCCACAGAGCCAGGTACTGTACCCCCAGGATCTGTCCACCAACCCAGCCTCGTCTTCTGTCCACATCTGGGCTGGTGTCTGTGCGCGTGTGTCATGCTGGAGTGTAAGGCTCTCTTCACAAGTCCTTCCTGCCCATAACTAACCTCCACCCACATCTCCGCATTTCCTTTCTGCATGTTGTGCATGTGTGCAACCTAACCTCCTCCTGGTGACTTGGGACATTATGGATAGACTGGCAGTATGCAAGTAGCCTATTGGTTATTGGTCATTGGTTATGACCTGAATAATGTTGCTGGGAATACTGCACATCAATTTAGTTTCAGCAACTTTATGAAAGGATTGGGTACCTAATATAGGGGCTGCCGCTATTAAACACCTTCTTTGTTGGCTGGTGTACTTAATAAAGCTGGTATACTTACTCAATGGAGACAGAGGTCTTGGATTACGTAACCATTCTGAATCCAAAGTGTGAAGCCATTGAATTTGGACAATTTCCAGAAGACAAACAATTTAATAAAGTCATTGGCAGCATATGTGGTCACTTAGGGCTGTTTCCTTTAAATGAACACATATGTGTGTACTATACATACTGTGTTTCCCCGGAAATAAGACACTTATATTAATTTTTGCTCAAAGATGCCCTACGTCTTATTTTTGGGGGGATGTCTTATTTTTTCATGAAGTAGAATATGGCACTGGGGTATCAGGGTGGGGGGGGGGGGGTCAGATGGGGGGATCAAAATGGCACAAGAGACTCAGAGGGGTAATTACCATTTTAGTAACCCCTTCTGATCCTCCTGTGTCATTTTGATTTCCCCCTCTGATCCCCCCTGTCCAGAGTTACAGTACTGTATCTTTGGGGGTGCCTTATTTTCGGGGGAATGCCTTTATATTTCACCATGAGGCAAAAATTTAAGGGTGCCTTATTTTCAGGGGATGCCCTATTTTCAGGGAACAAGGGTAGTCATTAAGTAAATACTAAAATGTCACCAAGTCATTTATCAATAAAAAAAACCCTAATGCATGCTTGTGTTTTAATAATGATAATGACAAAAGGGTTAATTATAAAACTGTGTCATAGTTGTATGGTCCATAACCTTCTGACAAGTGTCTTATTCTGGTTTATTTTGATGAGCATGCAATGGCTTGCCCAACTTAGGTGTCCCAAGTCCCTGACCCATTTTAATTCTATCCATTGCAACCAACTTGGTGACCAGATGTTCTGGCTCCCCTCTGCTTGTTCCCTACAATGACTCTAGGCATTCTGTCTGCTCATTGCAGGGAACAAGCAGAGGGGAGCCTGCGCGTCTTGTCACCACTTGTTGCCAAGCCATACTCCTAATATGATATATAAATAATGTTGCCAACATAGCATTGATTCTTGTGTTCCTTTATCATAAGGGGGTCTGTTTTAATCCTTTAATAGCACCTATTTGGCTTGTGAATTATTTGCTGAATTATCATAGTCTTGATTTTTCAGGGGCGACTTGTAAGTTTATTGTGTGCTTAGAATATAATGTATTACAAGGGATTCATGAAGTAATGAATGACCTTATATAACTGACATTTAAGTTTCTGTTTAAGTCATGTATTTCCATCTTCATTTTTTTATTCTGTTGTGTTCTGTTTAAATTATTCATTTACCAGATTTACTCACTTCTATTAGGATTCAGTTCACTTAAATTAAGTACAGATCTCATGAAGGGTCAAAGTCGTTGCATGCAGTTGTTTTCTGGGCTGTTGCAGTGTAGATTCTGCATTTTGGCCCCACTAACTCTAGAACGACCTCTAGCCTCCTGTGGCTGCAGGGCTGACCGCACAGTAACCACTAACTAGACTTGCTTGCCTTCTTGTTGCCAGTCGGCATTACAGGATGCCACGGAAGATGCCCCAGCTTCTCCTCTGAGCTCACCCGTTGCTCTGCCTCAGGTTGGCCGTTGATTTTGTTCTGCTATTGTTTTTGTTGTGTGATTTGTCTGAAAATGAACTGATTCATGATAGCAGGTTAGTCGTCACATCATCATATCCATTTTCCATTAATCCATTAATAATAGGGTATGACCCTACTGAGTTGACTCGGAGTGGGCAATAGAAATAATTTTTCTGTTACTATCCTGCTTGAGAAATACCATCATGCATTGTTAGGATAAAAAGGCGTCTTGCCAAGTTTAGAGAAATTAAACTATATTTGCTTTAAAGTGTACCTGAATATAAGAAGGCCCTTGCAAACAAAACTTAAAGATGAGCTCCATTTACTATTTGCAGACGCCAAGATAAAAACTTTTCTTGATATGAGCTCTGTAGACTGTGCTGCTGACTTATTATATATAAATGGCCAAGGCTAAGCAAAACTTGGTCTTCGTGGAGATGAAAGGAGGAAAGTCCCCCCTTTAGAATCAGGTTCATGTCATGGCAGATGGAGAGCATTGCATTATTGCAACTTCGCTAATGGCCAGAAATTCTTTCTCCTACTCGTGTATACCCAGAGCTTTCCATGCATCCCCTGAGGATGGCTGGTGGGGTATGTTTTAGCCCCTTCAGGTGTCCCTACACAGCTTGACCTTCACAAATAACGGTTCCAGAACCGTCACACCTTAAATACAGACGGTCATATTATCTACTTCCAAACTACCTGCTGCCATGTGCCATTTCTTCCGATGTGTTCTGCTGTGTTATGCTTGTGTGTTTGATGCATGTTGGTGTTTTAATTATTCCAGTCAGTTTAAGGACCAATAAATGAGATATTTTGGTTATATAAACAATTTCTGGGTCTATGAGATAGCGATTGGAGAACATCCTGTGGTGTATCAACACTTCACAAAACAAGCAATGGCCAGAACAGTGGTCATCATTTTCCCCCTCACTCTATGTGGTTCAGCACAATACTTGGCTTCCTATACAACCCCCTACTACCTCTAGGTGGTCCACCATAGTCCCGGTCTTCTGCTATACTCCTCGCTACCTCTCTAGGTGTTTCAGCATAGTTCCTGGATTCCTATACAATTCCACGTCCTTTATGTGGTCCAGCATAGTCCCTGGCTTCTGGTATACTCCTCACCACCTTTCTAGGTGACACAGTCCCTGGATTCCTATATAATCCCTGCTTCCTCTATGTGGTCCAACAAAGTCGCTGGCCTCCTATACACTCCCTACTTCCTCTATGTGGTCCAGCACAGTCATTGCCTTCCTATACACGCCTTACTACCTCCTATGTGGTCCAACATAGCTCCATGGCTTCTTATACATTTTCCACTACCTCTAGTCATGGTCCAGCACAGTCCCTGGTTTGATATACAAGCTCCACTACCTCTATGTGGTCCAGCATAGTCCACGGTTTTCTATACACTCCTTACTACCTCTATGTGGTCCAGCATAGTCATAGGTTTCCTATACACTCCTCGCTACCTCTATTTGGTCCATCATAGTCTTGTCCTCTTTATTACATATAAAATACATTTCTTGTCGGAGACCATGAATTCATTTTTTTTTTATTTAATTGGCCATAACTGGTGCATAGACCTGGAAGAATTGGAGCCAAACTAAAGTAACCTAGGTTCTACACAAAAAGTCCTAGTTTTCTGCATGTTTTTTTATAAGCAAATCTAAATGTTAAGGTTTTTTAATACTACTGGAAGGAACACAGATTCACACTCATCAGTTTTGACTTTTAGGATCTTATTTTGGTAAACATAGACGAGTTTTTGGTTTGATTTGTGTGGATATTTTGCATTTTACTGTTTTCACTTTAGTTATATGTTTGTTTAGTTTTGTTGTGTGTTTTGTGTGATTTTTATATATATAATTTATATTTTATTTGCTGTGCTGTACGTTCATGTGCATCCATATACATTCTCATAGTGTGTTGTGGAATCAGACTGTGCTAAGTTTTGAAGTGTCTGACACCCACTAATCTGGTCTTTTCTGTATGAATTGATATTCATTGGAATCATTATTTCTCTGCAGGCAAAGACGGAGGAGCAGATCTCTGCTGAGCAGAACTGGTATGAGACAGAGAAAGTGTGGCTGGTTCACAAGGAAGGATTCTCTCTCGGTATGTTAAGAACGTTCCTAATTTTTCTTGGTTTTAATCCAGGGCTTCCTTAATCTCCCTAGTGCACGGCTGAGGTACAGATTTCTGTACCAAAAGCGCACCATAGACTTTAATGGAAAAAAAAGTTTTTACATTGTAGGCCTATAATTTCCCAAAGTCTGTCCATACAGGAGTCTGGTAGACATCCTGAGTATAATAACCTGTTCAGATGCTTTGTGAATAACTCACAATATCAGATAATGAAGATTTCAATAATTCACTTTATCAGGTAAATTAGCACTGCAACCACTAGATGGCACTACAAAGAATTTTGCATTTTTCTGAGTTAGGTGGCCGACATCCCAAATATAAATATATAGAGAAAACTGCACATGGTGTGGTAAACATCCATGAGCAGCAGAGGATTCCCCCCGAGATAGTTCAGGGGCTAGGGGACTTTAATGGCCATGATTCAAAATCAAAGTACATATCAAGTAACATAATGTAAAAAGTAAAACATAAGAATATGTTTATTGTAAAGTCATGATAAAAGATATATATATACACAGCACGGCATAGCTCGATTGACATCAATACATCAAATAAATAAATAAATAAATAGAATCATACAATATACAAATAAACAGAAAAAATTGAGTAAATTCATGGGTCATGGTTGTAAACAATGCTAGGATAAGGAACCCCGTAAAACAGGGTCCCCTTCACCCCAACGCGCGTTTCGTGTGTAAACTTCCTCAGGGGGTGTTTTATTATCCAGAACAATTCCATATCTTCGGATATAGGTGTCAGAATGATAGAGCCAAAATGAGAGTAAACAGCGGAGGATATAGGTTAGCATCAGGGTAAGATAGAGAGTAATTTGGTAAATCATGTTATTAAGGGTTCACTCACTTATAAAGATGTCTAGAGTGCCAAATCGGTGGAGCGCAGCAGCCAGAGGCCCCCAACGGGGCTATCCCGGGCCAAGAGCGAGGGGCCAAAGAAAGGTGGCCAGGCAGCAGGCAGGACCTGTGCAGCAAGGGTCGACCAATATAAATTCATTAGTAGGAGTATTAGTCAGTTGTAATGACCAGTGGGGAGAGGGAAACCCACCTAAAGTGTGATCAATTATTGGGGCCGTACAATGGTGAGGAAAGAAGTGTTCCAGGTGGGAGATGGGTTGAAATGTGAATGGACAAGTGAGGGTAAAGGGGAAGAAAGGAATGTGCATGTGAATCCCAAATCAGTACTCAAGCTAAACGTGAAAAACGTGATAGGGGAGGTGAAGGATGAGACAAGACGTCATTAAAGTATTTAGTGACTGTAAAGTGCACAGTGCAAAGTGTCACAAGTAGATGATGAGCAGGCCAAGCCCAGACCTCATTTGATTAATGGTAGATAGGATTAAAGTGAGAGGTATAGAAATCAATACGAAGAAGTAATAGATAAACATAAGGTATAGAAATCAATACGAAGAAGTAATAGATAAACATAAGGTGTCATAGAGAAAAGTACCAATATAACATTAGGAGAGGGTAATAATTAATGATGGCACTGGAGATGTGCCAGGTTACAAAGGAGAGCATGGGGGAGGAGTGATCATTTCTCCTGCAGCTGCCTCATTAAATTGAAGACACACTGAGAAGTGAGTTTGTGCTCCTGTGGCTCCAATCTCTGCCTGACAAACCCAGCTCGTCCACTGCTGGATGAGCTGGGACCGTCAGGAACGGCAGGAGGGTTAAGGTGGACCTGAATAAAAAATGTTTGCGTGTTACTGGGTATGGTGATCTTTAGATGGACATGGTAAAGAGGAGACCTCACACCCATGTAATATTTCCTGCCATTTGTCTATGAGGATTCTGAGAACATTGAACTCTACAAAAACTCTAGATGGAGAAGTGATTCACCAGTCTTGGCTTTTGAAACTAGTAGCAAATTTAAGGTGGCCATGCACAATTTGATATTTCCTTTCAATCGATTGAAAACTATCGATTTTTATCTGCATTCATGTCTCCCCGCTTCACTGTGAGTGCAGTGCACACACAGGCACACATAGATGGAAGAGATGCCAACTTTCATCTTTATCTCTATACTGTTTTGCTTCCTGAGTCAACAGGACTCTGCTGATATATGCAATAGAGTATATAACAACAGCTTATATCAGCAGGGCTCTGCTGATAACAACAAAACAATACAATACAGATGGAAAATCCGGCCATGGGCGGATCTCCCATTTTACAGCTCCTCCACCTCCCTGGCTAATCTTCTTGCAGCTAATATTCTGGCCAGGAGCCAAGGCGCGTGGCCGTGCAATCAGACCAAAATACGCAGGCATTCTCTCTCTGGGGGTGAAAAAGTGCATTATTACTGTAATTCAGTTTTTGATTAATCTGAAACAAGCAAAGCGTAATACTTTAACGCATGTGACATGAAATGTCAAATAAAAGACACATCTGAGCCATTCATTTCTTAAAAAACATTTTAAATAATCTTGGCCCAATAAAATCACACTGTTGGCTAGATATGGCCCCTGGGCCGGAGTTTAACACCCCTTAGATTCAATATTGAGGAAAATAATTGTTCATTGGGACTTAAAATCTTCTCATTTCCATGTAAATCCTTGTAATGGCAAGTCGTGATTCTTCCCTCGTACACACAGAGGTTTCAGAGTGTTTCCCCGGGGGGAAGAAGTGCTGATTATTATCATGAATATTACTGTAAATATGTTTGCCTTTGTCCCTAGGAGTGACTTTGAAGCGGCAGCACTTTACTGATGATGTGTTATGGCAATAATGACTTCTAAATGAGTTAAGGACTTTTATATTGTCTGATAGTCTGGGTCTCATTTTCAGCAGTGATCCTTAATGAGACTTGGCATGAATGTTATCAAGCCGTTCTTCTGTTCCAGTTTTACTATCTGCCCATTTAAATGAATATGTTTCATGCCCTATCTCCATAACTTTAAATATCCAATGCCGTGTCTTGTGAATCTGAATACAAAGTACTTTATTAACGACGTATTATGTCGCCTGGAACCTCTGGGCTAATTCTCTTCAATGGATTAGTATACAGGGCCTGTTTGTGGAGTCTATTTGCGCTTCAAGTGTCTGTCTGCGGATATGAACTTGCTGGGTGATTTTAATGGAAATGATGTTAAAACTGATTTGTGTTGTGATTTTGTCTTATATGCCTTATTTTCTGTTTTATGTATTAACAATGCTGAATGCTAAATGTGTTATTTAAAGAGAAAAAGTTAAAAATAAATGTAAGGTGATGTGATATTTTGTACCTTTTAGCATTTCGACTTAATGTATTGTATATCAGCAGTCATTAAATTAGCTGCTTTAGTTTTCCTGAGTAAAGGATCATTTAAGTGTAAACAAGCAAGGCTCTGTGTGCCTGCAGCTCTGCACAAATGCTGCAGGCTCACAGAGAGCCGGTCGTTGTGCCCCATCCCGGCACAGGCGCAGTTTGATTCACAAGATTAAAGGTTGAGAATGCTTAGGATGGACAGCATTGCCTTACCAAATTGCTTCCTCCTGATTGGGACTATAGGACATTTGCATCTGGTCTTTCAGTAGTTCTGTATGTGTACTTTCAGCAGCTAATTAGCTTCATTAATTGGGTTTATGGAAGCACCCTACTTTAGGCGTAAGATTTATTCTCCAAATAAAAGTTTAAAGCTTCACTTAATAGGATTTGGAAGGACCAAGGGACTGGTTACAAGTTTGGTCAGGTTTTAAATATAGTTTGTCATCTTATGTCATTTATGGTTATGTCACACAAAGTAAAGGCCCCCATACACCTTCCAATCTTACCATACAATTTCTGTTAAATCAACTTTTTTACCAAAACCATGTAATATGAGGAGCTTTCTAACCATTCCAATCACTATGTATTCTATCAGGGAGGACCCAGCACTACATAGCAGTGATAGAATACATAGTGATTGGAAGGTATATATCAGGGAGAACTCTGCACTACATAGCAGTGATATCTACCTTCCAATCACTATGTATTCTATCAGGGAGGACCCAGCACTACGTAGCAGTAATATATACCTTCCAATCGCTATGTATTCTATCAAGGAGGACCCAGCACTACATAGCAGTAATATATACCTTCCAATCACTATGTATTCTATCAGGGAGGACCCAGCACTACATAGCAGTAATATATACCTTCCAATCACTATGTATTCTATCGAGGACCCGGCACTACATAGCAGTAATATATACCTTCCAATCACTTTGTATTCTATCAGGGAGGACCCAGCACTACATAGCAGTGATATATACCTTCCAATCACTATGTATTCTATCAGGGAGGACCCAGCACTACATAGCAGTAATATATACCTTCCAATCATGATGTATTCTATCAGGGAGGACCCAGCACTACATAGTTGTTGGTAGATCTAAAGGAAATCATACTAAGTAATCCAAATGTGTATGGGGGGCTTAAGGAATGACATACATTACAGAGCTTCTAACCCTTCACAGTCGAAACCAGCCAAAGAACGTTTTTGGTCATAGTTCCATCTAAAGAGTCTCATGATTATAGAAAAGGACCTTTCCAAATCTAAAGACCATATACTTTAGCTATGCTCCCTAGTACATCCTTCAACCATCAAGAGCATGGCCAGGTATGGAGGACCATGCATGGCACCGCAATTGTCAGGTTGTCACTTGACCAGGGTAATGAAATTTCCTTGGGTTGCCAATGTAATCACACTGCTGGTACCAGAGAGGAATATGGAGCTTCAAGGGATGCAGGTAGAGTGAGTATATGGGGGTGCCCTCTCTAGATACACTGTTATTTTGATCTGCATGAGCAGGGTCCCAGTGAATTTTAGGAAAAAGGGAGAGAATGAGGGATGCAATATTCTCACCCACAAGGTTCTCCTATTCCTAACATCACCAGTGTGTTGAAATGATTATTTTACCTATAGATGATTAGCTGAAGAGATTTGCATTCATCTTACAACCTTCAGTATAAAGTAGTAGGATTGGGATTCCATGATGGGTGATGTCAATATGGGGATTGAGGTGTGGAAATCTTTGACAGATGAAAGATGGCGGAAGGTTTAACATTCTCTACATTTATGAGGCTAGCTTGTGAGGCTCTACTTTTTAGAGTTATGATTTATTGTTCTTTTATGTTGTATCATGTATTAATGTTTGTTGTGTTTTGCTTGCAGCAAATAAACTGAATGCAGAAAATAGTACTCTACCCGAAGGAAAAGTCAAAATTCGACTGGAGCATGATGGGAGTATACTGGATGTGGATGAAGATGACATTGAGAAAGTAAGTTTGCCATGTAAAGAGCATGCATGTACTGTATATATTCGGGAAGTAACATCCACTTTGGCGGCATAGTTCACCACTCCGGAGAGGAGTCAACTAGTTGTCGCTCTGTGTTCACCCTAGTCCATGATCTTCTCTCTCTTTGTGCATGCCGGCCAGCTGCATGCAGTCTCTGCCTCAGATATATATATATATATATATATATATATATATATATATATAAAATCTTGAAAATACCCTGCCTAGGCGAAATGTCTTACTTTCCCTCCTCCCGCCATCAAAAGTGACAATCTGAGTCAGAGACAGAACGTATGCTGGTCAGCCTGCACAGAGAGGAAAGCATGAGACCTTCATTTTCGTGTGCGTGCTCACCTGCGTGCATGCTGTCTCTGCCTCTGATTGGCGGTCAGCACAAGAGTTTCTCAGTGTCAGTATTGGCACAGAGGGAAGGTGATGTCTGTGTGATGATGTCACAACTAGACAACTCAACCACAACTTTAGTGACCGATGACTTGACTTTATCGGTTAATGCCCTTATATACACTTAAGACTAGTTGAAGCATTTTCTATGTTCACTTTCAATGAAAGCTCTCCAGTCCTGCATGCTTATCATTAGAGATGATCAAAGTTTTTTTCAGATATTCGACAATTTCGAGTTAATTACAAAGCCCCTGAACATGGTATCATCACCAAACTTGCTGGATGTAGAGAAGGGTTGGGGGAACATTTGAAAGAAAAAAGTATGTCTCTAACACAAATAATTTTTGCACAAATTAAGTTCAAAGTCAAGTCAAAATTTCGAAAATTTGGAAACTCAACTTTAATTTTGAACTTAATTTATTCAAAAACTATTTGTGTTAGAGACATACTTTTTTCTGTCAAATGTTCCCCAACCCTTCTCTATCTCTATCCAGCAAGTTTGGTGATGATGCCATGTTCAGGGGCTTTGCAATCAGCTCTAAAAGTTAGCAAGTCGAAAAATTCGAGCATCTCTACTTATCATGTCTTTACCCATCATCTTACTATTCCATGAGCACATTATGAACATCTTGGTGTCGTATGATCTCTTTGTAAGATTTGTGCAGTGATTTAGCATGAAACAACCATTGCCTCCACTTTAACTTTGGCCAACAGATTTTTATATTAACCCCCCCCCCCTTTGTTCCTTACGGTCCCAGCTCGTCCAGCTCTGACCTGTCAGAACTGCAGCGGACGAGCTGTGTTCGTCAGGCAGAGATCGGAGCCACAGGAGAGCAAACTCACTGCTCCGTGTGTCTCCATTCTAATGAGATCTGCAGTGCCATCTAGTGGTTGCAGCACTAATTTACCTGAATTATTAAAATATTAATTATCTGATATTGTTATTCACAAAGCATCTGAACATGTTATTATATTCAGGATGTCTACCAGACTCCTGTATGGACATACTTTGGGAAATTACAGGCCTACAATGTAAAAAAAACTTTTTTTCCATTAAGGTCTATGATGTACAGAAATCTGTACCTCAGCAGTGCGCTAGGGAGGTTAAGGACTCACTTAACTGCTTAACTGTCACTGCTGCTCTCTCTCACCATGCAGGGGGACTGGTTTTGTATCCTTTAGTCTCCTGCATGAAGCATATAGTGGGATGACCACCCACAGCTTTGCATTTGAAATACATCACCCAGCAATAAATCTGGGATGTCAAATGAACACTTATATGTTGTGTGACTATTGAAGAGTTCATTATGCAATTATGAAGCTGGTTTTATTTTGAGTTCTTCACACTGGCCCTGATAACCAGTGATAGCTGGTATCTATTGGTGTCACAGAACTCATCCTATATATACTGCATCAGCCATGAGTTCTTTATGATGTCCCTGCTTACTGTACTTGAATAAGGTCTTGTTAAGCTCAGTCATTTGTCATTTCAAAAGCATCACAGGCATTGTCTTTTATGTTTATTGTGATTCCTGATGAGATTCCAAACCTAAATGAGTCCTTTGTGTTTTCTTACAGGCAAATCCTCCATCTCACGATCGAGTGGAAGATTTGGCATCGCTGGTATACCTGAATGAGACAAGTGTCCTGCATACCTTGCGGCAGCGCTATGGAGCCAACCTGATCCATTCATATGCTGGACCCGCCATGGTCATCATGAATCCCATGAGCTCTCCCTCTATATATTCTGAGAAGGTAAGATAAGATATGACATTTTTTTTGCTAGCAGTGGAATTGCAGCGAAGGTTCCGTGATGTTGGGGGAGGATCAGAAGCTCTGTTTGGTTTTTACTGTATGTACCATAGGGGTGAAAAACTTTTAGCAGTGACCACTGCCAAATCTTGGATTACACTCCCACCAGGAGAATTTTCTGTCGCTTGCAATGCAAAATGCATCTTATGAGGACAGCTAAAAATCAGTTGAAAACGTTTTACTTTAATAAAAATCTAATTAAACCTATAGCGCCACCTTGTGGATATCTTGATAATTACAGTTTTGGATTAGAACAACACTGCTAAGTTCTGTCCATGATAATTTCGTTAATACAATAAATTATGTTGAGCTTTTAAAAAAAACAAAAAACATATCCTCTAAAGCTGATCATTGTCAGATTTCCACAAGGGTGCTAATAAGGCAGGAATTACCTAGGGATGATGGGTAGAATTCTGGATCAGTTAAAGGAAACAAACTCGAAACAAAAGTGGCAGAACGTTGCTGTAACCTCTGCTGCTCTATATTCTATATCATTACTATAATCTATGGGTGGCCCCATAGATGTGAAGGGGTTGGGGACCTCCAGTATGTAAAATGAAGATACATACTCAGGAGCTGTTTTTGGGGTGTTTGTATGTCTCTCCATGCTGAGGTTTCCACAGCTCTGCCTTGCGGGGTAGTGGACATGCTTTTTTCTCTGCTTAAGTTCAACCCTTACAGGGTCTTCCCCATTCCACAACCTACAATTGTGTCTTTCAATGAATGACAAATGGCTACCCAACTGGCTGTCATGCATTCGTTTTTGTGTCTTATGTGTTTTCCTGGAGTACACATGATTAGCTATTGTCTGGTGTACTTTTTATTATTAAAACAAAAAAAAAACAACAACCCATACAGTATATACTCGAGTATAAGCCGACCTGAATATAAGCAGAGGTACCTTTTTTTATTTTAGAAAAAATTCTGGAAAAACTGAATAACTTGAGTATAAGCCTAGGGTGAGAAATGCAGCAGCTAATGCAGAAACACACAGCAAATGTTCTTTTGTTTTGAAATGGTATTATTACATTTAGCAGATTTGCAAGATAATTACAAAGCCCCTGAACATGATATAACCACCAAAATGTAGAGAAGGGGTTTAGGAACATTGTAAAGAAAAAAGTATTGCTCTAGCATATTTATTAACTTTGACTTGACTTTGAAGCTTAAATTTTGCAAAAACTACATATGTTGGATCAGTGATGGCGAACCTATGACATGCATGCCAGAAGTGGCATTTGGAGACTTCTCTGTGAGTATGTGAGCTGTCAGCTAGCACAGAGGAGAGAACTGCAGCCTATTGGCTCTCCATGATGTCTGTTCCCCTCTCTTCTGATTGCACACAGCTCCCCTTACCCTCTCGCTGTACTAGAGCAATATTTATTTTTCAAATAATCCCACAACCCTTCTGTACATCTTCAGCAAATTTGGTGATACTATGTTCAGGGGCTTTGCATTCACTCATAAAGTCCACCTACAAAATGCCGCGATTTTCATTTCTTCACCCGAATATAAGCAGAATTTCAGCTTTTGAGCACATTTCAGGTGATGAAATATTTGGCTTCTATTAGAGTATATATGGTACTAACAAAAACAAAAAATAAACTGTCTGGCGCATGGTTGCTAACATTCCAACACCAGCCTTTCTCTTATACTCAAGACCCTACAGATAAAGACATGAAATATTCCCCCCGGACGTTCTTTCCCCAAATTTTCTTTTTACTGAGCAGACTGCATTTTGATCACGCGGTGATGGAAGCCGTGTCACGTTGTGCCGTTCTCTGAAACACAGTAGTAGGCCTCGGGGGACGCCATTCGGCTCTGAAATTACCCTTCCTCTTCAGCAGCAGAGACCCCTTATATCCGAGCGCACAGACATCGGCCTTGTCGGCTTTCATTATAGGTTTTGCTCTGATGTGAGATACATGGGGGCCGGCCGGGTCACGCAAACCCCTCTCCGTTCTTTGCCGCGTTCCCAGTTAAATGTGGTCGCCATGGTGACTGAATTCCCCCAGAGCCATCCGCGCGCAGGTACATTCACTCCTAATTATGGTGGCAGTCTAGTTTCCTAATAAAAATCATCCCTTATCTTCCATCAGCTCTGTCATTTCTGAAAGCCGCTCTATGAAAGCTCTCTGAAAAGTTAAGGTTTAAACAAGCGGAGACCCCATCGTTTTGTGTCGCGTACAAACCGCCGCGTTTGCTTTCAGTGACCTACAACCTGCTCTTCCTCGCTGACAATTTCATTGCTTTACCTATTTCCAGGGAATCAGACTGACACGTGTGTGGAAAGAGTTGTTACGGGCTAATAGCGGTTTAAAAGCTTTCCATCTAATATCCTAGAGTAATGAGAAAGGGAAAAAGTCAGGATATGATCGTTATGGCGCCATGTTGCTCTAGTATCGGTATACGCAGCCCATGTGTCTCAGTATTGCCCCTTCCTCTGTCCAGTGTTTGATTGTCGTACTTCATCCATTTGGGAATATTCTACAGAAACAAATCATATGATGTGGGTGTCATGGTGGCTCAGTGGAGAAAAGTTGAACAATTTGGATCGAGCTTCCTCAGGTACCAAATTTTGGGGTGGCTGGCTCCTGGGACTTTTTAAGCACATGATCGTAGACAAGCTAAAGGTAAAAAAAAAAAGTTTTAAAAAGTCCCAGGGGCCAGCCACCCCAAAATTTGGTAGCTCGGTCCAAATGGTTAAACTTTTCTCTGTATTTTAAGGGATGTCTGCACACACATTACCTTCCCTCATATGCCCCATTATTTAATATGGTGGCTCAGTGGTTAACATACAGCACTGGGGTTCCGTGTTCAAATGTCAGACAGTACATTATCTGCAAGGAGTTTGTCTGTTCTCTCCGTGTCTATGGACATACTGGTAGGTTAATTGGCTTCCACATAGACTTGGAATAGAATAGACATGTGCAAACTAAGGCCCAGGGGCCACATCTGGCCTGTTTAGCTTTTTAATCCAACCTGTTGTCACTGAAAACTTTTTCAGTTCCCTCCTTCTGCTTTCTCTCTGCTCATTGCAGTGAACAAGCAGAGGGGAGCCAGAGCATTGTCACCACATATTGTGACTGGAATATGATAGGTATGTTTTTTTAATTTTTTTTACCTCCTTGGTAGTAGGATTTTTTTTTTTTTTTGGAAAGTGGTATAAGAATTTTAAAAAGATTACAATGTGCCCACCACACATCCCTGACATCGTCAATGATGCTGGGGATGCAAGGAATTAGGACACCTATACCATGTGGCCATACAGGTTTTGTGTCCGGCCTCTCTGTCAGATTTTACAACCCATTGTGGCTGGCAAGTCAAAAGGTTTGCCCACCCCTTACATCAGGGGTGGGCAACTGAGTTGATATGGAGGGCCACAAGTGCGGCCCTCTGCATCACTAAAGGGCCGCACATAACATCAATCCAGACCCTCCCCCTGTCTCAGCAGATGGTCAGGCAGTCAAAAGCCAACAGCATTTTATATGGGGAAACTATTTTCCTGTGTCTATATGAACCTTTAGGCTAAAGGTGCCCATACACAGGTGGATTAGCCCTCAAAAGATGGGGGGCCATCATCACGCTGCAGCCAGCCCCTCAAAGGATCGGTGGGCACCCCTTGTGTGCCGGACATTATTTTGGATGGTAGTCTCTATCCAAAGCAATGGACATCAAACGTGATTTTATGGTCATATCCGATATCCCTGTTTTCGAGCGGGATTGATTGATCACTCTGGAAAACATGGATGGTTGTATTAGATATGTGTTAGATGGCCGTGAATGCGTACGGTGCTCTTAGCGGCCAATGATCTAGCCTATATCTATGCATGTATGGGCACCTTAACTATCTGAAAGTTCTGAGTATGTGACTTTTCTCTTCTGGGTCCCCAGTGCGGGGGGTCAAAGAGGAGAAGTTGAAGAAACAACTGAGGCTTCTGTTTAAGTTTTGATTTAGGAAGTTACAAATGGAATAGACAGGACTCGGGCCCAGTTATTAATGTGGAACATGAGGCGCACATACCGAAGCATTGTGCGCCTCATGTCCTTGTTCCTCTGTGCCTGTTACAGTGGTGCCCCCTTGATTTTGAGAATTGCAAACCTACAATAAACTTAATCACCCGCCCCTCATACTAGCTCATTTTTACTCTGTGGACTTTGCCCAGGCCCCATACACCCACTGAGGGCTCTTCTGGCCACTGACATCGGCCTGTCTTCTCTGCGCTTGAACTAGAAGATGCTTTTTCTTTTTAAATATGTTCGATAAAATAATAGCTTTTTTTTTTAATGGGGAAAAGAAAGTTATGATCGCTTCATTGCCGTATTAAACCTGTTTAGTCATAATAATCATTGACCATTTGTCCTCTTGCAGGTGATGCACATGTTCAAGGGAAGTCGCCGGGAAGACACCTCTCCTCATATATATGGTTTGGCCCAAGCTGCCTACTGGAATATGTTAATGACTCGCCAGGACCAGTCCATTGTCCTCCTGGGAAGTAGCGGTTCCGGCAAGACCACAAGCTGTCAGCACCTTATCCAGTATCTGGCTACCGTGTCTGGTAGCACAGGGAAGATTCTGTCAGGTATAACACTACTAGTGGATCGATCTCATGTCACACACCTACTGGGTATTCATTCGTCTAGAACTGTGGTTCTCCACCTGTTTAGATCTGTGACCCCAGAAGTAGCTCTGCAAAGTTACACTTCCTGTATTTGGAATGTGAACATGCCAGTGCGGAGTGTCATTTCCGCATTCTAAATATTGGATGTAACTCTCCGCGGCGTCATATGCGTGTTGGGAACTTAGAAGGAAGACTTAAGGCTGGCCATACATGGGTCAATGTCCGTGAAATCGATGAACTCTTGAGTGTCGCGTGATGACATCACCACACTGCGCTCAAGCTTCCTTGATTGAATGGAGAATCGAGACTTCTGCGCAATCGATCCCCTTCAATACTTTGGATGGGTAGCCTTGGGATTACAAGATGTTGGTCCTCTGTTCGATCAAGGTGGCTGCAATCAATTTGAGCACAATCACAGTGAACGCGCATGGTGATTGATTGTGCTTGAATCTATTATAATATCCACGCTTTTATGGCCAGCCTCATACACCATTCCTCCTAAATTAGGAAGGGGCATTATTCACCCTTCTAACTTCCCACATCGCTTGTGGGCATCAGCACTGCTGCTTGTTGTTTTTTTTTTTATGTATACATCTACTTTGTGCAGATTTTCTCCATTCTTTATCCTCCACATCATGTTTACACACACACACACACACACACACACACACACACACACACACACACACACACACTTTATGAAGGCCAGATAAAATTTCCCTACACTTGCATACTAACAATGAAAATGGACCATTCCTGTACAGTGTGTTGGTATGACAGGGTGCCAACAAAGGAACCGAAGTGAGGGCATCCTACAACCAGAAGAAGGTTATGGCAGGATAAACTTTTTTTTGTTATTTAAGATAACTTCAAGAAAATTTAAAGTTTATTCTTTTTTGTTAAAAAATTTTAAAGTTTATTTTGGGGTTTGTCGACTTGAATGTAAAAAGAACAATATTGGCCATCATAAACTCCATAAAATTTCACATTTTATGTCACATGCCAAGTTCCCAACATAGATATCAAAGTGCATATGTGAAAAATGACTGCACAGACACAACATACTAATGTTTAAACAACGCAAACTCTTTGCTCTGGTGTTCTGTTGCTACTATGCACCTTGCTTGTGAACCATATTTATGTCTGTGTCCTTATTTTAAGGCTTTCTCTGAATCTTGGTCTGTGAATATTCAGGTGAAGTGTTCTCGGGCTCCCAGCACAGCTTTAGAGGATTTTCCATATTAGAACACAAAGTGGTAGTTTTTATGGCATAACATCTTACTCATGCAGTATATTTATCGGCCACAGGGTGGCGCTCTTTCATTAAAAGTGTTACATTGTAATCCCCTGAAGAAAATCTCTTTGTTCTTTTCCATTTAGGATTTTTAAATGTGCTGATGGGCTTCTCGATGTGCCTTTGGTTCAGATTGCATGTGTAGGCTCTTATATGATATAAATTATCATTGTATCAGAACATGTTGGTGCTTTTATTTCCTAGGTTTATGCAATTTTTGCTCTTCTTAATACTGCACATTGTTGTTGGGTTTTCTAACTCCCTTATGTCATGTGAGTGACAACAATAGACACTTTGCAGTCTGTAATGTTATGAAACGCCACCTTTGCATTGATTTCAACGCAACTTAATAGATCACACCAACGCATAGGTCTTCAATACATGCGTCAACATCTTTGTCAATTAAGGGTTTTAGGGTTTTACAAATATCTTGCAAAAATACTTTTTTACCTACAGAGTGAATATAAAGCATGTTCAAACAGAGTGTGCTGGGCTCCAATATGCTATGTACTGGCATAGTAGAGTAGAGGCCAAGGACTCACCCGCAGAGACTCACACTTTAGATGGGCAGCACTACCCCTCCTCACCATGAAATATGCTGTTTGAAAAAGAAGGGGCAAGAAAACTCTTTCTCCCCACTGCGCACTCTTGCACTGCGAGTCTCCAGCTGGCAACAGAACCCTTCCTCCCAAGTAAATACGAAGATACAGCATGTTCTATAAGTGACAGCAGGTTATATATTCAGTTCACTTGCAATTCCGTATTAGATACTAATCAGCTGTTCATTCTTTCAGATTGAATACTGTTATACAGCATGTTTAAGCCCTGCACACTCTGCTTGTGCATGTTGTATATTCATTTTATAAGACACACAGATGAATTCTCCTTGATTTTTATTGTAAAATTTTGTTTTAAAAAGCAAAACATCTTCTTGTATATGTAAAATTCATAAATGCTCACAAAAATTAGACATCCTAGATCTGAATGAATAAAGTATTCTTATTAAATACTTTGTTCTTTACATAGTTGAATGTGCTGACAACATAATTACACAAAATGTATCTTAAATGGAAAAAAAAATAATTACCTCATGGAGGTCTGGATTTGGAGTCACAATCAGAATTAAAGTGGAAAAAACGCTACAGGCTGATCCAACTTTGATGTCATGTCTTTAAAACAAGTGAATATGAGGCTCAGTAGTGTGTGTGTCCTCCACCTGCCTGTCTGACCTCCCTACAATGTCTGGGCATGCACCAGAGGAGGTGACGGATGGTCTCCTGAGGGATCTCCTCCTACACCTGGACTAAAGCACCCCTCAACTCCTGTACAGTCTGTGGTGCAACATGTTCAAACAGAGTGTGCAGGGCTCTAATATGCTATGTACTGGTAGGTGGTGCATGATGGGAGACATGATGTCCCAGATGTGCTCAATTGTCTCAGGTCTGCGGAACAGGCGGGCCAGTCCACAGCATCAATGCCTTGGTTTTGCAGGAACTGCTGACACACTCCAGCCACTATTTAATTAGATCTAGAATGTCTTGTTTTTGTATTCCATAAATTTTTTGGAGCAATGTAGTTATGGAAAGTTGTTACTGATAAAAATGGTTACACAGTGGACACACAAAGAACAAGTTTGACGACTAATCTGTTTATACTGAATTGGATACTGTGACTGGACAGGTAAAGGAGATGCAGCTCATGTCTTGATCACTCTCCTCCATGGACCGTATGATAAATACAGAGCTTCAGTATTTGAGTCTCTGGAGTTCAGCCATAAGCTTGGGCTCTGCTATATAAATGCGATGTATTGTTAATCTCTGTGTCCTCGACTTTTTTCTTTGCAGCCGAGAAGTGGCAAGCCGTATACACGATCCTGGAAGCTTTCGGCAACAGCAGCACCAACTTGAACGGAAATGCCACTCGCTTTTCACAGATCATTTCACTTGACTTTGACCAGGCTGGACAAGTGTCGTCGGCTTCCATACAGGTGAGAGAGGCGAGATGTATGTGCGGTGCCCCAGGTTACCATCCACCGCTTAGGAGACCAACAAGTAAGCGTGGAAAATGTGTTTGGATTTGTAAGCTGGTGTGGTGTGTGATTTTAGCCTTTGGCACGGAAAGGATTAACATTGGATACTAAGTAGCTTTTCATAAGTGCACAAGACTGTGAATAAATTTCCTGCAAGAAAACGAATTCTGGCAGCTTACAAGGATATGGCTGGTTTGTAGAGAACTGAATAAAAGCCCTTTTCACCGGCGCAGATATCGCCAGCATGGCCGTCGGCTTTGCTGGGAAGGTGGTACATTTTGTATTTTGCTTTTATACAAAGGTGAAAATGTTACACTTTCTTTTGCGGTATTGCGGATTGTAGGATCATTAAGGGCTACACCGCATGGGTTTATAAAAAGAGATTAGAAGTAAAGGTAGGGGGTAACATTACACCAAACACACTCCATAATCCTACCTATGATACTCCAGGGCTGTGTCTACCCATCTGATACCAGGTACTGTATTTTTTAGACCATAAAATGCACCGGACGCACCCAAAGTAGGGGGAAAAAAACAGAGACAGCTATTCAGATATCAAGTGAATATACAGAATGTTTCAGAACTTCCAGCAAAGTAGGCAGGACTACACCATGCAGTGTTCAGTCCAGCCAAAAGGCCAGTGCCAGGAGGGAGGCCTGCGCTGCCCGGCTGAACCTTTAACATTTGTCTATACACTTGCAGTACTCATTCTCCGAACACACATTTTGCAATCTGGCACGAACAACTTACCCATGAGTAGCTATTTACATATGGGAGGAGATATGAGTCTTTGTCACAAAATTTATTTATTGCAATGCAGAATGTAAATACACAACGCATGCTATCTAAATGTAAAATGTGTCTCTCCATTAGTTGGTCAGTGTGTTGAGAGAATGGGTACTGCTAGTACTAATGCAGATAAGATCTCTTCTTGGCAGTGGCTTTTTGGCTTGGCTGGAAGGAATGGAACACATTTCTGCCTCCTGGGATGCATACCACCTCTGATTCTGCCTTCTATTATTGGCACCAGAGGGGGCAGATCGGAGGTCAAATGTAAAAAAACTAAACAAAGAAAATCTTAAAATTCTGCGCCGCTCCACCTTCCCTGCGATGTGCCACAGTGGTGGCCCCAAGGGAACCTTCCTAGGCCCCCATGTGCCCGCAGCCAGCCACATCTAAATCCAGTGACGAGGAGGGGCGGAGCATTACCCAATTCAGATCTGAGTTGGTGGATGGTCTCTCTCCTCCATCTTGAAGTCTGGAGGAACGTACAGTCTAGGCATGGTGGCACAGGAGCGAGCTGTAAGTAAAAGGTAAGTATTTATTTTTAGGAGTTGATGGCCAAGCCCCTGAACATGGTATCAACATCAAAATTGCTGGCAATACAGAGAAGGGTTGTAGTATAAAAGTACACCTCTAGCACATGTAGTATTTGCATAAGTTAAGTTAAATTGGAGTTGGATTGGCTTTAAACGTACGCAAATGTTTTATGCAAAAACATGCTACAGGAATACTTCTCCACTTCTGGGGCTTTGCAATTACACAAATTTAGGTACACTTTCACAACCATCTTTAATACTGACATCTGGACTTCTGTTCTTGTGTTTCAGACAATGCTTCTGGAGAAGCTTCGAGTGGCCAGGCGTCCAGAAAGCGAAGCTTCCTTCAATATTTTCTACTACCTCCTGGCTGGAGCGGACAGCACTCTCCGGTACAGAGATAAAACCTGAAATGGGCTTTCCTGTTTGGTCTGCTGCTTTTCACTATTGAAGCTATTTTTTATCAAATTTTTTATAACAATAATCTGTACTTCTGATGCCTTGAAATGTTGACAGGTATAAAGGCCCCCATACATGTAGCGAGCCGGGGCCAACAGATGAGCGGTGGAGTGCAGTGTGATGACATCATCACACTGCTCTCCATCTCTCAGAGTATCGGCAGGCACCCTTTTTGTGCTGGCCGTTAGTTTGAACTGGGGGCGCTGGTCCCCATTGAACCAAATGGCATCGGCCAGAGATTTTTGGGACGACAGGCCGATTTTGCTGACAAGCTAAGAAAGATGATGGGTAGTTGCGCACAACCTTTAGCAGTGATTACACAGCTATGTTCTAATCAGTGGCCAGAAAGGCCCTCGTTGGTGTATGGGCTCTGAGCAAGGACACAGATCAAAATGAGTTCAGTATGAGGGATGGGTGTTTAAGTTGTGTGTAGGTGTTGCAGCACTCAAAATGGAGGAGTGTGGGCCCCAATAGCAGACAAAATAAGAACAAGGACAGAGGCGCACAACCTAGTACACACAGATGGTTAAAAAATGGAAAAGGGATAAGGTGAAACAAATGGAACAAAATGAGACAAAACAACAGACAAGATACTCACATTGAGAGAGGTTTACAGGGCTGGCTTCTCAGGGCCATGTGCTATCCAGGAGGACCTCTCTTCCTGGTGGGGAGAAAGAGATCACTTCCTGTTACAGATACTGGGGGGCTCAATAGGAACAATGGGACGCGTTTCGAGAAGAACTCTTTTTCAACCGATTTTGCTGACAGCTCGCTACGTGTATGGGGGCCTTAAGATGGTCATTGTTTTGTAATCTTGGACATACATGGTTCGATTTTAGCATGATCGATCTTCGATTTGATTTTATATCTTGATCTTTTTATCGTTCATTAGTAGTACCACATGGCTCCACACGGGTGGACAGAAAAACACATGTGGAAAGCATGAATAACCATACTGCATCCACTCCCATAGGGCTCCATTTAGGCAGATTGGGAGCGCATGCAGCATGGTTTTTCAGCTGCAGCAGAACCGCTCCCAAACTGCCTAAGTGAAGCCTTCACCTTACTGTATAACCAACCCCCCAACCCCACCCCTTACCAGCCCGGGTCTTCTGATTGCTACTAATGTAAATGATACAGGTTACTTTGGTTCGCCAATATAAGCGCTTGTTGGAACATTTTTGACAACAGAAACAATTGTTTTCTGTAGTTTATGATCCGCTACCATTCATATTATAATACTGATGAATGATTAGGTGAGAAGCAGGAATCATCAAGGTTTATTCTAGCTATCTTGTCAGTTATATAGCTCCACAGCTGCTGGTTGGCTGGATTGAGTAGACTGAAGACTCTTTGTAGCTTCAATAACTTTATCCTCCTACATGTTTTGGGAAACTTTAATTAATAAGCACAACTTCTGATTTTATCATAGTAATCAAATAAAGACCTCAGTGATCAGAGTGTTCTTATTGATTGGATTATGCTGAATGCTATTAAAATTTTTAAATGATTTTACAGGACAGAGCTTCACCTGAACCACCTGGCAGAAAACAACGTGTTCGGTATTACCCTCACTTCCAAGGTAGGTGATGTCCCATGATCTGCCTATTCTATTTAACAATCTACTGCTAACTGGTATTGTTATACAGTGATCCATATGAGATTTACAGCACGCTGTACAGCATTACCATTAACCGCTGAAAGATGGGAGATTTTAATCTTCTTAGCTTTTGATCTTCACCGATGAATGGGCAGTTTGTAGATGAGTCGGGATTGTGTTTGACAGCTCATTCCAAAACAATTAGATCTGTATTATAGCCGGGCATAATTTCATTGACTTACAGTAGACTACCTTCTTGTGCTTTTACAAAGCATTGGCTCGCATGTACTGTATGAGTGTAGGCAGCTATCAGATAGTGTTATCTAGTGCTGTGTAACCTCCACGAATGCTGTGTTGTCCATGCTTATGAGTTATGTATCTCCCTTTGCATATATGTGAGATAAAGACTTCAGATGAGCGTTTAATAATTAAAATGAACATCTCTTCATCAACAATCTCTTCCTATTATGTCTTAAGACTGAAGACAAGCAGAAGTCGGCACAGCTGTTCAGTAAACTGCAGGCCGCTATGAAGATCCTGGGAATCTCCAATGATGAGCAAAAGGCCTTCTGGTTAATCCTTGGAGCCATTTACCACCTAGGGTCAGCTGGAGCCACCAAAGGTACATAACAGCAGCAAATACTTAAGGTGCCTATACGTGCATATATGTGGGCTAGATCGGTGGCCGCTTCGAGTGCCCCGCACGCTCACGGCCATCTATCTGGCGCATATCATATGCGGCCATCCCTGTTTTCGAACAGGTATATCAGACATAACTCTAAATCACGGTCGATGTCCACTGCATTGTTTGGGGACTGCGGGTCCCCATGCAAAGCATTGGCTAAGCTGGATGATGCAGCAGTGCTGCCCCTTCACCTCCTTCAATATAGAAGAAGCTCCAGCTAAGCGCTAGGATGACATTGTGCTGGACTCGAGCTTCCTCGAATGGCACGAATATCGAGCCGTGTATGCCCAGCTTTATACTTCTAACTTTACATACAGGTTGAAGTGTATCTAGGCCCCCAATTGTAAAGAATTCTCTCCAGCAGAGTCTACTCTACCTCTTCCCTACTTTGACCAAAACATTTAAAAATATTTTTTGAAAAATACACATTTTAAATATAATTTATGTCTATGTATTTAAGTTTAATATATTAAATGATTATGTTAATACCTACAATCATCATTCTCTATTAAATAAGTTTTATTATGCAAAAGCAGAAATGACTGCCAAGTGTTCTGCTGTAAGCCCCCCATGGAGGCTGACCACTCTTCTGCCTGATTTGCTATATAAATTGTCAATTGTTTTATTATATGTTGGCATTGGAAAGACTGCCTGACACTAAGCCTAATATTTTTTCTGAGATTTAGGGCTTCATTATAAAAGATCTTAATTCTTATTATGTTCATTGATGACCAATTTTGGTTATTGTTCTATGACCCTATATCACAAGAATTTAAGTTATTTTTTGATCCTCTGATTTTGCCATTTACCTGTAATGTTAAACGACAATCCTAAAGCTAGGGCTCCATTATGCGCTGGGATCTACTGATGTCCGCGCAAGCCTCCATTGCGTTACGGAGGACGTGGATGGCTGCTTCGACATCAAGATGACGCGGCTTGGACCAATGGATCGGGAGCTCTGACGGGCTGTGGAAAAAGGATCAAAGCCCCATTGGTGTCAATGGGTGGCTCGTGAATCAATCATATTTAGTGCATGTGGAGCCCTAGCCTTAAGCCCACATTTTAAAGTCACTGGAACTGTTTTTTTATTCCTAAGTGTCAATTCTCATGATGCTAGATACAGCAGGAGTAGTTTGTTCAATTGGTGACAGTAGTAACTTTAATTTCTGTGTAACCTTGCCTTCCCTTGCAGTCTCCGATGTAGATGCTTTGGGTAATTCAGATTGGTTTGGATGAGTTTTGTTTGTACTTTATCTATTTGCTTTCTTCATCTTCCAATCAGAGATCCCACTTGGTAGCGTTTGACTCATTGCTCTGCATGGAGAATGTTCAATTCCCATCAGTCACTGGGCCCAGACATGGAGTATGGCTTTCCAACCATTCAGCCTCATCAATGTGCCTTCATGTTTTTAGAGAAACTATCCCAAACCTTAATATATAGTCCTGTTTTAAGATTGGGAAGCCCATAGCTGCCAATTTGTCCAACCTTTTATTAGCAGGAAAGCTAAAATATTTTCCCAGTGGTCACCTGTGGAGAACTTATTAGCACTAGGTCAAGTGTGCAACCAGGACTTTGAGTAACAAAAATGTGTCCTCCAAGCCACCATGTCCATTGTTGTTTCTTTTACACAATAGGCATTATTTAACAATCCTTTGGCTTGAACACCCATCAACCACTATGTTAGTAGGGAGATATAGATGTGTAGACCATTAGAGGGCAGTCCAAGCCAGACTTTGTACATTCATAGAATACACTGGACCCAATCAGACACATTTTATTTATGATGTGAAAGAAAAGTAAGTAGTAATCTACTGTTCTCGATCTGATCAACGTGATGATGACGATTCTCTTTTACTGAATATAGAAAAACTTTTATTTAAGCTTTATTTGTCAACTGTTTGTTTGTCCAATGTGTAAGTGTTATAAAATGTCATCAATTCTCGTTGGTGTGATCTGTAGTCACTTGTCAGAGTTCAACAATATTAAGGAACCAATTTCCAATAAAGTTGGGATGGATCCAATGGGTTCCAATGAGGGATCATTCACTTTTCCTAGACACAAGGAGAGTTATTATATATACTCCTGAAGGAAAAGGAGTAAATAAAGTTTAATAGGGTTCTATATACTATTATTCATGACCGAGAACATGGTCAGACCTCATTTTACTTTTCTCCTAATAAGACATTTAAATTTGCTTTACAGCTTCTGTAAAGATTTTTTTTTCTAACAGCACTGATTCTGATTGCATGTGTTTGTTCACTTCATTTTGCATGGTTTTATAACTCTTTTTTACGTTATTGACATAAAATAAATGTGTCTTCAATGCACAGAGCTGATAAAATTGTGTGTCACAAGATCCAAAGTTGTGGTTGAGACTTGGAATAGTATGCTGTGCTCTGTACTTGTTACTGCATGAGTTACCTTACCTTCCTGTGTGTAATGTGCGGATCAGAGGTTCAGCTGTTACCCCTGAAATCTCATGAAACCCCCTAGTTCTAGAAAATAGTCATTTGCCTTCTTTCACATACTTGCAATTAATATATACTTGCAAATATTTTCTTTGTATACTAGGCATGCTATACTTTGGTGAAAAAAAAATAACAAAAAACACTATTAAAGCGCCTGAATCATGTACGACGTATTTGCATATTTTTAAGCAAACCGTACATTACTTTTAATTGGTTAATATTCCCCTCACCCCTAAACATTCTGACGCAATGTCATTTAATTTAATTTAGCCCATTAACAATGATTACAAATATAATAAAAATAAGAGCATCATGTTTTTTTAAACAGCAGATAAAACAAGCCCCCACTTATCCCTGTATGATGAAGTAACATTATAAAAAATATATTTTCACAATTCACAGCACAGGCAGTAAAATATAACATAAAATATAATAGTAGAACCTGCCAGCATTCTTATGTAGACAACAAGTTTTTCTGGGCTGATTAATTGACTAATTGAGTTTTTACTATAGTCTTTGACAAAAAAGAATCAAAAGCAGCCAAAGGTGGGGGATGGTTTTTTTAACCTCCCTAGCGGTTGAGATGAACCCAGTTCGTCCGCGGTTTGAGTTGATCCCAACTTCTACAGGAGCGGGGATTGTGAGAACCCAATATACCCCTGGAAAGCTGAGGCAAATCTCAATATTGCCGCAGGATTTCCAGGTTTGCCAAACGTCATCAGTGACACCCATGGGGCGCCAAAATTCTCCATGTTAATGGGGGGGCATTGGTTTCCCAGCGTCGTCAGGAGGGAAATTTTCGCAGAGTACTATGTACTATGCTGCGATCACCCCGCACCGGTATGGGCCGAATGCTAGGGAAGCTAAATTCTTTTTTTACTGCTTGTTAAGAATATGTTAACAGTTTAATACCCTTAATCTGAGAAGAGAATTTTAAACCTAAACTCCCGGAAGAAACTTTTCAACCATTTTAGTTGTTCCTTAACCCTTCTGCAAGGATTATGTTTTACTTACATGCTCCCCAACTCTGGCCCTCTTTCCTGTCTCCGTACTCTGGTCTGGGGAAAATTCCTCAATGTCCAATGTAGATATCTACTAGTGGCTAAAATAGGCTTTATGGCAGGGTCGGAGATCAGAAGTGCCGCAGAGGGAGGTCCGTAAGACAAGTAAATCTCTTGTTATTTAACCCTTGACATTAGATGGGGTAAATAGAATAATTTCTGGAGTTCTACTTTAAATATATATTTCCCAAGTTTTAGACTGTGTACAGAAGTTACCTCCCAGTGGTGAGCTGGATGACCCATCAGGCTCGGCTGTGCTTTACAATATTTAATGATTGTATTTTTAGACTGCTCACCTAGCAAGTCTGCTATAAAATATTTAATAGCAAATGTTCTACAGACCCCCCCCCCCCTTTATATTAAATATAAGCAATGTTATAGGTCCGCCTAAATTGATAGATATCGGAGATGCCGCAGTTTACTACCGTTATATTGAAATAATAATTTTTCTTTTTCTGTGGTCACAAAACCCAGACATACCGGCAAAATCATCCAAAATGTTTGCTGTAATAGAAGCCAAATCCCATAATCTCAACTATCGCAGTGATACTTATGTAAATCGGACTCTTTTATGGATGGTATCAAGGGGATTATTTATAAGTGCTTTATTTACTTTCCATTAGAGAAAACCATGTTGAAGGGATATGTTGTTCAATTAAATTACTGCTGCCTATTACAGAAAACATTTTTACACCGGACAATTTACACCTCAGGAAAAGGAAGTTTTTCATCCCATTCCTGCTTTCATATATGGGGGCAAATACTCCTTAGTGGCTTGGTATAAGGTCTTTGTAAACATTGTTGACTTTGGATAGTACATGTGTAGAGGGCTTTAGAATATTTCATTTCAAAATCTAATTAAATTTTGTTTAATCAATGAAAGGATGTATTTTTACCATAGATACCATCTGTTTCTCCTTTATTTACTGCAGGCCTGGTTATCTTATTGGAGGTAGCACATCCTTCTAGGTAAAGTCCCTTGTAGATTTTTTAGCAGTGGTTCCCAAACTAGGGGGTGCAAAGGTATTCCAGGGGGGCGCTGGACCTCATTCTTAACCTGTGTTTGAATGGGGAGGGGGGCCCGATAATGCTCCTAAATAGAAAAGGGGGGTCCTGCAAGGAAAGTTTGGGAACCACTGACTGAGGAACATTCAAGAGTCAGAAGCCATCTGTGAAGGTCCTTCCTCTTCTTTCTCATCCAGGTCATGGCACAGCTACTACCAGTGGTGTCACTATGTGTGATTTTACTTGGTACTGGTAAAACATGTCACCAACTAGTGGTGGTGTTATTATTGTTAACTTTTATTTATATAGCGCCAACATAATACGCAGAGGTGTACATTAAATTAGAGTCAAAGTGCAACACAAGATAGCACAAGTTCAGGTTATAACACAGGGGTCGAGGACCCTGCCCGATTTAGGCCTTTAATCTAATAAGTTGAGGAACAGAGTTTTATGGCAGGTGTCTAGTTGTGTGGCAATGTTGAATCTCCCTCCACAACTAAAGGGATGCTGAGGATGCATGATATGTATAGACAGAGATCTAAGGGATGTGCTGTGGGAATGGGCAGGGGCCTTAAAACTGTACCATTCACTAGAGGTGGGGGAGCCACAAACTGTGCTTCAGCTCCTATACTGTGGATCTTGAGGAAGATTCCTCAAGGAAGTCCTTTTGCTAACTTGTTAGTCCTTTAGCTCTTAAAAAATGCCTCTGGCTTGGAGTGAAATGTCAGCATCCCCCACACCAAGCTAGTGATGCCACTACTACTACTGTGCCCTTTAACATTAAACCTCTCTGCAAAACAGAGAACAGATGGCCTGACTATAATAATATATAAAATATATTAATATAAATAAAATTTAAGTCCCAAACGTCTCCTTCTCTAAAGCCGTTTACCACAGTGATATCCTTAGCATGTCCTCCTTACATAATATTTAACATTTCGTCCACCCAAGAGTATGACAAGTAGTGCTCACAGCTTACATTTTGGATGATTTGGGGTGGGGGGGGGGGGTTGCTTATTTTTAATGGTTAATGGAGATTATTCTTGGCTGGCTTCATTTTTGTTTTTACTATGTCCGTAACAATCTCAGCGACTAAAAGGTTGAGGAGAAGTCCAAGCATGCGATTGCCTGTTACCCTACAGTGTTTCTCCTCTCTGATCCTCTAATTTGGCAGCACCTGTGGTCAGTGCGCTGTAATAACACGCCGCGTCCTGACCCGCACAGCCTGCAACCTGTTCTCTGTCCCTTTCCATAACGGCCTTTTACTTCTGATGAAACAACTGCACATTTGTGTCTGTTTTCTAACCAAGTGTTTTTATTTGCATGTTGCATGCTGCTCCGTTGCAATACAGAAGCAGATGAAGGTAAAGAAAGTGTTTTTATCTTTATTGCTTTCATATCCTTCCAAGTGACTGTGTCTGTTCTGTTTTCATGGTCATCACCGGCGTCTCCATGTTGGATGTGGTGTGAGAGATGTGTAGTTGACTCTCATTAAGACTTCATTTTCCCAGCTTACATGCCGCTGCCGTGCATCATCTGGGAATAGACGCCAAATAAATGAAAGAAACTTTCATATTCTGACTGTTAGTGTCTCTAGCAAAGGATAGATTATGAGGGTTATTATTTATGTGTTGTTTTATACACCAGAGGTGTCCACACTTTTTTTATTGTTGCTTGCAAGCGACTTTTAAAATGACCAGATTGATCTACCAACAATAAAAATGGTAAACATATATTTATTTATACACAGAGTATACTGTATAGTTAAAAGAAACTGTTTACCTTTCCATTGATGACACCAAAGAATTCTGAAATAAACACCCATGGTGTGCTTTTTTAAAAATAAAATTCTATAGAATCCACCTTGATTTTCTGCCCTCCTTTAGCCCCTGAACAAATCCCCGGTGCTACTGTTGAAACCAGGGATGTGCTGTAAACAAAGCAATGCCACTTTCATTACATGGAGGTCAATGGCGCTATCTACCCATAGATAGACTAACCTTGGGGCATCTTACCTGGGCCTCTACTACTACTCTGTTAGGGCATATGTCCACCGAGCACCATGGAGGTGTCGGAAGATTGCTCACATTTTAGGGTGCTTTACAGCTGCATTGGTGTTGACTCGCCCTATTAAAAACTGTTGAAATAACAGGCTGATGTGGCCATTGACTACAATGCATCGGCCATCAGCCCCTGACAGCTATGACAAGGTGGGGCCCTGCAGTTTAAACAAAGTGGTGTGCCACTGGATCCTGTACCATTCCAATGAATGGGTGGGGTTTTGTCCGCTCCGCAACCACACAGAGGACACAATACCTTACAGTGTCAAGACAGTGTGACAGTAGGACAGCTGTCAGGTTTTCATTTCTCTTTACTGTTGGGGATATTTACCCTCATTTTCTGTCTTGTGTAATTACAAGAAAGGAAGTATTGTCAAGTCTGTGTCGGTTAAGAGAAACAATAACATTTCTTACACCTTCCCACTTAAACATTATGAATTTTTTTTAAATGGACATACAGGTCAATATAAATTCCATTGTTAAAACATTTTAAACCCCTCAATTATAACAGATGTCAGAAGAGATTGGACAGGTTTCTATAGGCTGTTAGGAACTCTACTGCTGCCTGAAACTAAAGGTAGCCATACACGGGTAAATTTTTGCCTGATTTTGATCACCGCGTGTATTCACGGCCATCAATCAAGTGCTGCTCACCCTGAATCGAAATCGGGCAAAAAACGGATTGAACCCTGATCAGATATGTCGTTTTTTTGGGGGGTCGATCATCTGTCAATCAAAGTACTTTGGTGGACAAATTGATCACTACCTGTGCGATTGACCCATAGCTCCCTATGCTGCAGCCATTCTGATTGATCGATTTTGAGGAATCGACCTTTTTGGCAATCAGCTCCTGTCAATGTCAACCCTGAATCGGATTCCTAGGGTGGTGTGCTCATTGATTGCAGTTCAATTGCAGCAAGTCAATCAATCAATCAATGGCCGATTCCTCGATCGGTGGGAATGAGCTCATCGGGTATAGATCGCAGACAAATTGATGCGTCTATGGCTACCTTTAGCTCATGGAAGGACACCCTTAGTACAAGACAAATGAATGCTTTGCAGTAATGGAAGACGAGTATGGCTTCCTTTCAGCTAAGAACAGAAACCTTGACTTACACTTCATTAATCCAAGGGATCTATATGATGATACCCATTCAGGCTGGTCATCTAGTATGTAATGTCTGAGACTTGGGGGCATTTAGGCTTCTTACCAACTGAACATCATGGAACTGGCACTACACATCTAAGATTGGTTGGTAACCATTGAAACATATTTAAGGTTAATATATACACCGAAAGGGTCAATAAATGTTTACTTTTTGAATATCCCTTTTCTGCTTTATGTGAAGTATGTTATTTAGTGGCAAAATGGCTTTGAGTTGACAGCAAAATATTCCTCCCCCCTGAAAGGTGGCAGGAAGCAATTTGCCCGCCATGAATGGGCCCAGAAAGCTGCTTACCTCCTGGGCTGCTCACTGGAAGAACTCTCCTCATCCATATTCAAACACCAATCCAAGACCAGCACCCTCCAAAAGTCAACTTCTTTCCGCCAAGGACTGGATGATGCCAGCCAAGGAGATGGTTCAGGTAAGGTGTCAGCCTTTTCTTTTTTTGTTATTACAAAGTGGCAACATATTATGTAGCGCTGCATATGGAATAAGGGTTGAATGGCAACACAAGCTTACATACAGGTACAGACTATGACACAGGCGAAGGAGAGGACCCTGCCCAATGAAGCTCACAATCCAGGCCACTTTATATATCTCTGTTAAAGCGGACCTACCACCAGACAATGATCATTACATATATGGCACTAGAAATACAGATAATAGGAAGGAATGCTTAAAAAAAACAAAAAAACTTACCTGTAAGTAATTTAAGAAGATGCCTCGCAGCTCTCCCTCACTTCCTGGTCCTGATTACATATAGCCGAGGTAAGATGTTACAAGAGCGAAGTGTTTGTCCGGTAATTCTGTCATCTAAGCTCATTGAAAGTAAATGGAGGAAAATTCCCATAGAAAACCATTGAACCCCCCCACCCCCACCCAGTGGCCAGTCGCGATATTGCACCCTGTGTTAACTCCCGGAAGTCTGGCGAATCAAGGAAGGAAGCGCTCATACAATTCCACGGAACAGCAGGTGAGTATATTATTTTTGGATCGTGAAACCCTAAGCCACCATCATACCAGTTGAGAGGTAAGTCATTTTTCATATGTAATTTTTACATATTGAGTGTACATCCGCTTTAATGCAGTGTGTTATAAAACGTATTACAGTAAAATCTGCAAAATGTTTTTGCAAAGAAAAACTCTTTAAGTTGCCCAATTGTGAAACCTCCAAATCACCGTTCTTGAAATCCTTTGCCTTTGTTACATACTTGTTTTTTAGATGGATTTTTGCATTGAATTATTATTGAATGATAATAGGAAAGCAACATTACCTGGCAGCTTGCTGCTATCCCTTTTCTATTTAACTGCTCATGAATCATAATATTAACATAGCTACATTAAATCACCATTTGAAACCGTCCCAAAAGTGTTCTAGCTGAGTAAAAGCTTTTGGCAAGTATTCAGGAAATTGCTATTTTTTTTTGTTAGAAACTAGAGGACTGAATAGAATAAAGCTGAGTAAAATCATTACTGTCTTGTATCTGGATTTTACATCTTTTTACAATACACATAGCTTATTCAGTTTATATATACTGTATTTTGCACACAAGAAGATGCCTCGGATCACAAGATACATCCTCGGTTTTGGGGAGGAAAAGAAAAAAAAGACTCATGAATATCTCATTCTGAGCTCATAGAATTTCAAGTGCATTTATTACCTGCTGTGACTCCCAAGTATTAAAAAGGATGGGGTGGGGGTATACTTGGGTATGTTCCATCAAAGGGCTGACAGCCTGGAGACTCCTTTCAGGATTTCTGCAGAGCCTCCTCTCTGCTGTGACATGCTGTATACTGATATTTACTAATGTGGAGGGGCACTGCTGAGAGCCCGGAATGAGTCCATGAGTCTCCAGGCTGTCAGCAATGCTTCCCCTCTGTTTGAACATGACGTATACTGGCATTTACTCAGGAAGGGGCACTGCTGTGAGACAAAATCTCACCCCGGGTGTACCTATCCTACCAAGTAAATACCGGTATACAGCATGTCACAGCATAGAGGAGGCACTGACGAGTTTCCAGAACGGATTTCCTCTCCTATTATCAAGCATGTGTATTCACTCTAGAACAGTGGATCTCAACCTTTCTAGATCTGTGACCCCTGGAAGTGACGCTGCAAAGTGTCACTTCTTGTATTTAGGATGTGATGTGTCACTTTCACATTCCAAATAGCATAAGTCATACTCTGGAATATTGCTTCCAGCACAATTTTTGTGCAAATGATGGTGCGCGGTGGAAAGTTAGAAGGGAGCGTCCCGACCCACAGGTTGAGAACCACTGCTCTATAGCTTTCACATACATTTTCCCTCACATTTTGGAGGGGAAAGAGTGGAAAATACAATAGATATTCACTCTTAGCTTACCTCATAGATCTAGTTTTGGGAGTATATGGTAATGGTTTTTTGTTTAGGTGGCATATATGACACTGTACACAGGATGATTTAGTGATAATGCAGTCCAACTTTACTGACATATTAAACCACGTGGTAGCTTTGATTAGCTTTTTTTCCCCTGAAGTATGTGTTAAGCTGGCCATACTGCTATGTAGTGCCGGGTCCTCTGCGATTGAACACAAGTAGACTTGATTGTTTAGAAAGTGACTCATGTTACATGATTTTGGTTATACAAAAGGAGATCTAAAGGTAATCTGACAGAGAAATCTAAAGGTGTATGGCTAGCTTAGGACAGACTTTGACATTGAGATGGTTGGTGAAGTGGGTCCAGGGGGCACTAGGTTCTGAATGACCAGTGCTTCAGTATGCAGCTCTTCCATTGGACTTTTCCCTTAGACCACTTTAACCTCCCAAGCGATATGCCTGAACCCAGTTCGGGCAAAGGGACCCAGCTACTATCGATACGCCAAACTGGGTTCAGGCTCAGCGTGGGAGCTCACCTGGTCCAGCTGCCGCGGTCCTCTTCTCCGTCGCCGGCTTCTTCCGGGGACCGGAGTGACGGGAGGCGGGACCCGGTCTTAAAGAAAAAACACTTTTTTTTTTACATTTTGGACTGGATTATAGAAATGTCTTTCTATAATGCAGTTCAAAAGTATATCCAACTAGCAGAATCGCTCCCGCTGAGCGTTTCGGCTAGATTGATCTATCTCCGGCTGCACCCGAGTGCCTATGGAAATGTCCGTGATCGGCACTCGGGTCCTGATGACGTCACGCGCCGGGCGGTACAGGTACAGAAAATTTTTTTTTTCATTTTTTTACATTTGTTTTTATTTTGATTGGATTGGGTAAATGTTTTATAAATGTTTTATCCAATCCAAATCAAAAGAAAAGAAAACAAGTGTAAACTTATAAAAAAAAAAAACAGAGCTGCAGGCAAACAGAGCCTTTCCGCCCCCATCGGTGTCATCCGTGACGCAAATGGGGGCGGAAAGGCAAAACACTGTATCATTTTTGGTACAGAAATCTGGACCTCAGTGAACCACCAGGGAGGTTAAGAACCAATAAGGAAGAAGGTCTGGCTAAACAGAAATAAGGCAGGTTTTTCTTTAAAGAGGATAAAAACATGGTTTGACTTTGACTTTTACCTTAGGTGTTACTCCTAATCTATACAATTTTATGTCTACTTTAAAATCTTCTAACCTTTTTAAAATGTAGAATTCCCAGCATTTAATTGAAACATCTCATTCCTGGCCTCACATATTCAGCTGACCTTTCCTTTATCTGTTTATTTTCTTGTTTTTTTATTTTTTCTTCCCCTTTTGCATATCGCCCGAAGTTTTCAATTGCTTAGAACCATTTATCAGTGCTGAAGTGGTTGGCTGGTTAGACAGCGACTTGCATTTTAGGACAGACCGAACACGAGGAAATGAGAAGTTTTTTTGTAGAGTGATGAGTTAACAAAAAGAAGAGGTGAGCTTAATTGTAACCAGCCAACTTTCTTGTTTTTGTGGTCTTTTGTTTCCCTAGTTAGGATACATTCATTGCTTAAAGCGGATGTATACTCCACATCTAAAAAATACATATGTAAAATTAAAGTTTGACTTGCCTCTGAGCTATTATGATGGGGCATAGCTCTCCAAAAATCCCCCAAAATTAACTTACCTGCTGTTGCCTGGAATCGTATGAGAGATTTCATATTAATTTTCCAGGCTTCTGGGGGTTAACTCAGGGTGCAATAGCGAGTGGCCACTGGGGGGTGTTTAATGGTTTTCTATGGAAAAATACATTCCATTCAGTTTAATACAGAGCAGAGATTAGAGATCTACCTGTCTATCTCTACGGTGAGTCCTCGGGGGCTCCACGGCACAAAACAGGCAGAGAGGAGGGTCTACGAAGGATCTTCTTACATTTCTCCTGAAAGGTAAGTTTTTGTTATTCATTCCTCCCTATTTTGGGCACTTCTAGTGCCATTCATCAAACCATTTGATTTATGGTGGTAGGTCCGCTTTGATTCATTGTTGTCTATAAATAATTCACTGTAGTCCTATGTTTTTCTCCCTAAAAAGGTCCGAAGTTGTCTGCCTTGGACTGTCTGGAAGGAATGGCCTCTGGCTTGTACTCGGAGCTTTTTACTCTACTCATCTCACTGCTAAACAGGTATGGAGGTGAAATGATCAGATCATAGAAGGACTCATTAGAGAATTTTGAAAGAATAAACTTTATTTAACCAAGCAGAGGTACAATAAATTAAAGAATAATATACGTATGTATGTATATAAAGTAACCGTTCATAAGCTTCAACAGTTAGGGCAAGTGATTTACAAGGTAGTAGAGTCTTCCTAAAATATATGTAGAGTACAATAGTGGGCAGACGCCAGACCATAGAGCAGTGGTTCCCAAACTGGGGGCGCGAAGGAATTCCAGGCGGGCGCAGGCCCTCATTCTTAACATGCATTTGAATAGGGAGAGGGGGATTGATAATGTTCCTTAATAGAAAAGGGGGGCCCTGCAAGGAAAAATTGGGAACCAGTGCTGTAGAGGAACTTGAAATCATCCAGGCATTGAGGCCAGCAGTAGGTTTGTAGTAAAGAACATACTAACCAGAGGCTTTATTTACAAATGCACCTTTGCCTGATGGCTTCTCCTTGGAAACGTCTTGCTTGGTTTAGTCCACATTGCTGGTTTTTCAGAAATGTGAAAGGTGAACTAGTAAAGATCTTGTCTAATAAAGTAAATATGTGCTGGAGATAATGAGTGAAAAGAAAATACACCCACTAACCTTTTCCTGCAGCAAGTCCAAATATTATGGCAGACATTTGTTTTGCTTCATTAGGCAGAGAAAAGTGAGAATAGAGGGTTATTAGGAAATGAGATGGAAACCATGCCTTCTCAATTGTGACGGAATGTCAGTGCAATCCTGTTTGTTTGTCCTGTGCCAGCCAACTGCAGCTCCCTATGTAGTACAGCCTCCGGCTAATTGCAAGTTAATGAGGGTTTGACTGGTAGGAGGGATTAAAAAAAATAAAATAAAATACATATTGGAAAGCTGGAATTAAACATATTAGATATAAAGGATCTCGCTATTATCTATCTATCGAGCGAGCTATTCTAGCTATCGATACTCTCTATCCATCTATTATCGAGCGAGCGAAGCGAGCTAGGAGCGGAGCGAGGGACGAGCGAGCGAGGGACGAGCGAGCGAGCGAGCGAGCGAAGCGAGCGAGCGAGCGAGCGAGCGAGCGAGCGAGGAGCGAGCGAGCGAGCGAGCGAGCGAGCGAGCGAGCGAGAGAGCGAGCTGAGCGACGCGCGAGGAGCGAGGAGCGAGCGAGCGAGCGAGCGAGCGAGGAGGAGCTGGCGAGAGAGCGAGCGAGCGAGAGAGCGAGCGAGCGAGGAGCGAGCGAGGCGAGCGAGGCGAGCGAGCGAGCGATGCGAGGACGGTGAAGCGAGCGAGCGAGCTGGAGCGAGCGAGCGCTCGAGAGAGCGAGCGAGGCGTAGTAGAGCCGAGTGGCGATGCGAAAGGCGAGCGAGTGAGCGAGGCGAGCGAGCGACGAGCGAGCGAGCGAGAGGAGGGAGCGAGGCGAGCGGGAGCTAGCGAGCGAGCGAGCGAGGAGCTAGCGGAGAGGAGCGAGCAGCTAGCGAGCGAGCGAGCGGCGAGCGAGGCGAGCGAGCGAGTCGAGCGGCGAGCGAGCTGAGTCGAGCTATGCGAGCAGATAGCGAGAGATCGAGAGATATATCGAGCTAGCGAGCTAGCGATCGAGCGAGCGAGCGATGCTATGCGATCCAGCGGCGAGAGACGAGCGATCGATCTATCGATCTCTCTATCATCTATCTACTATTATCGATCTATTATCTATCTATTATCTAGGCGATCTGTTATGCGATTATCTATTTTACTATCTATATCTATCCATCCGTTTATACCTGAAAATAGGCACCCTTATCTTTTTGCCTCACCTGAAAACACGCTCTCCAAAAAAAAAAAAAGAAAGAAAGGTACTTAACTCTGGACAGGGGATCGGGGGGGGGGGGGATCAATATGACAGAAGCATCAGAAGGGGTTACTAGAATGGTAACCCACCATGAGTATCCTTGCCATTTTGATTAATTACCCCTTGATCACCCCTGTGTCATTTTCACCCATGTCATTTTAAGTGACCCCCCCAACTTGATACCCCAATGCATATAACACCAATGAACAACATTCAAATACCCCCAAAATGTATTTTTTTGCAATCACTTACAATTAATTTTCTCATTAAAAGCCTGTCTTTTACTTTAACCTCAAAAGGGCATGGTTTCATTGCAATGCCTGACGATGGCAAGGAGCCTGAAAATCTGTATGCAGTTTGAATTAAATGTCTCTTGTCCATAAGGCTATTTGCACTGTACACCAGCAGTTCTGGATGTGCATTGGCTGATGGGGCAAAAGACATAATTTGCATGGCTCCCCCACTGTCAAAACGAGGTTCCACCTAAAGTTTTGGGATTGTGATGGATGGGCGTGCAAAGGTTTTAAGAAGACTTGATTGTGCTATGCACTGCTCGAGTTGAGGGCTTTTTGGTTCCTTTCATCCCTTTTCACCATAACCTTCATGGGTACTTGTACCCTCATAAATTCTAAACATGCAGTGTATAGTTAATTCAAGCCAGTGTTTCCCCAACTTTCCTTGTAGGCCCCCCTTTTCTACTTGGGAACATTATTGAGCCCTCCCCCTGCCTATTCGAACACAGGTTAAGAATGAGAACCAGTGCCCACCTGGAATACCTCCATGCCACCCCGGGTGGACCGGCCCCCAGTTTGGGAATCATTGATGCAAGCAAACATGCCATCTCCCCCCATAATGCAGAGTTTAGGTTTGATGTCTACATGTCAGATTTGAAGACCTAATCAGTCTTGACACTGTGTAGTCTTTGACACTGTCCAACACATGGAGTTTACTGGATTTAACAGCCAGGGAATTATTTTGGGCTCACCCATAGACCATGTGGGTTTGGCGGTGAGCTACTAAGAAATGGTTAGCTAAGAAAATGACCGCCTTTTCAACTAAATACCCTTTATTAGGAAATAAATTGTATCTTCCATTATCTAACACTCCTTGCCCTTATTGCTTGGACCACACGCACACGCTATGCTGGGACTGACAATCCCTGCCTCTCCAGCTTTTGCTTTAACAGAGAGAGATATTAAGTCAAATGAATGTACCTATACTGCGTGAATAGCAAAATACTTTTAATGTTGTATTATGATTTTAGAGCTGCCTAGAGTTCCACAGTCCCCTTTATGGCTTTGTTTCTCTCTGCAGTAAATGCATCATTGATTAAATGATTAACCCAGGGCTTTCCCTATATTTAGAACCTAATTTTGGCTTTGTTTTGATTCTCTAATGTGTGTATTCGCACAGAACCTCGTTCAGGGTGCTGCTAACGAAGGCATCAGTCTTCTGTTCAGGTGAATTGCAGCCTGATCACTGTTGTTCATGTTCATTCTTTAAATGAATTGTGTTGCCATCATCCATCAAGTAGGTGATTTATTTCTCAGGGCATACGCTCAGTGTAAATCAAGGGCTCGGTGCTGCTCCATGAACAGGCCTCTACCTATCACCACCACTGAACCGCTCTTTCATTTCAATTTCATCTAAAGCCAACGGATTATTGAAGGTTTATACAGAAAACAATATGTTGAACATTTTGAGATTCCTGTTGTAGAATGTTAGAATTTAAAGTTTTTAGGAAAACACGGATTCTTATAAAATAAACCTGACAGAAAATGTGTTAATTCAAGTTTCTCCTATGAAGGTCAAAAAAGCTAGACTTGAGATTTACGGGGACAAAATTATTGTTAGGCACTGCTTCCAGCTCTAGGGAAGAGGTTTAGAAACAGGTTTTTGAGGCACTTATTCACATACTTTAAAATTACCTGATTTTTTTTATTCATCCATAGTTAAAAAAGACATTTGACATATAAATACCACAAATTTTTTCAATTGATTGTATATTTTGCACAGATTAGAAAATGTAAAAGTTACAGGGAAAGCTGCGATCCATTTTTTCCTAAGGCCAGCATGAATTCTGTTTTTATTATGTATGTATGTTTTAAATGTATAAATTGTGTATACTTGTGTATGAAGCTTGCCATAGACGGTTAGATGTGCGGGCAATTCGCTGCAGATAGACCACCACACATGCTTGCGGCAAATTATCTGCCTCAAAATCTGTCTCAAATCTTAACGAGCCCCCCTAAAAATTACAGACATTTCTGGGCAGATTAATGGCCAGATTAATCATTAATTGAATTTTGTCAAGACCTTGTAAGCGGGGCGGACGACATGGGCCTCACGGTGGGGCTAGAACTCTGGCAGGGTTCCACTTTTTGACAGGTTACCACCTTCAAGGAGTTTGAATGATCTCCCTATGTCTGCATGGGTTTTCTCTTTCCATAAGTTAGTTTATTGTTAGCTAGCCTTCCAAAATTGTTCTAGTCTATGTTAAGGCCCCCCATACACGATTCGATGTTGGTTCGATTGATCGAACTGCAATCAAAATACCCCCACATGGAGAAACTGATATTTGATTAATGTTGATTCGATAGATCGAAAGGATAATCAAACAAAGGTGATGGTGAGGTGAAGGTGAGGTGAGGTTAACACACCAATATGTCTGTCACAGGATATATAAGTATGCAAATTGTTTAAATCGGGCACAACAAAATAACATTCGATGTATACTTGATCGATCAAACTTTCCCTACATGTCCGATCACTTTTTGATTGACTTTTTGGTCATTTTTGATCGAAGGAACCACGTGGACAGGCATTAATTTCCAATCGATCTGTTTAAGTTGATCAAATGGGAAAGACGAAACGTGTATAGGGCCTTTAGTGATATACAACTCTGTAAGGAAAAGTTGGTGATATGGCTATGCAATCTGTAAAAAGTATGTCGGTTCAATTGAAATATCTGTTGATGATGATGATACATCCAGCTCCTCTGTAGCTGCAGACCTCACCCTGCACCCTTCCTAGTTTCATCTGTTCTTTTGAAGTTTTGATTTTACAATGACTTGTAAAAGAAGTGTTATAAATAATTTATTATATCCTATATCCACAATGAAGCTAAGAGAGTACCATATTTTTCGGACTATAAGACGCACCAGATCATAAGATGCACCCAGTTTTTAGAGCAGGAAAACCAGAAAAGAAAACTTAATATATAAATGTTCATATCAATTGGGTGCATGCAATTAATTAAATTAGTGCAATATCAAATTCAGCCAGTAGATGTCACCAACAGCAGTACACTCACAGCGCGACGCTATCTTCCTCACTGATCGGGAGAGGGGACGAGTCTTCTCTCCTCTCCGGCTGTGCCTGTGTCCATGGGAGCTGCAGAGTCATTGCAGTTTCCGTAGACATGGAGAGAGGGATAGATGGCAGTTATATCAGCAGGGTTCTGGGCTCTGCTGGCATAAGCAATACAGTACAAATGGGAGATCTGGACTCAGGCCACATCTCTCATCTGACATTTCCCCGACTAATCTCCTTGCCGGAAGAGCTGGCGGGAAGCAAATACTAGGTGGCAATAGGAGTCATATTAAATCATTGATGATCATAACAAAAACTGATGAAACCAGGAATATACTAGGATAGAAGGAAAGGGCTTTTGTCCATGAGATTTTTTTTTTATTCCTCTGGTGTCTACACACACACCACATGAAACTATTGAACAGCTGTTTGTGTCTGCTGAATAACACTGAAACCAGATTTATGAAGAAAAGGCAGATAATAATTACCATTCACCAGTCTAGTGGGAATACAGACCATTAAAAACACAGAGAAAAACACAGAGAAAAAAACCCAAACAATCCACCCATCACCGCGATGATGTTCTTCGCTGGTCCTTTTGGTTTGTTGTCCTTCTCTAAGACCATTGGATTACTACTCCATTGTCCACCTTTTATAGATAAATGGATCTTGGAATTTATATTTTTCCACTGGTTTTAGAAGACAAAGAAAATGGAAAAGCAGGATAGGGATAGGCGTAGCTTAGAAGCTCTTAGAATTTTTCACTCACATATTCGATCCATTTTACAACACTCATGTTATTGGCGAGCCAGCTATCTGCAGTGGTTCATCACAAGTTATACGGGATGCATAAATCATTTTATTTGCTCATGTCTGAGGTAGTTGTATCCTTGCTCCTGAGCTAATCGAAGCGAGATTCATGGCGCTCGGGGTTCCTCCGCAGTGCATAGGCTAACATTATTTCAGCACTCCCTAAAAGTTATTTATGTGCTTGTGTTCATAGCCGCACTTCCGCCTTTTTCTGTGTGCACTTTAAATCCTGAATGAGGCTTTTACTGGCTGGCACGGCAGCAGGTTTTTTTAGTGCTTTTCTGTATGCACTGCCTTCGTCTATTAAAAAAAAATATTCAGGGCTCTGAGGGCTTTTGCTGTTTCTGTCTTCTTCTTATTGTTATTAATAGTATTGTTGATAGGTGGTATGAATGAATATGCAGAAGCTAATGCTTATTATTCTTACTGAAATGAGCTGATAATATCCTCGGTGGATGCCTGCCAGCTCCAGAATTGTATGTGCTGGCTATTTATCCATTTCTATAATTCCATCTCAAATCCTGTACTGAGCATTTTCTTTTGTTATTTTGGCAGAGCATTGAAATCCAGCCAGCACTCTCTTTGCTCGATAATGATTGTGGACACCCCCGGCTTTCAGAATCCAGAGCTGGTGAAACAAGGCCGAGCTGCTACATTCGAAGAACTTTGCCACAACTATGCACAGGAGAGACTGCAGGCCCTATTCCACGAGAAAACCTTTGTACAGGAATTGGAGCGTTATAAGGAGGTACTATTCATGGATGTTTGGGTGGCCTGGGTTCCTAAAGGTCAGACCCTATCTTATGTTGTGAGCTACCATTTTGCTGTAACTGGACAACAATGACTTCTATGTTATCCTCTGTATGATCTAGGTGGGGTAGAACTCCAGGGAAAACTTTTTTATGCTTCATATGTAAAAAGGAAGGGCTGCAACCTCTTGGTTTATTTTACTGTCCATGTCCCTTTTGCCAGGTTGTCCACTCATGACCAGTCCTGGTAATATGGCTGTATGGCATTTTCATAGGTCATGAAATACAAGAAGATTCTCATTTAGGTAAATAGGAGGATTGGGGGTACCCTCAGTGGGGACTTTAAATTGGCAAACCCAACTAGATATAGTAATTGATTACAAGATAATAGAGGTCATTGGCATTTTTATTTACAACGAGTTATACAACAATGGATCTAAAATCAATAAAATTGGGTACAGACTTGGTGATGGTAGTTTATACAAGGATTTTTTGGTTGCAAACCATGGTTTATCTTGCAACATGTTTCACCTGCATTTGCAAGGCTTCCTCAGGACAAAAACCATCTGTTAAAAATCCTGGACGACGCAACCCTCGGCGGGGTGCTGTACCAGGAACCTAGCCACACCAGAATGACACTGCCTTCAGTATTGATTGTTTCACACTGCCAATAACTAACACATGTATTATTGAGATGTGATCCCTGTTCCTGGTGAGGGCTGAGCAGGTGGGGACGCGCTCTGGCTCTCTCTCCCCCCCCCCCCCCCCCCCCCCCCCCCCCCCCACCATCCTGAGCTGCGGTGGACTACCCTGTTGGGCTTCAAAGTCTCTCCCCCATTTTCTTGGGGGTCCGACTACGTCGTCTTTAAGGTCCGCCAGCTCTCGGTGCCACCCTCTGTCCCTCTTCTCCCACCCATGGGAATATTATCTTGCTGTCGTCCAGGATCTTTAACAGATGGTTTTTGTCCTGAGGAAGCCTTGCAAATGCGGGCGAAACATGTTGGCAAGATAAACCATGGTTTGCAACCAAAAAATCCTTGTATAAACGACCATCACCAAGTCTGTACCTAAATAGGAACTTTCCCTTTTTTTCTTTTGATTTTAGATCAATTGTTGTATAACTCATTGTAAATAAAAACACCAATGACCTCTATTATCTTGTAATCAATTACTTTATCTAGTTGGGTTTGCCAATTTAAAGTCCCCACGGAGGGTACCCGCAATCCTCCTATTTACTATTCAAGGGGATGGGCAACCCAACTTTTGAGCGACACCTGGTTGTTCTTGGCCATCCTTGACTATTCTCAATTAGGTAGATCATAGTATATCTTCATTAGTGAACTTTTTGTAGACTCTAAAGTAGGCATACACATAGATTAGAGTGCCGTGTGGGTTCACGGTGTTTAATTATGCTTGAATCTATTAAAAAATAGATCTGTCCAACCTTTCTTCAAACATAATCGATCAATCCTACCCGAAGAAAGCTCTGTCGAACAGGAAACCAACATGTTGGTAAACCCTGTTTGATTATCATTATTTTGGATGAGGGACAACAAGATTGATGACACAGAAGTGCTGCGGCTTGTGTATGCCTAACATTACTCTAGTCAACTTGAATAGATTAAGCCAATTGGATGATCAGCGAAACATCATCTAAAGAAGAGCTAAGTTGATTGACCTTCCTATATATAGTTGGTGGGTCCTAACCTACTGATAGGTTGGGAAAGTGTTTGTTTTTTTTGATGTACGTCAATGATTGAGAGGTCCTTCTTAAATCTTGTCTCAAGGACACTACTGATAGTGGGAAAAAAGTGTCACCAAAGGGGACAACCTTAACTGTAAAGAGCTTCTGACCTATCCCTGTTATATCCAACATACATATAAACTGTGTTTTGCAATGAACTGAATGTCCATGAATGTCTTTCATTATTATAACATGCTTTTTATCTTTTAAAGATATTGGACCCAATGGACATCCTCATTGTTAGTTCCAAGAATCATACCCAACCTTAAAATGCTTACCCAATATAAATTTAGTCAAATACTGTAAAATAAGCTAAAAACTTTGTCCCAAACACTAATTTCAGTAATTTTTTTAAGTTTTTGAATGACCAGAATTGTTTAGCTTTTGTTGTACAGAGTTTTATCACTCGGAAATTAACATCGATATTTTGTCTATCAAGCAGCAATTGTTCTACAAATCAAAGGAGCTTGGGATGCTAGTATATCACACGCCTGGATACTCTCTCTCTATTATATTTGAGAGTTCAAATAGACTTCTTATAAACATCATTAGCTCTACCCGTCCCTCTTCAATACCTTAGTTTTTCTTGCCATCTCCTTGTAATTACTTCTCATTAGTTTTTAAGTTAATGATGACCTAATTATGTAGATCTGATTTCATATTCTGTCTGATAGATGTACTACTGTAGCAGAGCTTTAAATTAAACCTAATTGGTTGGATGATCTGGTGTAAGGGGTTCCTGAGGCAGCCTGTTTGAACTCGATCACCAAGTCCTGAAATAATTATTCGTTTATGAAAATAGACCATCCAATTATACACTTAGTGCTTCGATATTCATTCATTATAATCACACTGTTTTGGACACTTACAGTCACTCACCTTAAAACAGTGGTTCCCAAACTTTCCCTGCATGGCCCCCCTTTTCTATATAGGAACATTATCGAGCCCCCACCACCAGCTAGTTCTCCCATGGTTGTTTTGATTGGCTGACAGTGGTAGGGGAGGGTGGGTGCACCGTGTGCAATGTGCAGAGGGAGAACTGATGGCAGGGAGAGATCTCGCTCTCCCCACTCTCTTACTGATAGCAGGATTCTCACATAGAGGGCTCCAACTGCAACCTCAGCTGGCCCCCTACCTGCCTCCCCCCAGAATACCTCCGTGCCCCCCAGTTTGGAAACCACTGCCATAAAGCGACTTAATTTCTTCACTTATTTGTGGATGAGGATATTATTTTATTATTACTTCTTATGTACCTTTAGCTACATAACGGTCTGTTCGGAATAACTTAAGTTCCCCATACACTAGCCGATTTTTTGTTCAATTACTATGTTCGCGGCGAGTGTTCAGGAATCGACCCTCTCTCTCCTGCTCAAAGAATTGTCGATTATTGAACAGGGAGCCAACATGTTGGTAAATCCCTGTTTGGTCGCTATTACTTTGGGTGGGGCCAAAGGTCAATATCCAAAGTATCAAACATTATTGATTGCGCAAACTGGTGCACATGAATGGGTATCGACCCGTGTATGGCGACCCTCACCCTCCCCTTCTATTCTAGTTAGAATTCTTTATCGATAACCACGAGACAGAGAAGGTATACTCCTCCTTTGCATTAGTTAAAACAATGTCCTCCATTAGTTAAAACAATATGACTAGAGATGCACTTTACCATATTGATTGGCACTAGATTGAAGAGTTCATGGGATTCATGGGATACGATAAAACGCAAAAAAAACAAAACGGGCATGTTGGGATGGAACCCCTTACACCATTATATCAATGTATAGACTAACTGACTGACTGATCTCTAATGATGACATAACTTTCAATTCTTAGTCTCATGAATACTAATCACTCATCTGTCCCTTCTAGGAAAATATAGAGCTTGCTTTAGATGAAATAGAGTCCAGTTCTTCTGGCTCAGTAGCTGCTGTAGACCAAGCTTCACATCAAACACTGGTAAGCAAGGCAGGGGGTACCACTGCTCCCATGAGTTACATGGAAATTGTCATGGGATTATGTATTTCATGTGTATTTAACATGTTTGTGCCGTTTGACTATTTGTTCTCGATGGAATGTTTATTGTAAATGCATTTCATGTTGAATGTTGAATTTTATCTTTGATACACCTTCTTGCATAATTAAAGGAATCCATGGAAGTTCCGGTGGGTTATAACTACATTTCATGGCAGGAGGAGTGATGTTTTTTTCTGTTTTTCAAACAGAGATGCATATGCCAGGGGATCAAGTATTCCTTTTTGTGGCCGCAGCAGGAGGGGCAATTCTAACACTAGAGATGGTCCTAAAATTTGACTAGTTAATTGGCAAGTTATTTTTAAAGCCAATGAACAAGGTATCATGCCTTCAGCAACTATTTAGGTGATCATACCACGTTTAGGGGCTTTGAATTGAATGGTGTTTTTCTTTCTAATACATTTTAAGTGAGCTCACCTCGTACAAGTCTACGTTTTCCTTGTATTTCATAATTCATTTTTGAATGTGTTTTAAATTGAAGTTGTCCAGAGATACGGGCGGCTATTCATATGAATCTGCACTGTATTGGGAGTTGGGCACAAGCTGCCCATCTCACACACCGCTCTGCTAGTCTCTTCTCCTCTTCTCCTGCTCTGCCGATCAGAGCACAGAGCTTCAGCCAGCAGATTAGGTCACTTTCTGACCTGCAGTACTTTAGATAACACCCAAAAAACTTTGATCATATGAATAGTTTATCTATGTGGAGCTCTACTCTGCCTGCTCCCATCTATATCCCATCTATAATCCTAGAATCCTAGTTGTTTTGTGATTGGTCAGTGAGAAAAATTTATCCATGACAATCTGATCACCAACATTGATGGTAGAGGCCAATAGTGTTCATTGTTAAAGCCCCCCATACACCTTTAGATCACTCCATACAATTTCCTTTAGATCTACCAACAACTATGTAGTGCCGGGTCCTCCCTGATGGAATACATAGTAATTGGAAGGTATATAGTACTGCTTTGTAGTGCTGGGTCCTCCCTGATAGAATACATAGTGATTGGAAGGTAGAAAGCTCCTCATAATACATGGTTTGGTAGAGGAAAAGAACATGTATGGTAAGATTGTAAGGTGTATGGGGGTCTTAAGCTGGGCATACATGGGTAGATTCCCTTGCAATCGACCCACAAACAATCACAGCGTAGTGACGTCTGTGATTGATCGCAGATCAATTAAACGGAAATCAATGCTCGCCCTTCCCTACATTTCGCAACTCTCCCCAGCTCGGAATCTGTGTTGTAGAGAGATTCACTCACAACACAAGACTCACGTCTCCATTCAAAGTAATGGAGATTGAATGGGGTTTTCCAACATGTTGAAAGGAAGGCATACATGGGTAGATTTGTAAAAAGATTAGAGCACAATCAAGCACCGTGAGCATGCACTGTGCTCGATTGTACTCAAATCTATTTACAAATGTGTATGCCCAGTTTTAAGGTATATGTGTATATAAAGTATATTTGATTGCCTGTTTCTTTATTTTTAAGCAGCATGGAGGCAATTCTTTTATAAACCGACAACTGTTGGCATTTACTCAAAGGCAGTTTCTTTGCATTGCATGATGGTTGTGTTTTATATTTACTGAGCTATCTGGCTCACTCTCTAGCGGCCTACACTTTTTTGGTACTATTTAGGTTTTTATTGTTTTTAATATTGAGAGGTTCTTTTATTCCTCTTGATGCGGTTACGTCTTGCTTTTAACTTTATTAGGCATAAAATGGCAACGATTGGATCTCTCTGACTTGCAGATGCTCTTGAGAATGCTCAGCCCCCCAGCCCCCCACCCTTCTCTCCTGGCTGCTTTGCTTAACTCAAGATCCACATTAATAGGAAAAGTAACAGAAATACTTGCAAAGTTTAATAGAATGTGACAGCAGCCGCATGACTCATAAAAAACGTTGACAATAAATGTCTGTGGCTGAGGCTTTAAGAAGCCGCATTTCAAAGCACTTCATAAATACCCATATGCTCAGAACTGGCAGGTTATGCAGCCACGGCAGAGGTAGGGAGCAGTAAAGCATTTTCACCCCGGAGAGCCCATTGTGGCTTCATAAATGATTCATGGCCTTCTTATATTTAATTTATATGGTATTTATTCCATCAGGGCTCTAAATAAAGAAGTATTTTAACCCTTGTTTAAAAAAGGAAACAATGGCAGAGAAGGGAAAAGTATCTGTTTTTTTTTCTTTAATGGACCTTCAGAAGGACGCAGGAAGACGGAGCGCCTCATGAAAGGCACTACCTCTGGGGAGATTAGCCGGGTCAGGTAAACTTTTCTCTTTCATTCTCCGGCAGCTTGCAGATAAATCTTCTAATGAGAGGAGAGCGTCAGGAAAGATTCCAAATACAGCATTTCCCTTCAAGGGGAAAACTTTATTTTTACATCCCTCCGCACAGCATCCTTGACCTGTTTGCACAGAGCTGGAAGACGCAACGCCTTCCTCTGGTTCATGTGCTGTGCCCGTGTCTTTGTACACGCGCGGTCATTTAGAGATCAGAGAGCAGCAAAGTCTGGGATTTTCTTTTGTTAGCTTTTACAAATAAAGCTTTTGTAGGCGGAAAATCTAAGCGGGTTGAGGTTTATTGTTTCTTATTTACCGTATTTACTTGAATATAAGCCGAATTTTCCAGAATTTTAAAAAGACTGCTTAGGCGTTATGGGATGCGCCGATGCCCCCCTCACATGCGTTGACGGGGATGTTGACACATCCTATACATATACATGACTTGCCGCCCCGCCTGTTTCCAGGTCGTTCATTGAGTCCACCAAAATTAAGGGACTAGAGCCCTTCCCTACATCTTCATCAATGGTGATGATCCTATTTTTAGGATCTTTTAAGCCCCTCATACACCTTAGAATCTTACCATGCAATTTCTGTACAATCAACTTTTCTTCTACCAAACCATGTAATATGAGGACCTTTCTAAACCTTCCAATCACTATGTATTCTATCAGGGAGGACCCGGCACTACATAGCAGTGATAGAATACACAGTGATTGGAAAATATATATCAGGGAGGCCACTATACTACATAGTCGTTGGTAGATTTAATGGAAATTGTATGGAGTGAGCTAAAGGTGTATGGGGGGCATTACAGTCACTCCACAGAATTCCACACTCCACAAAACCTGTGAAATTTCACATTTTTGATGCTAATAGGGTTATACTTAAGTGTATACGATAATAAATATATTATATATATTCTAATACACAAATATACAGTAGGTTTGAAGTATAAGCTACCAGAACCTCATATGCTTATTCTATGTCCATATAAGACTTTATCTAAAGATCTAAAGCTAATGGTGGGTTTACACATTTACACATAAATTTTTTGTTCGATGTCGTTTTCGAACAGCTTTCGTTCATTTATCGAACGTAACATTAGATTTTTTTGTTCGTCAATCCGGATATCGAATGAAAATACATTCAAAATTACAACGACAGATACAAATTTACCAACATGTTCGATGACCTTTCCAAAGATTTTTAGTTCGAGGTCGTAGGAAATGTATCCATCCAACAAATTGTCCATTCTAGATTTTTGTTCAATCAACCCAAAATTTTTTGCTCTTTATGGATCAAATGAAAAAATCTACATGTGTAAACCCACCTTAAAGCTGGCCATACACCTTTTAGATTTCTGTCAGATTTCCTTTAGATCTCCTTTTGTTTTACCAAAACCATGTAATATGAGGGACTTTTTTTAACCATCAAGTCTACCTGTGTTCAATCTTAGAGGACCCAGCACTACATAGTTGTTGGTAGATCTAAAGGATATTTGGCAGAGAAATCTAAAGGTGTATGGCCAGCTTAAATCTAAATGAACCCACCCATAGAGTCTAAAAACTCATATATTGTCCATATTTTGCTAAACAACCTCTTAAAGTGGACCCGTGTATGGGGGTTGTCATGGCTGATATCTATTA
>CM070033.1:172671073-172695173 GCA_036250615.1 Ptychadena robeensis | reverse complement strand
TATATATATATATATATATATATTTAAAAACCTGCTCTTGCTTGGATGTCATGCTCATTAATCTTCTTTGGGTTGCTGACCTGGAAGAAATATGCATTTGTGTGTACTGACTTTATTGTACTAGGGATGGCTTCTTGTTCTAGGTCAGGGGCTCCAAATTACAATTTTTAAAAGGGAATCAATAGAAGTGTGCAGAAGATATTATCATTTTGTGAAGAAAACTTGTAGAATCGCAATGACTTTTTCAGGAATACATTCTCAGATCATTACATTAGTCCGGCAGTTTCTTTATAAACAATCTGTTCATAAGAAAAGAACTTGTTTGTGTAGAGTCTGTCAGTGGTTGGATTAATGATTCGATGTTCTTATTTGTAGTCATAGGCATTTGGAATAATTATCTGCAGTGCTGAAATGTCCCAACAATATGTCCCAACCATATGTAGCTCTCTGTTGCAGTCTATGATTTCAAATAAACTTTTAAAAGGTTTAAGGAAGCTCTTTGCTCCCAGCACTGCTCCTCCTCCCAAGTTTACAACATGTTTGAATAGAGTAAAGAAGAGGCAGTGCTGAGTTTCTTCCTCAAACCTTGGTGTGTCTTACCGTGTATAAGCAGAGGTTTTCAGCAAAAAAACCTGCTGAAAAGGCCCCCCTTGGCTTATACTTGAGTCAGTGTTGCCTGTCCGGGTGTTCATTGGTCTCCCTGTGGGCGGCTGCAGCCTCTGTAGGTGATCTTCTCCTCTGTGGCCTGCAGCCTCTTTCTTCTTGTGCTGCGGCCGGTCTTTGGTATTCTATCTGTGATATTCCAGAACTTGAGTCAGCTGATAAACTTGAGTGTCAGCGCTATCTTGTGGATTTTCTCTTAATTTTCACTGGAGATGCTGGAATTTCTAGAATTTAATTTTGAAGATTCCACTATCTGCTGCAGCTGCTCGTCATCTCTCTCCCAACATTGCATCCGTCAATCTTGATATGCCGCCGGACTATATCTAGGCATCTGCGACGTCATACAGTCGCTAGGGCACTTGGTACAGATGTCCCAGGTGCTCTTGTGGCTGCATGACGTCACGCCAGAGTGGCGACCCACCTGCAGTGCAGCCGATAAATAAAGGGTGACCTTTATTAGCACAGGGTTTCTCATGCTCGACTGATGGAACCCTTCATAATAGTCATATACATTACAAGATTTTATTAAATAAATAAATAATCCCTCATAAGTGGATGGTTTGTGGGTGGATGCTTCTTTCAAAAACAGATCATCCTGTTTTTATACTCTGCCATTCGATCGTGCAGAGGCATCTTTACAAATGCATTATGATGCCGAATCTGATTTAACCTTCTAGTCACCCAGATGGAATTGTCAGAGGCGGGAATGTAGAGCGAAATGTTTTAGTAGAAAATAATGTTTTGACAATCTTCAGTGTAAAAGCAAAAAAGTGGGGGGTGCAAATTGCTCATGCTGATAAGTGGGTTTTATTTTTTCTCTCTAATCTAGTAAAAGCCATGTTCTCATGTAGTGTCTTAATGGTGAATATGTACATAACTACAAACCTGATGGCTGAACAGGTGTCTAACTGCTCCTGCTGCAGTAGAAGAGAAGATGTGTCTTCTTTTTCCCTGATGAAAGTGTCCACTCTGCATTATCTAAGTGGTGCGTCTGTGGTGCTATTTTAAAATTGCGGTATGCCACGTCTTCAGTGCAATCTTCCACGTCTGCTGCCCCTGTATATCTAGAATTATTAACCTTTTGGGTTTTTAATAAGATTAGGACAAAAATAAACTAAAATTAACTTCACACGGATGCCTGTTCATCGTCTTATCGCTCACCAAGCAGCTAGAAACGTTCATTAGGCTTTTACCTCTTTGTTTACTACAAGAAGTATAAGCTTGGAAAATGCCAATGTGCCGGTGGGACAGGTGATATGTATACACCCACTGCTTTTAATGCTGCTTTCCCACTGAAGACAAGGTGGCCATTTTGCACCATTCAAATGCGACATTAGGCATTCAAAAAACAACCATAAATCACACCGCTTGATAAACAACATCACATTTTGAGCCTTTTAAACGCCCCCATTATTTCTTAAATGCCTTGTTATGTTTTTTGTAGACACAAACCCCCCTAGGGGTTGAGCCAAGTCCACAAATTGTGGACGAGCTGCACTCATTCGGGACGGTGCTTTCTGAGCCCTCATCAAAAACGCCTGGACGACTGCATGTATGAATTTAGCCTAACTACTTTAGGCCAGGGCTTCATTACAATTCGCCGCAAAGCTGCAACCTCATGATTGGCACATGTTCTGTACGCATCCAATTAATTTTGAATGGGCACGTACCAATGATGTGTGTGCATCCCATCGCAGCAAGATTTTCAGCACGCGCTATAACGGGATGGGACACGCGCACATTACAGGTCTGCATCCATTCAATATTAATTGGGTGCGTACAGAAAACGCCCTTGCTCCGGCCCTTCTGTCAAATAAAAAAATCCAGATTTTAAGCCTGATCGGGAAGGGTGCTCTACTCCTCCTGTGTCATATCATGTACCTGCGTGTTATCTTGTGTTGTCACAACTCTAGTTTATTGTACAGCGCTGCGTTATATGTTTGTGCTATATAAAGAAATTATAATCATTATGGGCCACCGGTCAAAAAGTTTGCTCACCCCTGGTTTAAGACCCCCATACAACTTAAGATCGATCCATACATTTTCCATTAGATCTACCAGCAACTATGTAGTGCCGGGTCCTCCCTGATAGAATACACAGTGATTGGAAGGTTTATAAAGCTCCTTATATTACATGGTTTTGGTAGAACAAAAGTTGATTGTACAGAAATTGTATGGTAAGATTGTAAGGTGTATGGGGGCCTTTAGACACAGGTACAACTGAGAGATCTAAGGATGAACCAAATTGTCTTTGTTACCTGCCAGGCCCAGCACCACAGTGTGTAAAGGACCTACATATCTCCTTTAATGAAGGCTGTCATTTTCCATTGTGGCTACCAAGATTGAATCTTTAACAGAGGCAAGACAGCAGGCTAAAACGTTTTACTACAAAATAATGTGTTTTTACTATCTCGAGCATTAAGTATTGATTCCTTTCCTTAAGTGTCTTTAAAATAGCGCCTAGAATTGCCCCTGCTGACTCTGCGGCCTTGTTATTACTTTTTTTCCCCCCTCTGTCCCCCTTTCTCTGCTGCCATCTCATCAAGAAAAATCAGGCCGGCAATTAGAGCCAAAACGGCCTGGAGGACCGGAGAAATGAGATTGTGGATAAGTGGGGAAGGAGGGGGTTTGTTACTCTGATTAATGGGAGTTTGTTAGCAGTTCTCATTCCTTGGGCTTGCTCTCCCTTACATGAAAAATAAGCTGACAACCATTGGTTGACAGAAGGAGACGGCAGAAATGTATCTTGGGTAATGAACTTGGTTTTAATCTCAGGTAAGGACCCTTGCAAGGACTGACGAGGCCAGAGGTCTGCTGTGGCTGCTGGAGGAAGAGGCCTTGCAGCCTGGTGGAAATGAGGATACCCTGTTGGATCGGCTGTTTACATACTATGGGCCGCAGGAAGGAGAGGAACCTGGTAAGGAGTTAAATAATTTAATGCGATATCTATCTTTATCTATGTATAGTATCAGTGCATCCCTGATATTTCGTTAAATAGTATAAATAATTTTTTCATGGGACAGCGGCAAAAATAGAACACCTCGGTACAAGGTAAAGTAGTCAGTGGACAGCTTGTGTAGCATGTGCTGCCCACTTAAAATCACTTAACACACAGCCATTACCTCTGCCAACAAAAGTGGAAAAATGTCCAAATTGTGCCCAATGTGTCAAAATGTTGTGTACCCGCCATTGCTCTGCATAACTCTTTTGGTCATGAAGTTCATTAGAGCCACAGGGATCCTTTTCCACTCCAAGATGACATCACCGACCTGGTGGATGTTAGAGAGCTTGCGCTCCTCCACCTTCATTTGAGGATGCCCCACAAATTCTCAATAACGAGTCTTGGGCAATGCATGGCCAGTCCAGCTAATTTGCCCTCAGCTTCTTTTACAAAGCAGTGATCATCTTGGAGGTATGTTTGGGGTTGTTATAATGTTGGAATATTGCCTTGTGGCCCAGTTGGAGGGAGCGGTTCATGCTCTGATTCGGTATTCATGGTTCCCTCAATGACCTGTACCTTCCCAGTGCTGACAGCTGTCATGCAGCCCCAAAGTATGACACCCCCACCACCATGCTGGACTGTAGACAAGACACATTGTCTTTGTACACCTCACCTGGTTGCCACCACACACACCTGGCATCATCTGAACCAAAAATCTTGATATCATCAGACCACATGAGGTGGTAGCAGTAATCAATGTCCTTAGCCAGCTTGTCTTCAGTTAACTGTTTGCTGAGCGTACAGTAACCAGTATGAGAAAGTGTGAGACACCGAATTTAACACACCTGCTCCTCATTCACACCTGAGACCTCTTTACACTAACAAATCACATTGTGAGGGGAAAATAGCTGATTGGGCACAATTTGGACATTTATCACTTAAGGTTGTTCACATTTGTGGCCAGAGGTTTATACAAGCTGTACACTGGCTACTTTACATTGTGTACTATATTTATATCTTCAGAGTTGTTCCAGAGTTGAAAAGATATTACCATATTTGTCGGACTAAAGGATGCACCGGATCATAAGACGCACCCAGTTTTTAGAGCAGAAAAACAAAAAAATATTTTATACGTTTTCACATCAATTGGGTTAATGCAATCGATTTAATGAATGCAATATTCAATTCAGCCAGTAGGTGTCACTAGCAGCAGTACAGACACAGCACATGACGTCACCTCTTCACTGATCAGAAGAGGGGGGCAGGAAGCTGCCCAGTCCTCTGCTCCCCCTCTCCTCTCTGGCTGTTTCTGTGTCCATGGGAGTTGCAGGGTGATTGCAGTTTCCATGGACAGGAGAGAGGTATTAGATGGCAGTTCATCTATCTCTCTCTTCATTGCCTATGCCAGCAGGTCTCTGTTGGCATAAGCAATTATACAGTTCAGATGGGAGATCCGGACACCGGCCGGCATCTCTTATCTTGACAGCTCCTCCAGCTCCCCGGCTAATCTTGGGGTTGCACATTGGACCATAAGACACAGGCACTACCCCCCCCCCCTGATTATGGGGGTGAAAAAGTGCGTCTTATAGTCTGAAAAATACGAGCTATACAATTTGCCACAATATCAGGGGTGTTTTTACTTTTGTGAGGTACTTTTATATGCTTCTTCAGAATTCCGTGGCTCTTTGCTTAGATTTTTTGGTGCACTATTGCCCTATAATTCTATGTAGAAGCTGGCTTTACAGCTAATTTCTGAATCCCTTTTCCCATCTAACACCAAAGATTATACTAGTTGTCCTATAGCAAGCTGTAGATATGTTTTATAACTAAAAAGGGCCATCGCATATCTGAATCAAACCACTGACAAACAGAATTTTTTCTGAAGGTCACAAATAAACCAATTAACATGCAGAAAAGTTTATATTACAATTCACCGAGCTCTTTCTGAAAATACTAGTTGCTTGGCTCTTAGGATTGAGAATGTAAAACATACAAATGAGAACTTAGCCAGACTTGATATTGTATCTGAGTTGTACTTTACTTCAAATTGTCAAATCTTCATTCATCGTAGAAAAGATAAGTTATTACTTGCTTGTACATGGTGATTTGAATTTTAATTAAAGCCGAGCTACTTTAGTTTGTCAATGAAAATTGAGAGCAATTCTTAAATGTGCTGTTTTTATTGGTTTTTCAATTAGAGGGTATAGATCTGTTGATCATTAAAACAAAATATGTCAATTAGCTGAAGATCACTAAAGGCTTAAGTGGTATTCCTGTCTGTAAAAGTTTAAGTGGTGCAGATGTAACCCTTCATAGCTCTCGGCTTGCTACAGAGACCATGAGGGAAATTAATTTTAATGTGAGTTTGAGCCTGATGCTGGAAGACAGTTGAGCCTTATGTGGTGTAGAGTTATACTGTCATGTAAGCGGGTAGTACAATCTTGTTTAACCTCCCTAGCGCACCGCCTGTACCGCACCGTTTTTAACAGTGTGGTACAGGCAATGGCAGCAGTGTACGAGGTACACTGCCTGCCATTTCCTCCCTCCCCCCTCCCCTCTCCACACAGCCAGTGTCATTCATGACACAAGCTGGGAGGGCTGGAAAGCAGAGGCCCCTCCATTAACGGCTGGAAGCAGCATCGCCGTAGCTTTCCGGGGATATGCAGCTTTCATGGGAGCCCAGCTCATCCAGTTTGTTCTTCACACAAACTCTGGACGAGATGGGCTCGTCATGAACGCTAAGAAGGTTAAAGGTGACAAGACAGAAATGAGGATTCGCAAGTATCTCAGTTTTCAGACTCTTTTTGTCATTTTGGTCTAGTTTCTCCATTTTGGGGGGCAATTTTATTGGGATGGGTTATTTTACCGAGTACTAGTACTAGTGTTTGGCTTCCAGTAGATTATTTTATGGGGTACCTAAAGACTTAAGCCCCTCCATACATGGATGATGTAATTAAGCTTCCTCGATTAAATGGAGACTTGAGGCACAGCCCTTTTGCACCCTGAATCCCATTCGATACTATTGTTCGGGACCCTCAGTTTACCAACATCAGTGTTCTCCCCAGAGGAGATTGGCCGGGCGGCCCGCCCGGGAGATTTTGGTCCCCGCCCGGCACACAGCGAGCAGCCTGACAGGCGGCGCCTCCCATTCTTCAGGAGCGCGCCACAGCCACTGAAAGACTCCGGCCCGCGGCACACTACCGGAGCCGCGGGCCGGAGTCTTTCAGTGGCTGCGGCGCGCTCCTGAAGAATGGGGAGGCGCCGCCTGTCAGAGGATTTGTGTGCTGCCGCTGGCCGGCAGCCTATCAGAGGGCCGCCGGACCGGAGCAGGCGGCGCGATGACGTCATCGCGTCATGACGTCATCGCGCCGCCCGGCTAAAAAAAAATTCTGGGGAGAACAAGCAGGATCGATTAAAGAAACAAAATCAACATGTTACATGTTGATTTTGTTTCTTTAATCGATCCTGCTTGTAGAAACCAATGCCCATGGATTTTTGTACCGATCCAAGCACAATCAATCGTCATGAACGCACACAGCGATTGTAGTTGAATCAATACAAAAGTCGAGCCGTGTATGCCTAGCTTTAGTCCAGTATCGGATCATCATCAGACTTATGCATATGGGTCTTCCTATGGATAGTTTCTAAATATAGACATTTCTTTTTAGACATAGACATTCTGTCTCCTTATCTAAAAAAGTTACATTTCCAAAACGTATAGATTACAGTTTGTTTTCTTTCCTAAAATCCTTGGATCTCTTGCGCCTCATTTGAAATTAGGCAACAGTCATAGCGCTGTACGGGGGGCGGCAAAATACCTTGACGTTCTGACTGCGCCTTTAATTCAGCTTACAATATACATCTGCGTTTTAAGGTGCAACATTCAACCTCATTTATACATAAACTACAGTAAACTAACAGTAGATCCTTATTTCCTCAAAGACGAAGCTTCAAATTTCTGATTGGCTTTAGTCCTAATTAAAGTATCATCACATGATGTATCTAGAGGAATATTTTGGCTGTCACTGATGAACGATCTGCTATTCTTTTGGCTGGGTATCTTCCCTTTGGACAGGGGCAGCAGCTGGATTCTCTGGTGCATGAAGTCACATCTATGCTGCGGTTTTGTGCTGCAATGTAAAGCATGGCATTTCCACAAAGCGTCAAACCATTAAGAGCTTTGAGCGCAGAGTCTGGGGTCTCATTTATCAGTGTCGGAAGGCAGAGCGGCATTTTTTCCCCCTCTAGCCACCATCCAGACTTATTTTTTCGACAGAGTTCCGTGAAAAATATATTCAATTTCCTAACCTATATAATGTTTTTGCACATTTTTGTATTTTAGACAGGTCCAAAATATCTCCCTTTTTTTTGTTTTTTTTTTAAGATAAATAATTTATGGTACAGATTTTCTCTTAGTCAGCAGGTGGAGCCTCAGGCTCATATTTACACTTCCAGGCTTTCAGGTTGCTGCAAGTCATGTTTTCTGATCTCAGTAGCTGAAGCTTAAAATAAATATACTGCACTTAATGATTCTTCTAAACCATCAGAAGTGTTTCTAATAAGGTTGAATAATATGTTTTTTGGGTTGTTTTTTTAGGTAAGAAACCTCTGCTGCGGAGCAACAAGGAACGGCACTTCATACTGGGCCACAGCTATGGAACCAATTGGGTGGAGTACAACGCCTCAGGCTGGTTAAACTATGTGAAACAGAACCCTGCCTCTCAAAATGCTGCATCTTTACTGCAAGACTCACAAAAGTTAGTTTCATGAGGGTCATTTACTTATTTAGTCTTTATTTCTATTGTGGGCTTTCTAATGTTCCTTGATCATGATACCTTGCCAAAATTTGCCTTTACCTTGTGCCCCAGGAATTCTCCCATAGTGAACCCTTCAACAGATTTCTCACCTTTTTAAATTCAGTGTCTCTTCTTCCTCGGACAGCGAGGGAAGGGAGGGGAATCTGCACTCTGGTCTCTCTGTCCCTTCTCTGCTACGGCTGTGTAAAGAAGCTGCCTGCGAGTGCAGCTTTCCCCACACACCTCTGCATTGGCTATATCTGCGAGGCTCTGCAAATATAGCCAAGACAGTTCAGCTCCCCACAGCTCTCCCAGCAGATGGAGATCACACAGCTGATCTCCTCTCCTATTTGTTGGCTGATCTCCTCTCCTATCTGCTGGGAGAGCTGTGGGAGAGCTAAGTTGCAATTACCAGTGGCACCATAAGACGCAGGCACTTTTCCCCCCAATTTTGGGGGTGAAAAGGTGCGTTTTATGGTCCGAAAAATAGGTTAATATTCCCTTATCCCTGCCTGCACAAAGGTCTAAGCACTTCTCTGCTGTATTCAAAAATGAACCCCCATACACGCTTACATCCGCGTACGATTTTTTTCTGGCTGATTGTCAGCGTGCGCTTTGGTGCCAATGTATGGCCTGCGGGTCAAGAATCCTGATCGCCCAGGGAACGGACATGTCCGTTTTTCTCTGGCCGATCACATTACTTTGTATGGGGATGCCAGCCCAGTAATGCCCAGGACACAAGGTGTGCCTACCGATCCTCTGGGCGACCAGCTTCAGCGTGATGACAAGAGAGCTTAAGAGATACAGTGTAACTGCTGATCAAATACACATGTCAATGATATCTCAATGATTAAGCACTTCTACAATGTAAAGTCCTTACCACATACCCTGACTAATTTAAAAGTAAAAATAGGGAGTCTCTGAGTGTCCAGGGTACCTTGGCTCCTCCTCTTTGTTACCTGAAGAAGCTTGTAAACGGACAAAAATTAACCCACATAGTTGTACTCAATTGGAAAGAATAAATGACCAGCAGTCTACAGACAAATGACAAGGTAAAGTTCTGACAAACCGCTTCAGGTTTCTGAATGGTAAATGGAGGACAATAAAGGCCCAATCTAAAGTCCACTAATGAGGACAGGGGTGCTAAAATTATTGGGTCGTTATCAGAAAATATCCAAGTTTTAAAGCACCCTGCACTTTTTGTGCTCTTTAAAGTAGTCTTTAACTTTTTTTTTGAGAAGTTAGGGCTTGTTTCCACTTTTGCGTTTTCGTGCGGTTGTAACCGCGCGGCTGAAACCGCATGCGCGTCCGTCCGAAAATGCATGGCATAGTCTTCGTGCGATTTTTGCTCGTTTTTGCGCGTTTTGAAATGCATCCAATGCTTTCCTATGGATGCGTTTTTGGGATGCGGTTCGGACGCCAATGCGTTTCAAAACGCTGCAGGCAGCGTTCACAACCGCACCCTAAACCGCATCCGCATTGGAACGCGCACAAATGCACCAATGGAAATTATATTGATGTTTTCAATGGATGCGGTTGTTTGCGCTTGCGGCTGCGTGGTTATAAACGCGCAAAAACGCAAAAGTGGAAACAAGCCCTAAGATAACATCTTTTTTCTAATTAAATGTATATCTGCTGTATGATTCAGCTCTAAGAAGTTTTACTGATACTCCATTCTTGTGCAGAATTCACAGATGTCAGTAGTTGTCTTGACATGAGTAGGACCAGGGCTCTAAGTAGTTAGTGGCATGATAGTTCTGTGGTTAGAATCTGTGTCAACAGTGGGTGGAGATCAGTAGAGCAAAAAATGTATAAATCTATTCACACACAATCTAGTCTGAATTTTATAATATATTACAATATACCGTATATACTCGAGTATAAGCCGACCCGAATATAAGCCGAGGTACCCAATTTTAGAAAAAAAAAAACTGGAAAAACTGAATGACTCGAGTATAAGCCTAGGGAGGGAAAAGCAGCAACTAAGGCACAGAAACACACCGCAAATGTACTTTTGTTTTGAGGTGTAATTAATTAATTCAGCAGATTTGTAAGGCAATTACAAAGCCCCTGGACATGCTATCATCACTAGAAGTGCTGGAGATGTAGAGAAGGGCTGTGGGAACATTGTTAAGAAAAAAGTATTGTTCTAGCATGTCAAGTTTTTGCACAAAATACGTTAAAATCTGACTTGACTTTGAAACTAATTTATGCTAAAACTACATGTGTTAAAAAAAAAAAAAATTTTTTTTTCAAAATGTTCCCACAACCCTTCTCTACATCTCCAGCAAATTTGGTGATGATGGCATGTTCGTGGGCTTTGCAATTCACTTATAAATTCCACCTACAAAATGCCATGATTTCCATTTTTTGACCCCAATATAAGCTGAATTTCATTTTTTTTAGCACATTACAGGTGCTGAAAAATACGGCTTATATTTGAGTATATACGGTATATCTGTTGACGGCAATTATTTTCCATGGACAAGAATTGTCTTGTGCACCAAGAATGATGGTTTATCAATAGACTTTTCAGAACTACCCCTCGGGTAACCAATGGGCGTTTATGTTTTCAAGAAAACTAGTGGGAACTTGGAACTTATTTCTAATACATTTATTACAGGATCGGCATGAGGGATGTTTAACCCAGAACAGAACCCAACATATTCCTATTTTATAGATATACCCATATATAAATATTTGATGGAAAACTCTTATCGCTGTGTTCTTGCTGCTGCGCCTCCAGTCATGTTTTAATGTTATGCATTGCTAACAGTATGCCTTTTATTCCCCTGCAGAAAAATAATTAGCAGCTTATTTGCTGGTAGAACAGGCACAGCGACAGTCCTGTCGGGTTCAGTGGCTGGTCTAGAAGGAGGATCCCAGCTGGCCCTGCGGAGAGCCACCAGCATGAGAAAGACGTTCACTACAGGCGTGGCAGCTGTCAAGAAGAAGTCTCTGTGTATCCAAATTAAACTTCAAGTGGTGAGTTAAAGTAAACGTATGAGCTTCTTACTAAACATGGCCGCACCTAAAGTGTACATCTCTAGTATTCAAACATCGTATTCATGCCAAGTGAACTTTGGTAAAAAAAATTAAACATGTCTTTTAAGGACACCAAACTAATTGCTGCAGTGTATTTGTAAACTAATTAAGGGCCTACTTATGCGGCCGCCTGCGGTTGCCCATGGGGTGAATATAACCGCGCCCATGTTGTTCAATGGGCTTGTCCCCTGCTGCTATTGGGGGCGGTTGCAGCCATAGAGGTGAATGGCCACAGCTAAAAAACGCATAATATAAAACGCATCGGTTCTTGACCACGGCCATTTATTTGTGCTGCTGGCGGCCGCATAGGTGGAAACAAGCCCTAATAGATGCATTAAAAAGAATATAATTGGGATATTTATATTTGACAGTCGTCTATACAAAAAAAAGTGGGTATGTCAATCAGTTGTATTGCATGTGTGGTCAAGAGACATGCTTGAAGGAGTCCTTGTCTGGTCTGTCCTGCTGGTAAATCTGTGGTGATGGGATGACACCTTTACAAATAAAATTCTGTATTTTGCACATGTTAAGATTCACAGGAAGACAAAATACACTTGGGGCTGCTTTCTCCTCTTTTTTCTGATCACTCCCTGCTCTCCCTTCTCCTAATTGTCAATAGACAGCCCTTAGGATGAGGGAGGAGGTAAGGGAGAGCAGAGAGATACACAGCTCCTGCTGAAAGATTGCACCCATTGTGTCTCAGCACTGTGCCACAAGTTGAGGGAGGGGGAGAGCAGGGAGTGAGACACAGAGCTGAGGGACACAGACCGCAGCTTTCGGTATATTGTCTACAAAATTCACAGGCGCTTAACCTTAAATTTAATAGGGCGAAGTGCGTCTTAAAGAGCAAAAAATATGGTAATATGAATAGGGCTACACTAGGCGTATGTATTGATGTCGGTGCATCCAACGAGCACAAGCCCCTTATTTTCGCCATGTTATCGGCCATGCTATATTCCACAGCTGATAACACGGCCTCTTTAAATCAAGGGACTGACGTATGAGTGTATTGACTGTCAATGGACACGTCATACATCAAGCCTCCATTGCATTCATGTCGATGCAGGGCTCCGCTTCAACAATAACACAATTGAGGCTTGGACCGAGGGATCAGGGACTATGACGGGCTGTGTAGACAGCCATGTCAAAGACCCATTGCTGTCAATGGCCCACCTATTGTATACTCTCTTCCCCAACCTATTAGGGTAAAAGCCCGATCGGACTCCTCCTGTGTCATTACCTGTACCTGTGTGTACTACCCAGTGTTGTATCTCCACTCTAATGTATTGTACAGCGCTGCATAATATTTTGGCGCTATATAAATAAATGAGAATAATAATAATAATGGCTGGCTTGTGCACTGCGCTTGAATCCCTGCGTTGAACAAATTTTTGCATAAGTGTAGCCATAACTCAAGGCACACATGCCGGACAGTAGAGGCGGTCCTTGCCCTTCCTACCGACTACATTACAGAATAGAACCGATGGCCTTGTTAAGAACCACAACCAATGAAGGCCATCATTTTTCAGTTGGAGGGAAAAAAAACCACATATCCTGTAAGTTTAGACAAACAACCCTCTAATATTGTTGTATTTTTGTAGGATGCCCTTATCGATACCATTAAGAGGTCCAAAGTCCACTTTGTCTACTGCTTCGTGCCTAAAGTAGAAGCATTCAACAGCGACACGCGCCTGGTGCCGGCCGCCCGGTTTGGTTCCAGTGAGTCAGACCTGTCCGGGGAGCGATGTGACGCAGAGCTTATGCAGGTAGACGTCCCACTTTTGCGGGCTCAGCTTCGAGGTTCACGGCTTTTGGATGCTCTACACATGTACAGACGAGGTGAGTGCAGTTGGTTCCACAAGTCAGATTTCTACATTATAAGAGTATATATGTTTTTATCATATTTAAGGTGTATAAGCTCTTTACTTTGTTTAAAACAAAGGTGGCTTTTTTATTTGTTTACTGAAGTTTGGGTTCTAAATGTTGCGCCAATTTTAAAGAAATCTTTTGATAAAAATGTTTCTTCAGCCATATGTTTTGTTTATTTTGATGAAGTTTGATTTTATATGCTTTATTGGCTTTTTGCATATTCGGTTATAAAGAAAATAAGACTGAATGAATAAGCAACCCCACCCATCCAAAAAAGAAAATCAATTCAAATTTCAGCAATAGAATCGATAAGATCCCCCTCTGTGTTGGCGTTGAACATGGCGCCAGTCAATACAGAAAGACGACCTAAGAGACAGGAAAGATTAGACCGGGCCTCGCTAGTCAATTGAAGTGAAATTCGCAAACAGTTGCTAGCAGAAGCTGCTTTTTCCAATAACCAGCTCAGTGCTTGATTTAATTACACATACACAATCACATTCAGCTCCTCAGTCTCACGTATAATCGAATTCCAGTTTGTTTTCACTGTATGTTTGTAGACATTAAACAGCCACCCAAACATGACCCTGGTCGCGTTTCGGCTTGTTACAATATCGTTCTCGGGTCTCTGCATAGGTAAAACAAATAAGTTTTCACAGGAAATTACCCTCAGAATCTACTTGGCAAGAAACAAAAATACGGCAGCGCTACTTTGCTGATTCTAAATTATAAGCCGTTATATTGAAAGCCTTGAATGTGGAATAGAATTGAGAAATGATGCGCCCAACAAGCGCAACCGTTTGGTTTTGTCGTTTCTTCCTTTAAGAAGACCTTCCCAACGTTTCATCATTTTAGAGTATTGATCATTCAGAAATTGGCTGCCGTTCACTTTTTTTTTTTTTATTCATTTTATACAGGATACCCAGATCACATGGTATTTTGCGAGTTCCGACGTAGGTTTGATGTCTTGGCTCCACAACTGACCAAAAAGCATGGACGTAATTATATTGTGACAGATGAGAAGAGGGTAAGTGTGTGTGTATACAAAAGTTCTATGTATGGATGTAAGAATTGTTGTACATATTGACACAATTTTTTTTGTTGTATCCTAAACACCTAAGATATCAGGGATGCTCTAGACTAGGAATGCCACACTCCGGCCCTGGGCCAAATCTGACCCTCAATGTAATTTATATCTGACCTGCAAGGTTATTTAAAAAATTTAATTTCAGAAATGAATGGCACAAATGTTTCTGTGACTTCACATGTTATAGTATTACACTTTGCTTGATCCAGAATCAAGGTTTATCCTCCAGAGCACTAGCCCAGTGAGTGTAGATTGGGGCACATTTAAATAACCAATATCAGTAATCCCGAGCTACACTTGGGACAGCTTACCTGCTCCAGATAATCCTGCTCTGCAGCTGCAGCATCAATGTTCTTGGCTCTTCTTTCTGGATAAACCTCCCTGATGTCAATGATGACTCCAGGGGAAGTGTGGGGGGGAGGGGATGGGTGTGTCCTCCCCATATGCTTGTATTGTAGTACAGGAAAAGATGTCCAGGGTCAATGATGCTGGGAATGTACAAGGGGGGCCAGAGTGGGCGGGAAATATGAACTGATTACATAGTTCAAATACTGCGTTGTGAACAGAAAATGGGGAATGAGCGGCACCGCCCAGGAGGTTAGGTAAAACAAAATTTAAATGAATATATTAATTGTTTTATCTGTTGAAAATTGGAAAACTTTAATTTTAGACATTTATTCAATAAATATCAAGGTTGGCTTAAAATTTTTCAAGTTTATAATTTTGGTCCACTTTATGTTTGAGTTTGAAACCCCTGTTCTAGGAAGAATGAGAAGAAAGACTTGAATACTTATACTGAGGATGACCAGATATAATTTTCTGGAATGTCTTATACGTGAAGGCTACATTTACACTGTCATTTCCTGGGCTGCAGCCTGGGAAACGACCGGGCATTCTAGTCTGTGAGCACCTGCAAACTTGTGCAGGTGCTTGGGGGTCGTTTAGATAACAACCATGTGACAGGTATATCAGGTGAAAGCCCAAGAACCAACCGTCAGACTCCTCATGTCACATTCGAGGGGGGGGGGGGTCGGTTGCACTAATTGGTCATTAACCAGGCGGTTAATAACCTTTTGTAAATCCGCCTGTGTTAACAAGCCCTAAATGGTGTTAGAAAAGTCATCTGCTCTGTACTCTCTGAACTTGGAATTACTTGCTGACTTGAATGACTTGACCATAGAATTCCTTCCTTCCTTTCTAAGATGTTTCCATTATTGCTTGCAAAGTCACCCCGGCATTAGTTGACCTGGAACTTTGACAATTGCCATTAGGTGTAATATATATCACCACCTTTTCCTGTTAGTCATACCATTGGAAAACATTGTGCTGTTCACTGATGTCTTTCAGACTGAGTGATTTTCAGCTTGTGGCGGGTGATTCTCTAAGAGAACACAGGTTTTTGCCTCTGGTGGTGTTGGCTCCAGGCCCAATGTTTCTGAATCGAATTTCTATAGTAAATGATATGGATGTCCCGTTCCACTTTCATGTCTTTCTCTGTAACTCGTGTGGTGACAATTGAATTTCACAGCAGAGGTACTTCACAGTGCTTTCTATGAATAGAGAGGGCATGCCAACTAAGAATGTAGCATGAGGCCAGGCCAAGACCTGTTCTTCGGTGGCTGAGGAATAGACCGAGCTTTCACTATTCTACAGATATATGTGGAATGTTACACTGATGTGGTAATTTGGTGTGAAATTTCATGGGCTTTATATCAGCTACCTCTTTATTTTGACCGAATTAGGGAAATACTTACTGAAGGACTTGTCTACTGAAATATAGCCATGGCTAATGTGTACATCTGGTCCTAGTTGGAATCGCCAGAAATTTTATTCAAATTGCAGATTACATCATGAAGGTTCTTGTTCAGGCAAATTCCTGTTTAATGGTGACAACACTCTGATCCCATTTTTCAGTTTTTGTTCTGTGTTGTCACAAGTGGTTCCCAAGACATAAAGTTGTGTTCAAAATTATTCCACCCCCACTGAAATTGAGTGTTTTGGCCATTTTGACGTTGATTTTGATCATTTCAGTCTTCTTGTTTACAATGAAATGAAAGAGGCGCTTGTAAGTCAGACAAATATAACATAACAATAATAATGAAATAACCACAAATGTCTTTTCTGTGCTCGCATCATTATCAGGTTTATTCAACCCCCAAGTGACATTCATTCTTAGTACTTAGTACAACATCCTTTTCCAGTTAGAACAGCTTTTAAACGTGAAGCATAGCGTGACACAAGTGTCTTGCAGCGATCTACGGGTATCTTAGCCCATTCTTCATGGGCAAAAGCCTCCAGTTCAGTCACATTCTTAGGCTTGCGCGCAGCAACTGCTTTCTTCAAGTCCCACCAGAGGCTCTCAATTGGATTTAGGTCTGGTGACTGCCATGGCTACTCCAAAATGTTCCAGCCTTTAATCTGCAACCATGCTCTAGTGGACTTGGAGGTATGCTTGGGATCATTGTCCTGTTGTAAGGTCCAACGTCTCCCAAGCCTCAGGTTTGTGACTGACTGCATCACATTTCCTTCCAATATCTCCTGGTACTGAAGAGAATTCATGGTACCTTGCACACGCTGAAGCTTCCCTGTACCTGCAGAAGCAAAACAGCCCCATGATTGACCCCCCGCCATGCTTTACAGTAGGCAAGGTGTTCTTTTCTTTATAGGCCTTGTTCTTCCTCCTCCAAACATAGCGTTGATCCATGGACCCAAACAGTTCTAATTTTGTTACATCAGTCCACAGAACACTATCCCAAAACTTTTGTGGTTTGTCCACATGACTTTTGGCATACTGCAGTCGACTTTGGGCAAGCCCATGCAACTCAATGGACGCGTCCACCCACGATTGTCGTGCATGATTTGAATTTGCGCTGCAACAAATCACACCAGTGAGCAGAAGACCTTTAAAAAGCAACCTGCGTATGCCCAGCTTTAAGTCTGCTCCCTTGGCTTGTAATTATTTTTCACTCATTTATTTTATGATCAACTACATTTGAGGTGCACATTTGTTCTTGTTCACTGTGTCCTTTGCCTTTGTCCTCATAGAAAATACAACTACTTCATCATCCTCTATTTTTTGTTTAAGGGTTTCTTTCCATTATACAACGGGACCCCCTCCGCTAAATGTATTGCTTGGTGGGGATCCCGACGTAGCACACAGACATTGCCTGCTCAGCAGATGTCTAAACAGAGCTCGATATTCGACTACGTTCAGCCTTGCCTCAGCGGAACGGCTCGGCGCAGTGATGCCACAGCACCCGCTGAACAGGTAAGTAAATGTGCTCTGTCTGGACCTCCCGCCAAGCAATATGCTTAGTGGAGGGGGTCCTGGCGAATGTGGAAACATAGCCTAAGTCTAAGTTTAACCAAATTTGCAATCCACTTGCAATAGTTCTCATGTATATTATATTTCTTGAATTTTGCCTCATTTATAAACACCGTTGGTGATAGGTATGCATCATACGCTGCTCAATATTTTAAACATGATCAAGAAAATTGTAAATTATAAAACAAAACACACGAATGGAACGCCCCAGTGGCTGATCTCTGCCGCATGTACTATTTATGTTACAAACATGAATTACAGGCTCTGATGCCAGTGATGCATCTCTAATCAGAAGTTAGGTTAGTCATGCATTAAAAATACAGAATTGCTTTACCCCCAGTGACTGAAGCAGAACGGAAACCTTTGATTGGTAAACTGTGAAATCCAGCTTTGCCTCTTTTTAATAAACAAACAGCCCCCTCCTCCAGAGCTCCCGATAAGGAAGAACATGCAAAGTTTTATAATCTTTATCCCTTTAAATAATTTGTGTAAAGAAATAAAAAAAGGAAATTCTGGTTATTGATTTCCCAATCCCAACTGAGCCCTTTCTGAGCTGAACTTCTGTACTGCGCTGGTGGCATGCACCACCCCTTGGGCTCCTAATGTCTACTGACTTCACAAAGTAATTTGCACCTTAACTTTCCTATGCAAAGCCGCAATGAAGAAGTCAATTTTCTTCACCACCTGACTAGCTGTCTCATCCACACAACGATCAATATTGTAGGATAAACACAATTTTCTGGATGTATAATGTTTACAAGTAGTTGGCAGATCACAGATTAGAAGAGCGAACGTATGATTGTATGTGCCATCAGCCATGCTTTATATGTAATATGTGGAATTGTTGTACTGCACCATTGTATATTTCAAGTAGTCCAAGCCATTCACTTTGCAGCAAACCCCTCTTCTCAGGCTTCTCTAAGACTGTCAGTTGAAAAGCCCTCAGTTTTTGGGCGGTTGCCTATAAGGATTACATGGGGCAGTTGTGAGAATTTGACCCAACCTCTGTACCCAGCAGTACCGCAGACAGTGGGCTGAAACTGACCAATCTGAATTATCCTTAAGGTAGCCATACACGGGTCGATTTCCCACACGATTCCTGGCCGATCGATCACCGGGCGCGTGCACGCCGATCGATTGGCGAGGAATTGAGTGCAGCCCAACTTGACCGATCGACCCCGCCCGATCGACTTGGCCCCCAAATCGGATCAGCCAGAGAACCAACCTGTTGGTCTTTTCTGATTGATTGAGCACACATCAAGGGGAGTTGACATTTGTGAAGCGATCGATCGGGAACAGAATCGTCCAGGAATCGGTGGCCTAAGGTGGTAGGCACAAACTTGATTGGGCAATCGATCGACGCCTGTGGCTTCACCGGAATCGATCGGATGGGCGATCGATCGCTCACAAGTCGACACATGTATGGCTAGCTTTACAGGCAAACAGTGTTTGAAAGCAAAGTAGGAGGACCAACTTCTATGTGGGTATAGGGTTTATTAAAAAACATTTATATACAAGAATTTAGTCAGCACTGAGGGAAAGAGAGACGGGCTAACAAAGATACACGTGCAATAATTTTATCTTGTATTTATACAAGACATATTACTAGTGCTTTACAGAGCATATATAGTCATATCACTAACTGTCTCTCAGAGGAGCTCACAATCTAATCCATGGTTCCAAAGGTTAATGCTGATCAATAAAAAAAAATACTTTTTTTATTGATTTGATCGACCAAATATCTTGGAAATGGAGCATAAAAGGGAGAGAATCAGTCAGATTGGAAAATTTTACCCAATCACACAAATATCTTTTATGGGAGTTTTTAATATGTTTTTTTGTATTTATTGGTATCCGATAGATTTATGGAGCATGTGCACACAACTGCAATGGAACCGAATTGTAGAAATCGGTTTTGCTTTGATCTTACTGTGAAGTAGTACCATTGATTGATTTTGACTTGACAGTTGATATTTAAATTCCACAAGATGATCAAAAAGAAAGCAAAGTTTAAGGACCCTTTAAAACTATCTGTGTTGTGCTGGCAGTACTGCAACACAGAGCGATAGTGTTACTACTACATAGTACACTGGTATTTCCATAGGAAACCTGTGGTATCTTTCACACTTGCATGTGTTGTATTGGGCATTAATGACCATCGCACTGCAGCATGCATTTTTCTACCCCAGTGCAAGCATCACCCTTACATTAATATGGGATTTGCAATGCATTGCTGCAATGGGGTGTTTTGTTTATGGGCGTATGTGTTGTGGTAAACAAGACAACTTGGCTTGTGTGAAAGGGCCCTGGTATTTGTATAGTTCGCTTAATATCCAGTTTTTGGTTGCAGACATTTGTAGCATAAAAGCTTTCCCCAGACTGAAGTGCACAGTTATTGTCTTCAGATCTCATGATCTGTATGTCTGAGATGATCACATACTGCATATACACACTTGGTATTTCAAAGTGTGGCTTGGGATAACTTTCCATGACCATAGGAGGACAGCCCAAGTTACGCTTGGGATGTCTAACCCTGTCCAGATAAGCCAGCGATAATCATTTGGCTCTTGCCTCTTGGCCGCATGTCCCCAACGTCATTGATGATGGCGGGGACGTGCTCATGCCTGAGACGTTTGCCAGCAATGCGTGCCCATAGGTGTCCCAAGTACTTGCATGACACCAGTACTTTTATTTTCTTTCTTTTTCATTGGTTGGTGAACTGTTATAGGTTTCCAGTGGCATTGTTAGAGACCCTTTACAGGACTTCTAAGAAGGAAGCAGAGGATGTGGAGGATGTGTATTGACTTATTGTCTGATATTGGAAAAGTATCATTGGAGGATGTTGCTGTGACAGGTGTATCAAAAAGACATGTTATAAAGTCTCCAGCTCTCCTTGGTAATGTAACAGAACCAGAAGTGTTTATTTGCAGACAATGCCATATATACATAAAAGGCTCAGGGGTCACATTCGCATGTTGGGAGCTGTCTTCTTTTTCAAGATGTTTATACCTACAATAAACATATTACTTTCTAGAGGTTCTCGATAACATAACAAATCTTTAATCTCAAGATACATATGCTCACATTCCATTTCCTATTCTCTCAGTTAGGCAGTGTGTATATGTTACAATGTGGTAGCTGTGTATCATTTGAAAGCATAAGCCAACATTGCCCTTAAAATAATCAAAACCCTTGCTAGGTTTAATCTTCTGTTGAATTGTTTATTATTGTGTCGAATCCACCCTGAAACCCGTGGTTAACCAGCATCCTCGATAAAGAGCCAATAATAACGTTTTTACAGGGAATCCGATGAGCTGCGCCCCAAGCTGCTTCTTCAGCCGGCAGAACAATGCATTCGGCAAGAACAACAATCTAGAAATGCTAAATGTAGCAGCGCTCAACATTTTGTATAATTGCACAACCCACTGAAATTGTCACCTGAGCATCTGTACTGCTCAATGGCATTTATTGTGTTGTGAAAAAAAAAAGGCCGCTATTCTTCGCTGCTAAGCATTAAATGTCACCCCGAGACTCCGCAAACTGACAGCGTATTTGCCGGAGCCGACTCCTCATGTAATATGCACCACCTGTGCGTGCCTGATCGCCGTTGGGAATTCAATCCGGGGTTTAGCTTGTTTGTTTAACAAAGCCAACAGTAATAGAAAAATAGGAGTAAAGCACAGGGACAGCTATGATGTGTCTGTCGGCGTGCTGCCATGACTGCTAATTCTCCTAGAAAGCCAAAGATGCCTTCAGGGGCTGCTGTGCGAGCAATGTCTGGATAGCCCCTGAGACCTAGAGACAATACACTGTACATGTTGCTCCAGGACCATTGTGTGGCCTGTGCTTCCCATTGCAACTAGTCATGGCGTTGGTTTTCTGTACAGGGTTACAAAATTACTGCAAGCTACTGAACATTTAAATAAATGATTACTGTATTTTTCGGACTATAAGACACACTTTTTCACCCCCAAAATCGGGGGGAGAAGAATGCCTGCGTCTTATGGTCCGAATGCGAATGGTCGCGCTTTGGCTTCCCGCCAGCTCTCCCGGCAAGGAGATTAGCCTGGGAGCTGTTAGATCCGCCCACAGCTGGATCTCCCATCTGAACTGTATAATTGCTTATGCCAATGAAGCCCAGAGCCCTGCTGGTATAAGCAATGAAGAGAGAGATAGATGAACTCCCATCTATCCCTCTCTCCGGTCCGTGGGAACTGCAATCACTGCAGCTTCCACGGACACAGGCACAGCCGGAGAGGGGGAACAGAGGAGAGAAGACTGAGCAGTGTCCCACCCCCCCCCTCCCGATCAGAAGAGGTGACGTACTGTGTGTACTGCTGCTAGTGACATATTCTGGTTCAATTTGATATTGCATTAATTTAATCAATTGCATTAACCCGATTGATGTGAACAGTTTTATATATCAAATATTTTTTTCCTACTTTAAAAGGTGGGTGCGTCTTATAGTCTGAAAAATACGGTAATCGTTACCTGGGCATGTTACTTGTGCATGTTCCTTGTGCTCATTACATAGTGCTGTGCCTTGCTGAAAATATCCCTGCGTCATGGAAAACACAGACTGCAAACTCTAATGATGTAAGACACTCAATGGTTCAGCTGTCCACATCACATAGGCTACATAGCCTCCAGGAGCAACAAGCCTTTATGGATCGGAGCCCCCTCATCCATCCAATACCCTATTGATATATACGAGTACCTGCATGCCTTGCTTGTTTTATGGTTGGGAATAAGATCTATTAAAAGACCATATAAAATCCATGTTACAGAAGGACAATATTGCCATGTAAATAGGGTTTAGATTTGGGGGAAATTATTACAGAAGCATAAATTAACTGAACTAAATGAAAAATGCTTTCCGTATTGAGGGACCCACTGTGATTTACCTTCAATAAAAAGATATACTGTAGTATATACTGTAATGTGCATACCGCTTAACCACTTTGCAGAGACTACATTACCTTTCCTTTGCCTCCCTGTTTAGCATCCTGAAAGCTCTCAGCAATTTTGTAGCCAACGAACTATTGCATCATTTTCTTTCTTAGTAGCCTTCTAGTATATTATGTGATGAGCCTCATCTACAAATGTGTGATATTGGTGACCGAGAATGCGGGCGAATTATACAAGTAAATTCAACTTATTGGGGGAGCACATATTTACTATCTTGCATTTAAAGAACTCCATTCCACATAACAAGCCCATGGCACATTCAGAAAATCATATACCTCTTACACATCAAGAAATACAAAAAGTTGGGATTTAATACTTGAGACAGATGGGTAGACAAGTCCGAGCGAAGTTGTCACAGCCACTTGGTTTATGAGGGTGCGCAAGGTTTACTTTTGGCTGCTCATTAGCTGCTTGGAGAATAACAATGATTTCCATATATATCCCCTATGTTGATATCTGTGTCTTATTAGTGTAATTATTTCAAATTGCAGTTTAATTAGTTGGCCAAGACTGCCAGTATTAATTAGGCAAATACTAATTTAGCTGCTACAGTAGGTCAGTTTGCCACCAAGTAAAAGTTCAATATTTTGTGCTTTCCTGTATAATAATAGCCCCTGTAGAGGCTTCATGCAACAACTTATCTGCTAAGGTGCTCATACACGTTTTGATCTTCTGCCAGTCTCCCGGCAGATGGACCCTGCGCCATGACGTCATCACATGTGGCCACTCCTGCCGAGAATGAGACGCTGGTAATTACATCAGTCTAAGAAGTCCACCTGATAATGTGAATTAGCCATTAGAGCAGTGTTTCTCAACCTTTTTTAGATCTGCACCCCGGAAGTGACATTGCAAAGTGTCACTTACTGTGCGATAACGCAAGTGTAGTGTCCTCTCCCTTCTATTTTCCCAACTCACTTGTGCAAATGATAAGTAGGAAGAAGGGGTTTTATTGCTCCCTCGCTCTTATGTTAAGAAGTTCCCACCCCGCTTGTGGGCATCAGCACTGCTCAGATGCTTTCAGCGAACTCGGTAACCCATGTGTGGGTCCTGACCCACTGGTTGAGAACTGCAGCCTTAGAGCAAAGAATTATAGGAAAACAAAGAAAAATTATTATATTATAGGAAAACAATGTTATACAGGCAAAGTAATGTAGAGATTTGCAGAAAGCATCACCTGTAACATAGTGAGATACATAACGTATATGCCGGCGTATAAGACGACTTTTCAGTACCTTAAAATCCTGCCCAAAGTCTTATGCGCCGGGTGCCGCAGGCAGAGGGGTACAGGGGACTATCTATGGCAGCCGGTTACTGAATCGGTGCTGCCTGAAGCTGCGAGCGGCTCGCTTATATACATTGTTACATTGTAAGAACGAGTGAGCAGTGTTACCATGGCTACAGGACGCTCT
>CM070033.1:172636025-172649543 GCA_036250615.1 Ptychadena robeensis | reverse complement strand
TCTACCAGACTCCTGCATGGACATACTTTGGGAAGTTACAGGCCTACAATGTAAAAAACTCTTTCCCATTAAAGTCTATGGTGCTCTTTTGGTACAGAAATCTGTACCTCAGCAGTGCGCTAGGGAGTTTAAGGCACATGAACATTGTCGGCCCAGGCCAATGCATCCAACGTCCTTCCGAAGTCCGCCTCTAGCCATTTCTACAGGCAGTAGCGACGAAAGATTAAAGAAACAAGTCCAAATTGACTGTTAAAGCCTCTTGACTAATACAGCTATAATAAAGAATGTTTTATCCGATCTTAAAACCTTCGCTTGCCCAGAAGTACAGAAATCTGGGAAAAGTCAGTTCTTTTATACACTCTTGTTCTCTATGAATCATACAGATACAAAACAGTTGATGCAAAAAGGCCTTAAGATAGCCAGGCGACTGGTTAATATAAAGAGATGGGTGACCTCTGGCCTGAATACATGTAGCCAACATTTCCTGACACTTATAATAATAATAGATCATAAAACAGCACTGGTGGTCAGAATGCTATCACCCGAAGCAGTCACAGACCATCTATTAAATGTATTCATTTTTTTTTCTTTGTTTTAATTGTAAAAAATTCAAAGACAAGGCTAGGGCTCCACTATGAGCTGGGATCCGCTGATGTCTGCCCAAGCCTCCGTTGCGTTCCTGTTCCTGTGGACTCAGATTGCTGCCGTAACATCAATGTGACAGACAATCGGACTGACGGATCTAGAGCTCTGACCGGCTGTGGAGACAGCCCTGTCAAAGCCCCATTGCCATCGATGGGTGGCTCACGCCCTGCACTAAAATCCCTGCGTTCAACGCCCTAACCAAAGACATTCAAGCAAAGAAAAACCGAACCATCTTCTCATCATAGGGCTTGTTCCCACTAGAGCGATTTGTCATGGAGCGATGCGGTTTTTGATCGCGCATGACGATTGCGCCCATTCATTTGCATCTGAATCGCAGCTCAGCGTTTTTGATCGCGGGTCGTGGAAGGTTGCGTTGTATCGCCCCGGATTCCACCCATAGACCAGAATGGACGCGATCAAAAATCTTGTGTGGCTGTGATTTTGTAATCGCACCCATTCATTGTTTATGGGCGCGATCAGGGGCTTTGGTTTGGTATTTATCGCATCGTGGCCACCCGTGATTGCTGTGCACGATTTGAAATCGCACCACACCTCGACTAGTCGCGCTCCTGGGAACAAGCCCTTAGCTTAAACTGTAATAGCTGTAGGTTCTGAGGTTAGCCGTTCCTAAAACTTGTAGCCTATATCTAGAGCGTTCTTCTACATCAAGCAAACATGGAGTTGTTTTATTTTCTCTCGCTTACTTGGCCTGTTCTATGTTGGAGTCCTCAGTTTGGTGCTTATCATGTAAATAAACGAAGAAAGAAATAACAGTATGCGATTCACCTCATTCGCAACATCATCCAGCATTTGATTCACACCTCTTCTGCGCTCTTCATTGCAATCAAAAGTGCCAATGGTGCAGATCTTAGTGGAGATTTTCCACATGCGTTAGAGGCCATCTTGTGTAAGAGGATCCCCTCTGTGCAGGAAGCACAACTACAGATGGTGGCTCTGCACTTATGAAACAGTTTTCTTTTTCATTGTTTAGCACTCAATATGTTCCTCCATCTCATTAGATAGGAAGACAAGCAGAAGTACGTTATTACTTGAGGAAATTGGCAAACCTCTTGGCTGTACCCTTACAGAGGTGCGCGTGTACATATGTACATGCGTGCCTGCGCTGTGATCATTTCAGGATATTCAGCCTTTCTTTGGATATTATAAAGGAGATGGAACCCTAAAAATGACAGCATTCAGCAACCAGTGGCAGTCGGACGCGCGGGCGCCATCTGATCACCTAAAGATCCTTTGTCCGCTCATCCGAACGTGCATGTTTATGCCTGCTGGGAGGGAGGAGATGCGTTCAGCGGGGAGGTAGAGGATGCGGTACAATCTACACAGTTGGCAACCTGTGAATTACAGCTTGCTGGTAGGTCATCCTGGTAAATGGATTTCAGGAAGCGCTGTAAATGATCGCACCGCTATTCATCAGATCACAGTAATTTAGAGCTGAGCGTTCTTATATCTCTTCACAAAATGTGAAAGCTATTGAACAGTAAGAGAATATATCACATATATTTGTATTTAGGGATAGTTATCATGTCTTTTCCCTCTAGTATCATATGGTGTTTTTGGGGTTATAAATTCTGAGGCTGCTAATATAGCCATTATGATCAGGGGTGCACATATGGTAAGTGGCACTCTGCTATTCAAAGGGGCCAAAAACTAGCTCTGCGTACCTGCATTATTGATACAAAGCTCATATGCGTACTAACAACTTGGTTCAGCTGCGAGTGGCCAACTTTGCCTGTGGGGACAAGCCCTTACTGTATTTTATCTAGGGGCAAGAGCCTTATTGGAAATGAGAAGAGAGAGTGCTTGCACTTCTCCATAGCATAGGGAGGTATTTTGTAGGTCAATGTCTAGTTCTACTAATAGAGATTCCCGATCCTTACTCTATGGTAAGATGGTATATATACCAAAAGCAGAAGTAGAAGTAGTTTGGTATTGGATGATATCATCATCCTATTAAACTTTATAAAATGCTTGTTGCCCCACTGTCTGCTTATTTGGAAGATGGAAACCAGACAGACAGTGAGAGTCCAAAGTCCACTGTATATACCAGTCCAGAGGTGTGGAAACCAGATGAGATCTACCAACTAACATTTCCAAAGAGGCCGCCAATATCCTCCAGTGTATACTTGCTCTATGTTGGATTTTTTTCTGTTCTAATCATATATCCTGTCATAAAGTCATGCATTTTGTCATTCATTGAGCTGATGTTCTGTTTCTGAGAGAATAGAGATTTTTATAGTTCATCTTCAAAGTTTCCAGTGTTTCCTTTCCCATAGATCTCATGCCCACCTCCTATGGCTCCTTGTTACCCCTGACTTGTGGAATCTACCATTTTGCCCTGATCCTTGTAGCTGTGTACAGTCCTCTCCCTGTGACTGTTCTATATTTTCAGTCTACCTCCATCTTGCTTTCCTCTTTCTGCCATACAAGGCATGCTGGCTACACTTTATCTGACTGATGTCCTTGGCATTATTCCTGCCTGCTGAAAGTAGCTTGTTTTCTTTTATTCCCAAGCTACGTCGCCTACACATTACCTCTTTTGTAATTGATTTATTATGATGTCTCTAGTTGGTGTTCTAGGAGTCTGTATCTTACCGCTGATTGTCGCTTTCTTTTCTTTCCTGTAGATCCAACGGCTTGCAATACGCTGCATCCAGAAGAACATCAACAAGAACAAGGGCGTAAAGGACTGGCCCTGGTGGAAGCTTTTCACCACCGTCCGGCCTCTTATACAAGTGCAGCTGACGGAGGACCAAATCCGAGGCAAAGACGTACGTATAATCACCATCATACCCAAATGTGCCAGGATATTCAATGTGAAGATACCATGCATACATGCACTCTGTACATGAGGTTGCTGTTTCATATATCTCTTTACACAGCCAAGAGTTAAATCTGTAATAGCATGAAGTTTCCCAGGAGATGATGATGCAACTGCTTATCCATTTTTCTGTATTTTAACGCTATCTGTTTTTTTCAAAGGCTTCAAATATACTGTAAAGCTAGCCATACACGGTTCAATTTACTTAATTCAATCGATTATTTTGGTCGGTTGATTGAAAATTAAATCATGTCCACATTGAACGATAGTTTCAATTCGATTTAAATTTTCCATTTGCTAGATCAAAATTTGATTGGACAAGTTGGAAAATTTTATTTGATTGCTACCACATCGAGTGTAAATTAAATACTATTCCTTGTCCCGACCAATTGTGATTAGATCCAATCAATTAGCATACTGTTCTCTCTACTGGTCGGCAGAATAGGATGTTTGTATGTAAGCTTTTTTTGCTGTTGCAGTAATGGAAATGTTTACCCATGAAAATAAAGTTGTCATAATAGGTAGTGTGCTTGAATGTGATCGAAGTGACAGTATGACGCAGCGGAGACACATAGAGAGACTACATACTCCCGCCCAAGTAATAAACCCCGGTCTGTTCAGTCGTCACTTTGACTGTAGTCAGACCACTATGATTACTATACATAGGTTAGGTTATCTTGAGGCTGCTGTTGCAGTAATGGAAATGTTTAAGATTGAACACTCAATGTGGTGTGTCATTCAATTCAATTACAATCGATATACGATTGAATGGTTGAATACTTTGATCGAATTGATGATCGATTTGTTGCAAATTGAACCATGTATGGCTACCTTAAGGGTCTGCTATACTGAAAACCTGACTGATGACCACTCTAGGTGCGGCTTTATTGAATGAGTCCCATGATCTTCCATGTGTTATCTTATATTCTGATATACACAAAATCTGCATTTAGCTATATGTTGGTAGGCTGTAAATGTATGAATGTCTGCTGAGAAACATGGCTTTATCCAGTTGTGCCCGTAATAGGCAGTTTAATATTATACAAGGGCTGGTATAATCTGGACATATATGATTCCATATTGAACTTCACAACTTGAATGCTAAAACCCTTCAAGAACGGTGGCCTTAAGCATACTGTATATAGGATCATTTACTGGATGGATTGCTTATAAAACTGTATACAATTCTAATTGGTAAGAGAAGGGAAAGTTAAGGGAAATAGATCTTCCATATGTGGAGTATTCCAGTTTGGCTTCTGGTTGAGTGCTACCTACTATTTATTGATAATGTTGGTTCATGAGAGCATTGCAAGACCTAGTAATGTAATTGATGATATTTGGGTTTTGCACCCATTGACCCATGTATGGGTATCCTAAAATTTGCCCATCTGTTTAGGAGGGGCAGGACCACCATCAGGGAGGGGACAGTGGACACTCCTGTTCTGGGTGCGAGCATGTAGGGGGGCTCGGCAGTCAGCATGACAACCGGCTTTGTGCAGGACGTGCAGTAATCCCACTTGCAAACCCATCAACCCCCCTGCTAATTCCCCCCCTCCAAATACTTTTTTTGATGGCAGAAAACCAACCCCCTCCCCCAACAACTTTTTTGCACACCCATCTCCCCTCAACAAGTTTATTTTTATTTTTATGAGCTGTATTGTCCAGGGGGCCCAAACAATTTTCTAGTATGGAAGCCCGAGATTTCTGATGGCAGCCCTGATGTCTATATACTCCTTGTTGAATTTCCAGGGCAGTAAAGAAAAGGGATTATTGCTACAAAGTAAAAGGAAGCAAAACATACATTTATCTTTTGGCTATACATACACTTTGAGGATCACAATTCCACTGTCTGTGTTACTAGATAAAACTCAACCCTTACTGTTCAGCTTCTATCATGACCCACATCGTAGCGTATTATAATTTTCTTTATATGATAATATAAAATGCATTTCTTCAATCTGCATGCTCTATATTGTGTTAATGTTCTATCCTTTCAGAGCACCGTAATTCTCTGTTGAGTATGCAGGCTTTTAGAGTTCATAAAATCCATTAACTGAACATATTAAGCATCTTACTGAGCACTTAAACTTTTTACAAAGTAATCTTCTCCTGGTTATAGTCCATGTGTTAACCAGGCTGCCCCATTTCCATTGCTCAGTTGGTCTTCCCGTGGCATGAAGGATGGGTATACTTTTTAAACTCTCCTTCTGATTCTTAGGGTCCCCATACACCTTTAGATTTCTCTGTCAGATTTCCATTAGATCTCCTTTTGTTTTACCAAAACCATGTAATATTAGGGACTTTCTAAACCATCCAGTCTTCCTGTGTTCAACCGCAGAGGACCCGGCGCTACATAGTTGTTAGTAGATCTAAAGGATATCTGACAGAAATCTAAAGTTGTATGGCCAGCTTTAGGACCCCCCAACACCTTTAGATTTCTCTGTCAGATTTCCTTTAGATCTCCTTTTTTTTTTTTTTTACAAAAAACATGTAATATGAGGGACTTTCTAAACCATCAGGTCTACTTGTGTTCAATCACAGAGGATCCTATACTACATAGTTTTTGGTAGATCTAAAGGATATCTGACAGAGAGATCTAAAGGTGTATGGCCAACTTAAGTTACTGTCCGCTTTCCCATGTAGTGGATTCTTTGCCACAATCGCCATATAAAGCTTGTTCATGTTTTATTTTTAAAGTTGGGGTTTAGAAGTGGAACATCTGAAGGACTTGATGGGAATGCTAGATCTAATGGCAGATTTGTTTATTGAAAGAATGGAAAGTTGCACGGTGCACCTGGATGGCATCAGTCTGAGAAAGCTCATTGTGCTTGGTACATCCCTATTCAGATGACAAAATACTTGCAATATGAAATTCTATCTAAATTCAGGAGAGAGGTACCACTTCTGTACAAAGACTGCTAATGGAAAAGTCACAAGCTTGGCATGCATGGCACAGGACCGTCCTGATTAATCACTCTGTCTCATACAGGCTAGAGACTTTGCTCTGTGAATACTGTTAATCTTAGCGACTCAATCAGTTCCTTGTAAGAACTCTTAGGTTATTAGCATAGCGGCTGATGAGTTCTTAATCTGGCAGTATATATAGAATAGCCGTGCCCTGCAGTCTGGATGATTCCACCAAATACCCTTTTTCATGGGAAAACATTTTAAAAGACTAAAATGAAAATGTGCCTTTTGGAAATTAGTTTTAATTGGGGTCTGACTTCCCTGTCTTCGGGGCTAAGCCCTGCCGGCTCACAATCTGTCTTTTAAGTAAAAAGAACACCTACCAGGAAGACTTCAGAAATTGTTATTCATCAGGAAAGAGACTTGCAAGCTAATTTACATATAGGAAAAACTTGCACACATTTTGTAATACTTAAGTGTATGTAGCATTGGGAAGCCGCAGCAAAGTTTTTCCTGTTCTAGTATAGTTTTGCCTGACAAGTAAGGCCCCCCACCCCTATACTGTCAGATTTTCTTTAGATCTCCGTTTATTTGACCAAAACCATGTAATATGAGGGACTTTCTTTTTTTGAAGTTCAAAATTTTTCCTTTTATTGTATTCTCCAACAACAAATATTTCATATACACATACACTCATATTGAACTTACATGACTTCACAGTAACAATACATTACATTACCATACCATATAACCATGGAGCGCACTTCCCCATTATTTTCTAATTGTATTATTCTTACCCGTTGCAATTTTGTTTTTATCATTTGAATTACCTTTATCCCCATCCTTATTACCAATACCCAAATCCCACTGGTCCCATACTTCTGTAAAGCTTTTATATCTATCTTGTATTATTGCTGTTAGGCGTTCCATCGTTCTAACTTGCATTACTTTTGCTAAGAATTCTCTATATGATGGGGGGGGGGGGTGAGGATTTCCATTTGGCTGCAGTTAGGATATGGGTCACTATTTTCTTCTGCTTCTTGTTCAAATGTCTCATCGGGCCCCTATTACATGGGTTTCTATGTCTAATTGAATTCTAGTACCTACTACGCTCTTGAGAGTCTCATTTAACCCCTTTCCAGAATTCGCCCAGCTCCCTACACCCACAGAACATATGTTCGAGCGTCCCCTATTCGCTATTACACAGCCAACACTCTTCTGATGCCTGGGGGTAGATCTTATGTAACTTAGCAGGAGTATAGTACCAATAACATAATATCTTATAGATGTTTTCTTTAATGTTAACCGATATTGAGGTTTTGGATGCGCCTTCCCATATCTGTTCCCATTCCTTGATAGACAGTTCCCTCCACAATACCTTGTCCCATTTTGCCATATAGGATTGTCTTCATAGGTCATCTTCCTCTAATATCTTGTATACTGATGACACAAATTCTTTCATACTCTTATCCTTTATACACATCTCTTCAAACTCTGTAAATTCTTGTATCTTAGTTTCCCTTAACCTTCCGCTGAAGTAGTGGTAGATCTGGAGTTAGGCATATCTTTCCCTCTCCAGCAGTAGTTTTTTATTTTTTATTACATCAAAGGGCTCTACGTCCCCTGTTGATGAAGTTATATCTTCCACGTATTTAACCCCTGCTTCTTCCCATATTGTCCTTTTTTTCCCGGACCACTCTATGGGGATGTAACAGTTCCCAATGAGTGGTTCCAGTTTAGATATACTGTTTTGTATATTTATTCATTACCCAAATTTTCCTGGTTTGGTTTGATAGGTCCCAGGTTCACTGATGGTTCAGGCCAGGGCCCATTTCCCCATACCCATGCTTTTAGTGACTCTAGAGAGATCATACTCTTCTCTATTTGCGCCCATCAGGGGGTTATAGTGTTTTCTATCCATACCCTTAAAGGTCTGAGTTGTGCCGCTATATAGTACTTTTTAATATCCGGAACCCCCAAACCACCCTTTTTTTCCCCTCTGCATAGTAATCTAGCCGCAAGTCTATGACCCTTGTATGCCCATATGTAGTCTATTATTTTTTGCTGTATCATCTAGATCTTGTTTGATGGGACCGTCACAGGGAGTGTATTAAATCGGTAGGGCAGCTTAGGGAGGATCATAATCTCCTTCAATCCTGCCAAACACCGATAATGTATGATTTTTCCATTTACCTAATATATCTTCTACTTCCTTTATCAGGGGTGGATAATTGTATTTATAGAGTGTGTCATATCTGGATGTGATTTTTATCCCTAGATATTTTATTGCTTCTACGTTCCATTTCCACTTATAATTCCCTTTAATCAAGTCTAACCTTTCTTGGGCCATATTCAGGGGCATTGCCTCTGTTTTCCCTATGTTATTTTTATAGCCTGACAGCTCCCCATAATCATCGAGCATTTTTATAAGACAAGGAATTGAAGTAAATGGTTGTGTAATACTAAGGAGTACATCATCTGCAAACAACAAAATTTTATATGTATTCCCCTCCACTTCTATTCCCTTCACATCCGGGTTGTTTCTTGTGTGCCGCCAGGGGCTCAATTGCCAGAGCAAATAGTAGCGGGGATAGCGGGCACCCTTGTCTAGTTCCATTTAGAATTGGGAATGGCTCTATGGTCCCTAGAGCTGTCTTTACTGAGGCCGATGGTGCTAAGTACAGAACTCCAATTGCATTATGAAATCTCCCATCTATTCCAAATGCCCTCAATGTTCCTTTCATGAAAGGATGAGGGACTTTCTAAACAATCAAGTCTACCTGTGTTCAATCACAGAGGACCCTATACTACATAGTTGTTGGTAGATCTAAAGGATATCTGAGAGAGATCTAAAGGTGTATAGACCAGGAGAGAATAAAAAGGTCCTAGATGCTAAATTGGAAGCAGCAGCTGATTATTTTCTCACATAGAACCTTAAACACTGTAAACTGCCATTTCATTGACCAGTCAGAGTTCATGTATTGACCATTAAAGATCGCTGATTGGACAGGTTTAAGGCATTTGGCAAATGATGACATTTAGGAAGTCAGCAGCCAATAACATAAGTACCATTGGTCAGTCAGGCCAGCACCAAATTAGACAACTTATAAAGATGGTTATTGGGCCTAACTGGATGAGATATTTGGTTTTATAGATGATAGTTGTGTTGTAATGCTGAAATGTTACTTTGGTTGATTGCTCCAGAATGAAAATGAAATTATGAACTTTCTGGTATATACAGGTATCTATGCGTGGGGGATTTTTCAGACACTCGCTCGGGGGTCACTCGTCCGCAAAACTGAGGCGCCCAAATGGAGGGATTGACCAGAATAGCACCACGTTTGCACGGGGATCCACCTTGACAGTTCTTTCCTGGTAGATCGCTATACTTTCGATGGGGACCTTTGCAGGAACCGATTCCTGTACGTTCAGCGGACGGCTGAAAGCGGTGTGGTGACATCACCACGCTGTGATTGGTCACTGGTGGAATGCACGGAAATCTACCCCTGGGTAGCTTAAGGCTAACATTTAGAAAAGCCAGTCAGCCTACATATAGCAGTCATGCCTGGTTTCTTAAAGTTATACATCTTAAAAAGGTCCTACTTACAGGAATTTATATATATATCTAACACATTCAGAGAAATAAAAATTTACATATGATGGGACGATCTCTAGAGGTTTAGGTGTTGAACATCTGGTTGGTAAAGTTAAGAGAGCTCTTCAGTCTCCACCTATGTATGAAATAAGGCTGACCATGGAGTCACGGCCTGGGAACAGTATGTCCGACTGTTCTGTGAATTCTTAACTGCCAGTAGCTCAGAACTTCTCAGCCAGAGGATTTTCCTCCTGTGTTTAATAAGAAATCATTAACCTTTATTTGAGCTCTCCTAACAACTTTACCAACCAGATGTTCCCAACAGCATTACAACACAACCATCTATAGAACCAAATATCTCTCCTCCGATTAGTCTTGGCCGATAACCATATTTATAAGTTGTCTAAAGCTGGGTTTACACATGTACATTTTTTCTTTATTCAGCTGGCAATTCGATTTTTTGTTCGCTGTAAATGTTGAACATCGTTCGATCGATTTATCGAATGTAACATTCAATTTTTAAAAGGAAAATACATTCGAAATTACAACGACAGATACAAATTTACCAACATGTTTGATGACCTTTTTGAAAAATTTTTTGGTTAAACAAAATGTATCCATCAAACAAATTGGCCATTCTAGATTTTTGTTCAATCAACTAAAAAATCGTTCATTCTTTGTTGATCGAACGAAAAAAAATCAGGTAAACCCACCTTGATTTTGGTGCTGGACTGACCAATGGTATCTGATATTGGCTGCAGACTTTCCAAATGTCATTGTTTGCCAACTGACCCAACCCTGTCCAATTAGTGATCTTTAACAGGTCACTCCAATGGTTATCTCCACCTGGCTGAGACATACATGATAATGAGTTTTTTTTTGGAGTTCATTGAACTTCTGTTGATTTCAGGTAATATTCCCCTGGCTGTGACCTCCTGCTGGCCCCCCTCGCTACCATTTACTCCAGTGCCAACTACTATAGGGCAGATATACTTAGTTCCATGTGTTGCACATTAGTGTTTTTTTCAGGATGTGTCGTGTCACCCTTATGGTAAAATTGCCATTCAGACTTTATATGAAATATAACCCTGAAATCCAGTGGAAGTATGACTCTTTGAATTAATGTGAGCCAGGAGACCCGCTGTCTTTCCTCCCTTTGGCTGTGTGCGGCTGCTGGTTGGGATGTTCACATTACAATTATTGTCCTCTGGGGGGTTAGTCTGAGCGAGGAGGAGTGGCGCAGAATATGTTTATGATTATCAGGAGCTACACAGGAGAATTTTAGCAAGATTGTGTTACAGCTTTGTAGAAGGGAAGAATAGGAAATCTGCAAATGTACAACAGCGGTGGGCTTCTGTTGGTGAATTAAGATAACCCTCAGGAGCTGGACCACCAACAGATTAACGTCTGTATCTTCTATCAGCAGCACATCTCCAGCCTTGGTCTTGCCCCTTGTGTTAGATCTTTTAGAGACGTTATATTAGCAGTAGGCAGTGTAATCAAGTAGACAATGTTTAACAGAATGAGATATATTGACTTAATATACAAGACAATAGAAGAGTTATAAAACTTGTTAGCCTCCTACAAAGAGAGAGGGTGTGCAATAGAACTTTTAAGTGGTCAGAAATGGTCAATGCTGGACACTTGGTGAACCCTTCATAGGTCAAATCTCAGAGTATGAGAACCTCTATAAAATGTTCAATCTATGTAGTGATGTTTAAGGCCTTTTTTACTTAAATGTAACATGTTACATGTGTGATTGTTGTAAATGCTGCTCAAAGCCTTAGGCTAGGTTTCTACGATGTTTAGGGGTGCGCCGATAACTCTTGCGTTAATCGCATGTCTTGGCAGGGATGTCGGCGCATCCAGTACATATGCATGACTTCTTGTCCCGTCTGTTTCCGCCAGTCAAGCGGACAACGTAGGTTGATGTTCTGCCCTGCTTTAACCTCTCAGCCAGCTGACCCGTTGAAACAGGTGGGCGGGAAGTCATGCATATGTATGGGATGCGCCGACATCCCTGTCAAGGCATGCGATTAATGCAAGGGTTATGGGCGCATCCCTAAACACCATGGAAACATAGCCATAGGCTTTGAGCAGCATTTGCAACAATCACAAGTGTCCAGCATTGCCCTTTTCTGACCACTGAAAAGTTCTATTGCACACCCTCTCTTTTTGTATGAGGCGAACAAGTTTTTTTTAACTTTCTATTAATTATCTTGTTTATTAGGTCAATATATTCCATTCTGTTAAACATTGTCTACATGATTCGTGCAGGGGGTATCAGCACATCAATAAACTCTGTGGAAACTTAGCCTAAAACAGCTCTATCCCTGGTCAAAGAAGCCACCATCATGGACCCATTAGTGCATGCATTTTTTTGATGCACTGTTCAAAAACACAATTGCAAGTGCAGAGGTGTAATGTGCAAAGCGCATGCGTTTAAGGTATATGTGTTAACACACTCATTTAAATGCATATGGTGTAAAAGGGCCCTCATTTAGAACAGATCAATGATGGAGCAGCAGGAGCACTATGATGAGGTTATCCTGAAATGACATATACTCATATGACTCATATGTTAGATAAACTGCTTAGCTCATGGCACGTACCCATCTTCGCATATTCTGCTGTGCAGAATATTTAATTAAGGTTACATGTTCAGGTTCTACGTAAAACACATTTTAAAGAGCAGGACCACCATCAGAAATTTTAAAAGTTACCAGAACCAAAAATTCGAAAAGTTACCAGAGCATCCACAAGATGGCGCTGCCACCTGTTTACATTTCACAAGCGGAGTCCAGCTAAGGAATATGATGTCACCCCAGGGTAAAATGGCATCTAGGGGACTAAGATGCCTGTAGCATGTCCTGACAGCAGCATTGAGGGAACTGAAAACCAGGTTGTCATGCCGACACCACAAAACAGCACACTACCAGGCAGTGGACCACCAGACCACCCTAGATGGTAAGACCCCCCTGTACTAGCTTATGATGGCCCTGTTATGAGGCAATTTTTATTTGAGGCATCAGAGCTTTTGTCATAGAAGCCAAAGACTTCAAGCAAATTGCTCCTACTCCATCTATATGATGACTGCCTCACATGCCGTTCACATCACCGTTCATTTTCACCAAATCCAGGGTCTTCCATGCCCACCATTGATGAAAGTTGATGTAACACTTTCTCCAGTTGCACCACAGCAATCCATGAAAATAGTGCTTACCACTTTGTTGATATGCAGGGAAGATTCTAGCATTTAGGAGGCCCTTTTCAAAATTTTTTTGAAATTTTGTCAAGCAGGGGTTGAGGGGCCGTAGAAAAGTTTTCTTGGGGCCCTATGCACCTGCATACAGCATAGCGAGAGGCCCTGAGAATATGGAATGGCAACGCATAATGCTTTTTTAGAAACATAAGTTGCGTGGGATCAGAATCTCCCAGTAGTACTGGTGTGTTAATGATGTATGAGTGTGGCTTGGACGGTATATACAGGGAGTGCAGAATTATTAGGCAAGTGGTATTTTTGAGGAATAAT
>CM070033.1:172604299-172616161 GCA_036250615.1 Ptychadena robeensis | reverse complement strand
CACCAATCATACAGAGACATGTATAATATATACACACACCAATCATACAGAAACATTCATCATTCACATATGCACACGGACGCGCACAGAGAAACGCACATTACATGCACTCTACTTACTATCTGCAGCTGGTCCTTTCATGGATGTCCTTCTGCTTGTCCCTCCCTCAGCACCCTAGCTGCCTTCCCCCGGAATACCTCCAAGACCCCCCAGTTTGTGAACCACTGAGTTAGATGGTGAAAATAATATAGTAGTGGTCAATAATAAAGTAGTCCAGCATGTGACAAACAGACAAAATTTGATAATCTAGCACTTTTTTATGTAGATCGTTTACTTCAAAGTATAGAATTCAGTGGTCAGAAATTAAGGCTCATGGTGCTATGGTGCTACAAGTTGCTAACTAGAATTACAGATCTTCTGGCATTATAATATACATGGGATAACAATCAAAAGAAATGTAAAACATTATAGCCATTAGTGGGGAAATGATTTTCCAGTTTGTTAGATTTTACAGAACTTGAGTTGTGTTTGTGGACTGCTTTACGAGTGAAAATATGGAAGCACAAACATGACACTGGGACGCACATGGAAGAAGTCTGAGTTTTTAGCTGTGGATTGATGATGGCAAAAGCTACTCCGAAGAAATGTGATGTGAATTAAAGTTTGCTTCTTTGTTTCTAGTCTAAACTGCGTTTGGAGATGGAGATGGAACGGCTCCGACAATCACACTCCAAGGAACTAGAGAACAAAGACGATGAAGTGGAGGAGATTCGACAGTCTTGTCAGAAGAAGGTAATATTTTTGGGCAGGCGATATATGGAGGAAATTCCATTCATATACTCGGTTGATATGAATAATATAAGCCTGGTACTTACTACAGGTCATATAAGTTAAAGGCAGAACTATATTCAAACGCAATATTTTGAATTGGTGAAAACTATTATAAACAAAAATTATTAACACTATTTTTGGGTTGGGCATGAAGATTAGTGCACCACTGTGTCACATAGCAGTACACACATCTTCATGCCCAACCCAAAAATATAGGGTCAGTTGTGTTATGTTTTTAAGATACAGCGTTTTCTCATAGAAGGCCAATGTAAAGCCCCCCATACACCTTACAATCTTCCCATACAATTCTGTACAATCAACTTTTCTTCTACCCAAACCATGAGGACCTTTCTAATCCTTCCAATCACTATGTATTCTATCAGGAAGGACCCGGCACTACATAGCAGTGATATATACCTTCCAATCACAATGTATTCTATCAGGGAGGACCCGGCACTACATAGCAGTGATATATACCTTCCAATCACTATGTATTATATCAGGGAGGACCCGGCACGACATAGTTGTTGGTAGATCTAAAGGAAATTGTATGGAGTGATTGATTTATAGGTGTATAGGGGGCTTTCACCCTGCATGCTTGGTGGTTTTAAAACGTAGCACAAATGCATGCGTTTTTTAAAACACCCTGGTGCATGCTTTGTTTAAAAACGCAGATGTATAGTGTACAAAATGCATACGCTTTTGTATATATGTGTGAACGCAAACCTTTAAATAATGCATTTATACAGTGTGAAAGGGCCCCTAATGAGTTTTGTTCATAATTTTTTATTTTAAATCTCTCACATGTTATAATTTTAATGTTTTGCTGATGACTTATTAAGATGGCTGACCCTGAACGCAATGTGTGTATAGATTTCATTACAAACATTGATAAAGAACTTTTCTTAACCCAGCCAGCTTTTCATGATTCCATCATTCCAGGTCTATTAACTAGACTTGCATGGTATCTACTGCCTTGTTCTTACACTTTTTTCCCCTGACATTGTCTCAATTTTATTTCTTATAACAGTTGAAACAGATGGAAGTTCAGTTAGAAGAGGAATATGAAGACAAACAGAAGGTGCTCAGAGAGAAAAGAGATCTGGAGAGCAGATTAAATTCTGTTAGTGAACAGGTATGTAGAAGAAGAGACAACAGAGCTGGTAGTGAATATTTTACTTTTTGAAGTTATTTCTTGGGCCAATGTCTGAGTATTTGTACCCTTATTTCTACTGTTCTCTCATCGCAGGTCAGCCATCGGGACTTTGAGACTGAGAAACGTTTGAGGAAAGATCTGAAGAGAACCAAAGCTCTGCTTGCTGATGCCCAGATTATGTTGGACCACTTGAAGAATAATGCACCCAGCAAGCGTGAAATTGCACAGTTAAGAAGCCAGGTACGAATCTTCTTAATATATAATGTGCTGGGCTTGCATTTTAGCAAAGTATCCTCAAGCAATATGTGGAGGAAGTCTTCTTTTGTAAGCATAAAGCTGGTCATCGTGTGCCCCACCTTGGTAGTCAATTATATTTACCCTGACATTGATCCATACCTTGGTGCACCTATTAACCAAGGATATTGGTAAATTGTTGCATCTTCCCTTAAAGCGGACCTACCACTAGAAATTGATAATTTCATGAATAGGGAGGAATGCATAAAAAAACATACCTGTAAGGAGTAATTTCGCAGCGGAGAGTGGAGCGGAGCGCTAATCTCTGCTCTCCAGTAACCTGAGTGGAAAGTATTTTCTTATAGAAAACCATTATAAACGCCCCCAGTGGCCACTTGTGATATTGCAGTCAGAGTTGACCCCCGGAAGCCTGGCAAATATGGAATCTCTCATACAATTTCAGGGAACATCAAGTGAGTACTTTTTTGGGGGATTGCGAAGTGCTGTACCACCATCATACCAGCTCAGTATACTGTATATGCATAGCGGAACCATTCATGCGTTTGATCAAATTGCCTACCTTGAATATACAAAACATATTTTGAGAGTCCATGGAGTTTGGGGTTTATGAAGGTTCACAGCAAACTTTCTCTACACATTGATAGCATGTTCTGCATTGATGAAGTCTATTTGATTTTATTAAAGCATTATTATAAACTATAAAGATTTATAAGTATCCAGGAAGATGTTGTAAGATACAATTGGATCATAATTTAATTGCAGTATTACAACTGATATGCAATGACCTCTTTCATTAACAAAGTGGCATCATCATCACTGTCTGTAAATAAGACGTAAGAGCAGAGCCAGGACTCGTATAACCTGGTCGTATACAGCTGCATTTACTGCGTGGTGTCATAGTGTACTTTGATTAATGTGAGTGTTGCCATGAAGCTTATTAATGTAAACCGAGGACAAGCCTTGAATTCTGCTTGCTCTATTGTTGGAGTTCTAGCTTTTGATTAATGTCCACTATGAGACCAACATGTGCAATCAACTACTCACTGACAGTGGGACTTGACTTTACAACCTTAATAGCTATATTGCCTTAAAGAGAGTTTTACTAGCAACAAAAACTGCAGGTAAATAACATAAAATCTAAGCTTTACAATGCTTGCTTATAGGTTTAGCATTGAGATAGTAACTTGTATTAATTGGCAGTGTACCCCTGCACTAGCAATTTCTTACTTTTCCAAAGTCCTTTGCCATTTCAGCCCTCTCCCAGCTTACACATTATAACCATAGCCTTTTCTGGGATGTGCTGGTTCAGCATTTTCAAACTTCTCGTTTCCTATACAACCTCTAGTCCTCAAGGAGGGAATGTGTTGAGTGACAGCTCTGGGTATGCTTGGACTGCTGACATTACTTTCATGATGGTGGTATCCAGCAACAGCCTCAATTCTTTTAGATCTTTACAGAAGGAAGTTTCTTTACAGGTAATTGATATGCCTAGAATCCATTAGGGTTATATTCACAAATAGTTCCATGGTTGTGTGTAGCGGTTGCAGTCACCCACCATCTGCCCCAATTGTTATGCCTACTCTTTATTTTTGTTGTTGGAAAGTCATCCTAGCTCAGGGGTGGCCAAACTAAAGGTTGGCATACACGGGTTGATACCCCTGCAAATAAGGAGTACTCATCTAGCTCGAGCTTCATTTCTATATATCAAAGTGCAGCACATCGATATTGGCCACTACTTTGGATGGGCCACTCATTTGGACTTTTGTCTGCTTATTTGCACTCACTTTTGATGGGAGGTATAGAAAAAAGTCTCTGCTGGATACACCTAAAAACCCTTTCAATACTTTTTATTCTTTTTCACTCTATCCAAAACAAGTTATTGATTTGGCTTTAATTTCAAATTTGCTGTGAAAATCCCTAGTGATCGTCTACCAATAATTGGTAGGAATTGGAGTTTCTTAACTTGTCCTTTCTTAGTTGGTTTCAGCAGTAGACATAAAATGGAATAAAGAAAGGTAGCAATAAGTAATAGTAAACCATGCTTGCTGGGTAGTGCCAACTCCAAAACTGCTCAACGCAAGAGCTGTCAACTCAGTTCAGAAATTACAGGTTCACTTTGAGGTGATGTAGTGTATGAGAATGCTTATAGCTGGGATAGTGACAGCTTGTGGTAGAAGAGTAGAAGCCTTGGAGTTCACATTTTTAAATAAAATGTTCAGTTGAATTGTTCTCTGAAGGGGTAGAAACAATTATCAGGAAGCGGTGCGGAGTTCCCAAGAGGCCTTTTCATAAAGCATAGTAGAATGTGCCCCTAGTCTCATGATGTGTGGCTTGTCCTGGAATATCTGCTCCTGCCTCCTCCCATCACACCATAAATTCTCTGTTTGCTGAAATGTTATTTACTTCTGGGGAAATATTTTACCAGGCAAGGCTTGCTGCGCTATAAATCTGGCTTCAAGTATGTTCTTTCATACAAACCAGATAGATGGTATACAAGCACAACAGCAGCTCACATTTATTTTACAAGAATATCATCAGGAGAGTAATGAAGCATCTTATTAAAAATCCTTCCTGATATTGTACCACTCCAGAGCTATTAGCGCCTGATAGGACCTGTATGGCAGTTTATTATTTGTTTGTATCTCACTGCCTGGGATATTTGTGCTTTTAATGTAAAGCCATTGGGAGCCATTGATGAAAATACGATGAGAAACACTTGTGGAGATATTCGGTAGAGCAGCTAGTTCCATGTTAGTCTCCACTATCTATTTTTCAATTAACTTTCCCTTATATACTATAGCTAGCTTCTACGTTTAGGAGAAAATGATCAGCCAGGGGTGTCAAACTAAACATACACAAGAAACTAAACAAAACTGAAAACTTGGGCAAAGTCATGAGCCAACCTTAATATTTATTAACAGATGTCTACAATTGAGGAAGATTTCCTTCTAATCGGATACAACATAGAAACTTTTCATATGAAAACAAACTTAAAGTGGACCTACCACCCCTGTATCTGCTTCCTATACTTACCTGGTGAAGTCTGTCAAAATATGGTGGCGTCCTGCCCCTCCTGTGACGTCGTGCTGTGCTCCACACAGGGATTTGGGAAGGTAGACATAATTTCTGACGTCTACCTTCTGTCAAAATGTGGTGGCACCCTTCCCCTCCTGTGACATCGCGCCATGCTCCACAAGGGGATTTGGGAAGGTAGACATAATTTCTGACGTCTACCTTCTGTCAAAATGTGGTGGCACCCTTCCCCTCCTAAGACATCGCACCGTGCTCCACAAGGGGATTTGGGAAGATAGACATAATTTCTGCCGTCTACCTTCCCATGTGCCCAGCAACCAGCCAGGTCTGAATCTGATGACACTGAATGGGCAGAGTATCACTGGATTCAGATCTGGATTGGTGGAGGGAGCGAGACCAGAAGAGTCTTGCTCCTCCATCTTACTTGCTGGAGGACCAGACACTCCAGGCATGGCATCCTGGAAGCGTGGAAGAGGGAAAGAGAAGTATGGGATTTTTATCTACAGGGATAGGTTTGCCTTGATCAAGACTCCATTTAGGTAAGTAATGTATATATTTTTTACATTTAAAACTGCTTTATGATTTGCTTTAACATTGAATCTTGAAAAAACAAAATGTAATACTATAACACATGTGACATCAAATGTATAATAAAGGACAAGTCTGTGCCACTCATTTCTAAAACATTTGTTAAAAACCCCTCAGGCCAAATACAATCACACAGCAGGCCAGATGGGACGATTTGACACCCTTGTCTTAACCTCCTTGGCTTTATGCCTGAAACCAGTACGGGCGCAGTTTGATCATGAATCAAACTTCGCCTGTGCTGGGATCGGGGACAACTGCCGGCTCTCCGTGTGCTTGCAGCATTTCTACAGAGCTGCAGGCACACACAGATTTTCCAGCCCTGTGGACGCAGGGGGTTCTGACAGATCACACAACACCATGGAGACATACCCTTACCTGCATGGTTTCTTCCCTTTCACCTGCTTCTTACTTTCTTTTTTTTAAAAAGAGAGTGATTCCTGTTTGACATAGTGACACCAAAACATCCACCTCACTTTTTCAGCCCTAGATGGCAGTGTGGCCGACTCTGAGAGGCCAGTCTGTAAATGCCTATGGACGCAGAGAGCATGGCCACAATGCCATTTAGTGCTGGAAGATGAAGGGCATGTTCTGGTGATAGCATATCTAGCTATAAAGATTTTAATCGGTAAAACGAAAGAAACCCACGCAGGAAAGTTCATTTTTATTGCTGCAGTTTTATTATGTTTATTATTCTCTACAAGGTTATGATATGTTTTCCTCCCTGCTGATTTCTGGTAAAGTTTTAGAAGAAAGCAATTACATATTTATATGTGTCTTCTAGTCTTTTTGAATGGCGTGGTTGCTATTGGTCATGTTTTAGAAGATGTTGCACAAAACCTGCTCATAACAACTCAAACTTTCCTGCAATTGGTTAAGAAATCCTTGAACTTCCGCCTAGTACAGGAGGAAATGTTCTTGTGTTAGCATAGCACCACTGTCGGTAAATATACTTCCACGGTGTTTCAGCTTATTTGATATTCTGTTTTATTTACAGCTGGAGGAGTCTGAATTCACCAGCGCGGCGGCAGTTAAAGCTCGGAAGTCTATGGAAGCAGAAATTGAGGATCTCCATCTTCAGATTGATGATATTTCTAAAGCTAAGACAGCGGTAAGATACACAGGGATATGCACCACCTATTTCTGCGTTTGTCTGCTTCTGATCTGTCATGGCAATTCGTGTTTCCTTTGCCAGCATATGAAGGTCAGGCGTTTCTTCTTATTCATTCTGGACTTTCCTGATTACAGTAACATTCGTCATGTCGGTGGCACATGTACATATCCTGGAGTTCTTTGTGTTCCATACCCCTGTACATAACAAATCTTGCTGCTTTCTCTGCTATATTTACCTGCCTCCCATCCATAATATTTCTGCCACATTCCTTGCTGTATGTTATCTGTGACATCCATTTGTGTTCTACCTGTCAGCTCAGCGCAGTCACCTATAGATAAATTGACAGGTAATTAAGCTGAAGGATAATAGATCAATATTGTGTATGAGCTATTATAACATCTCTGCGTATTGTCCACACATTTAAGATACAGTTACATATCATCATGAATTAAAAAAAAACGCTTCACATAAATATTTACAATGTATCAGCGCTGACAGCGAGTAAAATAAATTCATGATGTGGGAATTCCGCCAAATGATGTTTTATATTCTGCTGTACTGTCATGTGCTTCCTTCACATGTACATTAAGCAGGTCTAAAATCAATTAGAATGTGCTAGCTCCCAGGTGCCCAACCTGGGGCCCTCTGGGTGTTCTTCGGCGGCCCCCCTCAGTCCTCCACTTGCGGCCCCTGAAACCTAACTGTTGCATAGGGCATAGGAACTCACCTGTCTGCTGACCCTCCCTGACGAGTCTTTGCTCAGAATCTTGTTACGTTCCCTATACACCTTTAGATTTCTCTATCCGATTTCCTTTAGATCTCCTTTTGTTTTACTAAAACCATGTAATAGGAGGGATTTTCTAAACCATCAAGTCTACCTGTGTTCAATCGCAGAGGACCCGGCACTACATAATTGTTGGTAGATCTAAAGGATATCCAACAGAGATCTCAAGGTGTATGGGCAACTTTAGAGAAGAGAAGGGGAGGTGTGGGACTTGCTCCCACTATTTAACCAAAAAAACAGTGTCTGATTGTATAATATATATTGTGGCACATAACCTCAGAATAGGTTTAGTGATGCTGAGGGCCGCACTTGTGGCCCTCCATATAAACTCAGTTGCCCACCAGTGTGCTAGCTTGCTAGTGTCCTGTAATGAACTGAATATCATGTGTTTACATACCATACCATGCCATTAATTTGAGTGTTAAAGGGTTGAGAAGTACTGTATTTTTGCTTTAAAAAAAAACACACCTTGCCCCCAAAGTAATCAGGGAAACGCCAATGTGTCTTACAGAGACAATGTAATTTATTAAATCTTAGAGAGTTAATTTTTTTTTATTTAAGCCCCCCATGGTGGTGCACACATCATCAATGAATATCTGGTGCAACAATATTTGCACTGGGTGTTTGCTATATGTCTCAATGGGACTGCATACAGTTACCTTTAATTCCAAAAAGCAGTAGGCTCCTGAGACAGCAAAAGGTTTAAAGCATGTTCCAGGAGCAAGTGCAGAGCTTGAGCACACTGTATGTTTAACGCCCAGAGACCCAGTGTTGTAATATTACAACATCACATTTAAGGCTACAAAAGTAAACCATAGTAGAGACTTGCTTTACTCAGCTCACCCTGGAACAAATGATCACTTAGGACGAGGGGTGAGTCTCTGGCTTTTACAGCAGGTAATGTTTTCACTGCACTGGCTATTCCATATGAGGAATGAGCTGCTTATTAAACATGCACATTACCTGTTCAATGGTGAGCCTCCATTGAAAAGTAAGTGTCCATCTGTTAGTCTCTTAGCTGTATAAAGTGGCTCTGCTCCAGTATCTGCTTCTGTCTCCAGTATCTTTGGAAATAAACAATTCTGTAATGTCCTGCATGGTCCAGCCCCGCACTCTCTGCTAGAACATGCTGTATATCCACTCTGTATGTGAATGAGGCTTTCTGTTTTTTTTTATCCTCCCCAAAACCATGTGTCTCTTCTGTGGTTAAACCATAGATTTGTACAGTTGCATTGATTCTCAGAAGCCTATGTAAAATCTTTTGTACAGGTGTCTGTACAGTCCTCAATGCTACTTGAATCCTCCCAGTATATCTTATTCAATACTAGCAGTTGAAGGACTGTGCTGCAGTTCAAGCAATATGGTTCCCTGCATTGTGTGTGTTGCAATTCCCTACCAATTTAGATGATGGCCCATGGTGGACTACAACATAGAGTATGCTGCATATTTCAAAGAGTTGCCCATTGTGGTGCATTAATGTGTGTCCCTGTGCATCTTTAAGGTGTTTATGGGATACCTTTAAGAAGTCACAATGGATGCCATGAGGAAATTGGTGAAATTCCTATTTCTCAAGAAAGATTTAAGGAATGCAGTCAGTTCTGAGACCCCCTGTCATCTCTGATCTCCACATTGATGGCTTTGTCCTTAGTTAACCCCTTTATGCTGGACACATTTGTTGCTCATTATGCTCCCGGCATGGAAGTGAAACCCTAGTTGGGTGAAGGCTGCCTTGAAATGACATTTCCATTTATACTGAGTCTAATAAATTTTCCTCTTTAGCTGTGTCCGGTTTTCTTCCCTCTGTAGTAATAAGATAGATGATGGCCAGACCGAGCCAGGGAAGTCGTTTTGCTTTTGGAATGATGTGTTAATAGATTCATTAACTTTCTGAAGCCTGCATTATTCTCTTTATTAACAGCACCACCCCTCCCGAATCCAACTCCCTCTCTTTCCAGCTGGTATTCAGCACGGATTTTCAGAAAAACTTAGAGATGTGTCTGGCTTTAGATTCAGGGTGATTATACTCTGTAGCCGGGGACTGGACAACCATATTGTTTATTTGTCTGTTTCCTGTTTAGCGATGATAATTCTTTTCTTTGAGTAACAAAACAAAGTTCCCTAACCTCCCTAGCGCTCTTGCAAGGTCCAGATTTCTGTACCAAAAGCGCACCATAGACTCTAATGGAATTTTTTTGGGTGTTGTAGGCCTGAAACCTCCAAAAATATGGCCATACAAGGGTCTAATAGATATCCTGAATATAATAATGTTTGAAACACACAATTATTATAAAAAAAGTACATAAAAAATATACAAAATGTATAAAATGTATCATTTGAATGATAAAATCTCTTGAATATTTATTTGGTATGAAAGATTTCAAAACAGTATTTGTTTGTTTATAATAACATTTTTATTACCATTGGAAATGTGTTTTGTTACTTTGAATTGTATTGGATAAAGTTAGCACTGTATCCAATACAATGGCATTTGACACTCTCTGAAAGGGTTAACTTCAAAGATTACATCTTGAAATGACTGATTTTCCAGATGTGCTCTTGGAAGATAGCCCAATTTGCATATGAATGTCCCATGGCCCCATGCCCACCGACCCGACAATGATATGCAAATTGGGCTGGGAGCTGGGAGGGGTGACATCTTGCTTCAGTGAAGCCAGCTTAGAGCATCAGATCCCACAGAGCAGTGAGTATGTGCTGCCGCCGAGGGATCTAAGCTTAGCTGGAGGGCTCCATCTGGAGCCATCAGAAGCGCTAGGGGGGTTAAAGAGGTTGATCAAAAAGCAACTGTGGAGGTATCAGGCAACCACAATTATACATTGTTAGGATGGACATTCGAAGGGTACCCCACACCATTTTTGTGGTGGAAATTGGGTACTGCAGGGATTTTTCCCCCAATTATTTGAATATTTTTTTCTTGGTTTTCCTGCCCTAAAAACTGGGTGTGTCTTATGGTCAGGTGTATCTTATAGTCTGGGGAAAAATATGGTAATTGTCCTCAAAATAAAAAAAAAATGTTTGGCTAGTAGTTGTGCTTTATTCCATACCCATGTGAAACCTCATCCCTCCAGTGTGTGTTGGTTCATTTTTACTAAATTATTTCAGCATCTTCTTTAACGGAGCAGTCTTGCTGAAGATTTAATTTTATGCTATTTTATTTGAAGACCAAATGTCACCTTTTCAAAGTGAACTAACCCGTACTACTTCCATCACTGGTACTAATGAGGAAGTTTATTCTAATAAATCAGACTTCATCTCTTTTTTTAAAATCTACCTTAAAGAGCATCATATCGGGTCCAAGATAACAACTTAATTCTTTAATGTGTTAATGTGTTGCAGCGTAAGAAAATAAAAACCCTCCGTGAATATACTTGTCTACTTTTGTAGGAGATTATTTCATGCTGTTTGTTGAGTTCAACACATGTCATACTTTCTATGTTTGAATGGCAGCTGGATGAACAAGTTAGTCGCCTGCAGCGAGAGAAGAATGAGCTGCAGAGTAGAATGGAAGAGGACCAGGAGGACATGAATGAGCTGATGAAGAAACATAAGGCAGCTGTGGCTCAGGTAAATCCCCTTTATTATCGGTGCTGTATTGCTATACACATCTTGAAATGTATACTTATGTTGAAGGTTTTGTTTGTGATGAATGTGACTGACAGAACTTCCAAAGAACTCTTCTAAGGAGTAGAATGCAAGTTAGCCTTTGTGCTATTGCCAGGAAAGTAAATCATTTGCAAAATAACTTCTGCTGGGTATTTGCTTAAATATCCCATATTTGTGTTTATGAAAACTGTATACATCCATTTTTCACAATCTGTGGATTTGTATGATTTAGGATCTTTGCCATTAATAGTTTGGTTATATACAGGGGTGCACATAACTGGTCCGCTGGTACGCATATGGGTATAAAAAGCTCTGCGTACCTGTTTTGTCCCTCTAAATCGCATCTGCGGACTACAGATGGGACAGATTGACGGAGCTTTGTGACTTCAAGTATGGGGGGGCGTGTCAGGTAGCAGGAAGCTCATAGGCTCAGCACTGGAGTCCTTGCTGCCACGCCCCCTGTGTTTCCGAGGCAGCTGAAAT
>CM070033.1:172571307-172587443 GCA_036250615.1 Ptychadena robeensis | reverse complement strand
AAGTTGGGGGTCGTCTTATACACCCAGTCGTCTTATACGCCGGAAAATACGGTATTTTACCACACCGTTGGACCATAACGCGCACCCTAATTTTCCCTCACTTTTGGGGCAAAAATGGTGTGTCTTTTGGTCCGAAAAATACAATACTTTATTTAATGCAGAGAGGAGTAAGGTTTGGCTTGAAGTTCCAAGAGCTTCTTCCTCACTATAGTTAGTGTGTGGGTAACCTGCTTTATATGATCCAGTATTTCAAAGGTTGCCTAGAAAAAAAGTCTTGTACCTCAAAACCACTAACTAGTGATTTTGAACCTTTGTGTAATTTTGTTCTTGTGTTTGTATCACTAAATATATTTCATGTGCTCACCAACTTTCTCAGACCTGCTTGCCTTGGGGTGTTGGTTCTCTTTAATTGTAAGCATATGAATTTATGTTCCTAGAAAATTGATGGTAATGAGTTACTGGGCATGAGATAGAAGTTCCAAAATGCCCTTTGTCTCTAGGTAATAAAAAGCCTAATGCCAAGGGAGTGGGTTGCTGATTGCAGCTAATGCCATGTACCCAGTTCCAGGCATGCTTTCAATTTGAGCGGAGTTTGTACTATCCTCCCATGAGAACTCTCTTGGCTGCCTCAGTTGTAGACAGAAGGGAAGGATGTGAAGAAGAGAAGAAGACACAAGGGGGTTAAGGGGTGAGGAAAGGTGGTTTCGCTGTTTATACTATTACCCAGCCAAGCAGAAAAAAAATGATTTCCATTTACTAGCCGTGCAGCCACAGTTGTCATTTCCTTCACACATAATGAGAGCAGGAGGCCGCTCTGTATTCAGACTGTGTCACCAAAAACTGCTTTAAGCATGCAGGGAATGGATTCAGAAAATCTCCACAGCGGTGTCGGAAATCAGATCAGCGGTATGCCGGGGTGGAGGGAAGGAGGGGCGGCTGAAGGATGTTTGTATGTGCCGGGAGGAGGTGGCAATTTATAGCACAGCTACATATGTCAAACAGATTTACACGTTTGCTAGGTCCCTGTGTAGGTGTAAGTCAAATGGGAAGTGATTATGGCCTCTGGTTGGCCATACTTACTTTAAACACACTGTTTATTTGGTCCATCAAATGGTTATTCATCTCCGAGGAGAAAGTCGTTAAATAAGGCCAATACTTTAGCTGCCATCACTTTCCACACTCACTGCGGGGGACAGTTATTATTTTGAGGTGGATGCAGGGCCGCGTGTACTTTCTTCTTCTTTCTGGAAGCTTTATAAACCTTCCGAAACAAACAAACATTTTTAACTTAAATAAACTCTGTCAAGGGTGGCAGGGTTTCAGATTGCTCAGTTAAAATACATTTATTAGAGTGATGCTGTTGGATAAACCATTTCCGTTTTGGAGCCGTAAAGGAAAAATATTCATTTATAGCTGTTAAACAAAAATACTGTCTATTTAAAAATTGATAGTACAGTTGTGGCTATTGATCATAGCTTAAAGACTCCAGCTGGGAAATCATTGGATTAAGGTTGCCGGCTGTTGTCAAAATTTCTACCCATTAGGGAGGAAGTTTCACTATGTGTAAATGGTAAGGGTTTATCCAATAGTTGCGTGCACACAAGGGTCTGTCTGCTCTTTTTTGTTTTAGGTCTGTACTGGAAAGTGTAAAATTTATTTATTTTTCTTCTATCTCAAGTAGCTGACTTTGTAAGTTTGGCTATGTTTCGCCTACGTTTCGTAATCCATCGAGACCCCTACGTTAAGCGCAGTGCTTGGCGGGGGTTCCGACAGATCAAATACACTTTACCTGAATAGATGCAGGGGTGCACTACATTAGTGAGAACACAGCATTCGCCGAGAATGTACGGGGTCCCAACGGATGTGGAAAATTGCAAAGCCCCTGAACATGGTATAATTACCATAATTGCTGAAGATTGCTCTAGCACCTGTATTCTTTGCATAAGCTAAGTTCATTGGCAAATGTAAAATTTTCAAGCTGAAATTTCGACTTTTTGAACTCAATTCATGCAAAACCTACTTGTGCAATTAATTTTATTGTAGTGTTCCCCTAATCCTTCTCTAATTTTGGTGACGAAACTTTTGCTATGCAATTAACTCCCTTAACAGTATTCAGAAGAGTGTCTCAGGGCAGATTTTAATAACCAAAATCGATAACTGCGAGCTACACTTGGACTTTCTTTCCTGTGCCTACGCTGTTCTAGAGGCTTCCGACTGGTTCCACCTCCCTGACATCATTTATGATGGGTTCCCTCTTCATTTTCCATACGCTTTTAGAAACAAAACACAGAATTAATGGTATCGCCAGGGAGGTTAAGTTCCAAATAATCTATTCCAAATTTTGTGACCATCTCTAATCTGTACAATGTTTCAACAGAGAGTTTATCACCACATCTACTTCCAATCTACACCTCAGATCTTTAAACCCAGCACCCCTTTTATAGATTAATTTTTCATGAGGTCATTTAAAACAAATGTTGCCCCTGGTCATGTTGGGCTTTATAATGGGGATTTACGTTTTAATAAAAATGTTGAGGCAATCTGTTAGTAAACACCAATGGGTTTAGACTATTGCTGGCCTTATGTGGCCCAAAATCAATCTATACCTCTCAAGTGTTCTGGCATTGAATAAAGGAAAAATAACAGAAGTGATGCACATGTCCCAAATACAGGAAATGATGTAATGTACATCACTTTCGGTATTGGGAGGTTTACCTCCTGTCCCTCCTATGAGCTGGCTAACTTTGAAGTGGAGGGGACATTACTCTGCACTCTATTACTCCATCTACATCATTTGCACAAGCAGGTTGGGATCTTAAAAGGGGGAGTAACGCCTTCTCCCTCCTAAGTTTCCCCAATTTCAAAATCCAGGGAAAAATCCAGAATTTATTATTTTTTATTATTATTATATGGGATTTGGCCGGGAAAGTCAAGTATTTTTTATGGGATGCTTAACAGGTATGCCAAAATGATCAGCTGCAAGATCTGGCACCCTGAGCCTAAAAAGTGGCTTTACACCAGGTCCACTGGATGGGCCCAATCAAAGTTGAACAGCTTATAATATCTCTGTTGGATGGACAGAGACCGGACCCTCGGAGTATAAGCTTCTCTGGAAGATGATAGATTGTAGGGAGTAATTTACACAGACACTGCACACACAGCCTTGAGTTGAATTGTCAGGTGTTTGGTTTGGACTTTGATTCTTGGCCTTATCTGCAGTTCTGGATAAAAAAAATTGATAAAAAACGAACAATCTTGCAATCTTTTCCATTTTTACTTAATAATGTACATATAAAATTGGCTCCACCAAGGCGTGAAAATCTTCTAAAGATCATCTTTTATTTCAAATGCTCTTGTCATTTTTGTACATTTTTTCCTAAATTCTCCTGTAAAGCAATCCCCCTGATGAATTGCACCAGCTGCCGGTGTGAGGATGAAGAGTTCGGCTGATGACACATTGCCGTGACAGCAGCCTTTTAATACACTCAGTGCTGCAAATTAGTTTTCTTTACAGAGCATCACTAAATATTATGTAACGCTGCCTTGGCTGAAATATCTGCTCTCTCTTGAAGCCTATCCTGCCGCCCAGCCTTCTGCTCTAGTCATCTCCAATACGGATGCCAGGCCAGAAATGCTGAAATATTTATTGATTTTAAATTATTGTAACAGGCGAGTCGGTTTAAATTACCCGTGATGCTTTCAGGTTTGCAAGCAGCTGCCTGAGTGAGTCTGTCTGCACAGCAATTGGCATTCCCATTTGATCCTAAACCTTTACCAAGCTGTCATAATGACACAAGTAGATTTTAAATGCAACAAGGCGCTGTGGGATATACTGGAACAATACAGGGCTAGCACATTTGTATTGCAGTATATTCATTGGAACACTGTACAGGATACTGATACATGATACAGCTTTTACCCTTTTCATAAGTAAATGTATCAACGTGAAAGTGTCAGAAACAATAACTTATAACAATGGAATTATTTCTTAGATGAAACATTAACTCCCCTGGCCGTGCCATTTTATCACGTTAAGGGCTTGTTTCCACTACAGCGGTTCAGTGCAGATGGCCACTGGTGCTATCCGCGCGGCTGCAGCCGCTGTCTAACGCACCCCATGCGGATGCACCCGGACGTCCGTGAGGTAGGAAGCTGACTTTAGGCAGGACCCTTGGCCAGGGATGCAGTCGACTGCATCCACACATGGCCGCACAAGTGGAGACTGGCCAATGCTTTGCACAAGTGGAAACAAGCCCTAACTGTGCCAGAAGTGGTACAAAAATGTTAACAGATTACAGAGAAATCTGTTAAAAATTTTGCCATTTTGGTGACGACCCCCCACCCCCTGTACACACACACATGTCCCTGGCACTGATGACACCTGGGAATATCTGCTGCCAATGTCTATGCCTGTATTATATGACAGGCAATAGTTGTCCCAGGCAGTGCTCAGTGAGAAGCTGACCCTGGCTATCGTTGCTATAGGATGCTGCGAGGTTGCATTGTGCAGGCAAGCTGCCCAGAGGCTCCGGGTCACCACTTTTTGCAGCAATAATTTACCCCGAGTTAAACTTGGGAACACTGCCAAGGTGGTTTAAATTCCAGTCATTTTATTGTTGTCTGTAGCCTAAAACCGCCCATTGGCATCAGTTTTTCTCATAATAAATCCGAGTATTATTGTCGCTTTTTCTTTTTGGTCATACTAAATCCAGGAATGTACTAAATAATCCTTTATTCTATTCCTTTAACCTTCTCAATTTCTCCTTCCTTATCAGTTTACATAAAACCAACTAACTATGTATGTGGAGATTTACCATTTTTTGTGAATTAAATTATTAACTGTATATTATTTTCTGCCAGCGATGGGGATTCAGATGGTGATTCTGAGCTTGATGAGCGGGTGGATGGTGTGAAGTCTTGGCTGTCCAAGAACAAAGGTTCTTCTAAAGCCTTCTCCGATGACGGCAGTCTAAAGAGTTCAAGGTTGGTGGACAAGAAATTTTGCTTGCTTGTAATTAAATATGTTTTCTGGACTTAATGCCTCATAGTCTAAATATAGGTTCAGATCAGCGTTTAAACAGGGGAGTGTAGTTTTGATCCCTGCCATATAACTGCCAATTATTAGTTCTGATCCGCACAGAAATTGAGAATGTCTGAAATAGGGACACAGATGTCAATTAAAACATGACAGAGGTTTTACAGTGTAAACATGAAGTCAATTATTAGCTGTCCGGAAACATTGCATACACCTTGGCTAACTGTAGATAGCTGCCAACTGAGCAAACATTATATGGATAGCTTGTTTAGGTAAAAGAGCTGTTTGAGGAGCCTCAACAGCAACAGGGCCACATGGATCTGTCAAATGCACTGCAGTGGTTTAGGAAACAATCCATGCAGTTCTTCTCTTGATGCATCATTTCCCTATGTTTGATCCCTTTAAACACCCATCAAGTACAGAAAAATAACAGTTAATTTACCAAAAAAGCCCTCGCAATCCTATAAGTTTATGAACTATAAAGACATGAAATGTTGACAACCTGGATATCTTATGCCACGCTATGGACTATTGGCCCTCCTTTATATATCTCAATGACGTAGAAAGTAAATATATTGTTGATCACAATTAAATATGGGGGTCTGAATGCGCTCTTTGGGTTATCACAGGAAGAGAAAATCTCCCCCAGCCATGGGCAAACGAAGGCCCGGGGGCGAAACTGTCCCTTTAAGCCCCCCATACACGTCTAGATTTTTTGTTTAATCAACTTAAAAAGATACATTTTTGGGGGTCAGAAAAATTGGTGATTGATTGTATGTTTGCCAACTGTAGTAACAGATATTTGATCAACTTTTTTGGGATCGACTTAAAGTGCAATACATTTCAATACAACCAATTAAAATTAACCAACACGTCCAATTATTTTTCAATAATTGTTTTTTTTTCCAATTTTAATTGTTTTAGATTGATCTAACCATGTGGGCTGCCATAGATTTTCAATCATTTAACCAAAAAAATTTATTGAATTAGGTTGATTGGATGAAAAATCTAGACGTGTATGGGGGCCTTTAGCCTTTTAATTGAGCCCTTTGTCACCGTAAATATGGACACCTATGTCGGATGGCCCTTCCAGGCTCTTGCTCCAGCCCTCCCAGGCTCTTGCTCCAGCCCTCCCAGGCTCTTGCTCAGGCCCTTTTGTCAACTTTAAAAAACATTATGGCCCATGAGTGAAAAAGTTTGTCCACCCCTGATCTAGCCAAAACAACAGTAATATTTTTGTACATTTCAAACAAGAACCTTTTTTTCTGGATATTTAACAAAGCAAAGGGCGTAAATGTACTTTCTTTATCATGGTCTTCATGCAGTCTCTCTGGGTATCAAAGGACACTCCAATTAAGTCACTTCATTCAGGACTGTAGTAAAAAAAGTAAGGTGATCATTGGAGGAGCTGGTGCTCTTATCAATTAAAATTAAAATTAGCAGTGGTGTAATGTACAGGTCAATTCACAGAACAATATAAAAATGACCCAGCACTCTTTGCCGGTAATGAGCAGTGCAAACTATTTGATATCAGAAATTCAGCTGTAAAGGTAGCCATACATGGCATGATTTGCACCCGATTGACCGCCGTGTGTGCCCTCTCCAATCGCCCGGCAGTCGCTCGACTGAAAATCGGGTGGCCACACCGGGTGAGATAGACCAGGAATCTCCCGCATGTCGGATTGCACGGTGATCTGTCATGCCGGTAAATCGTGTTCCCGCCGATCAGCTGAGAGGCCGGCTGCAACGGGATGACGTCACCCCGCTGAAGTCGATCCCTCATCCATCGAGGCAGAATTGCCTTCAGACTACCTTCAGTCACTCATCTGAAAGTTACCTTTAAAATGTTCTGCTTTTAGTCCTCTCACCCTCACTTTCCATCTGTCTCTCAATCTCGTCTTCTAAATTTGTGTCTTTGATTATGAAAACAATTGCATATACTCCAAGGTTTAAATTATAAAGAGTGTGCAGTGACAGCTGGCATCACATAAAGAAAATGAAAAAGCCCAGAATATCTCCTGTTTTTATTTAAAACACCCTCACCCGAAAGCTGACTGTTTAATTTGCAGTAAATTATTTGCTTATGTCTCTGTTATACAACATGTTATTTTTTTCTCATCTTTGTCTTTGTGCTAAACGTTGGGGAGTGTTGCCAGAAATGTGCACTGGTAATTGACTATTTCACTGGTTATGCAGGCTCTGGATGTGGAAGACTTCTTGAAGGAGCCTGTTTATGTGTGCTTGCATCCCTCTGCCGAGGGTCATCAGCAAATTGTGTGCGTCATTAAGCAGAAAACCAATCACAATTTATAACTTGGGGTGCTCTCTAGCCAGCTTGAATCAGGCTATACATTAGTCATTTCCGAGCAATTAGCAACAGGCCACAGCATTGCAACTCCGAAAGTCAATGTCCCCAAACTCATTTTTCAAGGCATATTGTTGAGATCGAATAGGCTGCTATGAGCTTTTAATTCGTCTGGCCAAAGAAATAATTTAGCCATAGGAGTCATGCTGAACATTAGATGGTCTGTGTTGTGTTTCATTTAACATCTCCCATCTCTGGGAGCTCATCCTATCACAGTGTGTAGAAACCAACTCGTATATCTATATTTCAGCTCCTCTTGTACATAGTTCTTTTTCGTTCTACCTCTCACTTGACACAGTTTATGTCGAAACTTTGCAAACCTTGAAAACAATTCATAATTGGTGAAACTACATATTTGTATCATTTGATGGTTCATGTCTGTATAGATTTCTTTTTTCTTTTTACATTTCATTACATTACTTTAAGTCTATTTTAGTTTTTTCTCTGCTCATATAGCTATCTTCTTTTCTATTTTCATTTTGCTTTTCATTTATTTTTAACTCGTTCTGTCTACTTTCTGTTTCAACTTTTCATTTTTCCACATATACTCAAAACTAAAGACCTAGCCAAAGTACAGACTTAAAAGAAGGAAAGGATACCAAGCCAGTCAAACAAGGGAAAGAGCTGGAGGAAAGGCCAGTGTCTGTAATGAGTTCCCTGAGTTATAGAAAGAGAGCAGTTATTAAAGACTCCATAGGGGGTAAAGGTGATGTTGATTCACTGTTCTCAACGCTCAAAGAAAGGCCCGAGTCCCCAGAGAGATCTTTCCGAAAGGCTCAGAAGGATTCTGCAGGAAGCGTCCTTGATGATGCATTATCTGTGAGCTCCTGGAGAAAATCTCAAGGCAGTGAAGACCTTGATGATCGCTCATCTCTGGTTTCTCAAGCATTCACTGAGGCATCTAGTAGGGCAAGGAAAGGACTTGACAAGAGGTGGTCTGTGGCTAGCCCTGAATTCGATAAAGTGTCTGTTGTGTCCAGTCGTCTATCTAGCAGACGTGGTTTGGAAGATGATGATGATGCTAAATCGACCCTTAGCTTTGGTATAACCAGTCCTCCAAGTCTAAGACGTAGTACTTCCAAATTAGAGGAGACACGTAATGGTTTTTCGGCTGTTAGCCCCTCACTGAGCCGACGTTCTGATTTTTCATTGGAAAGCCCTACTCTTGGAAACAGACCAGACACTCGACTGTCCATGGCCCGAAGCACGTTAGATGATTTTGATGACTCTGTTAGTGTTGGGTTTAGTGATAGTCGTTCTTTGTACAGTCAGCATTCTGGGCGAAGCTTTTCTGTACCTCCACAAGCAAGAACACCTGGAGCTGATGGCAGCGAACTGGACAGTAGAGATCTTCAGCCAGTATCTCATCGCAATTATTTAGATCCAGATCTTGAAGCTGCAATCAATGAGGTCTTGAGCTATAAGCCAATTAAGTTCAAAAGAAAGAGTCTTGATCCTGACTCTGATGATGAAGGCGATTCAAAAAGTGTAAGGAGCTTGCACAGAGAAAAAGGGGAATCTACTTCAGGACTCAAGAGATCAGCCTCCGCTCTGGAGTTCTCCCGGGCACCAAGCAGAAAGAGCAGATCTCGAAAAAGTAGGTCTGACTCTGAATCTGAAGATGATCGAAAAAAGAAAACTTCTAAAAAACGCTCCAAGAAATCCAAGAGAAAGTCCAGGAAGAAGGAATCTGAATCCTCTTCCTCATCGTCATCCTCCTCTGAGTCCGATTCCTCATCTGGTTCTACTGTATCATACCGAAGTGGAGGTAGCGTGAAAAAAGGGCCGAAAAATAGAGACCTAGATGAAGAAGACGACCTTGAAAGTGATATGAAAGATGATAAAAACACTAAGCAGACAAAGGATAAGAAGGAGGATAAGAAGAGGAAGAAGAAGGTTGACAGTCTGATGATGAAATATTTATACCGGCCAGAAAGTGATTAATGCAGTAGGTGTTTGCTTGTGAGTGGACCTAGCATGTTCTGCATGGTGTGGATTACTAATATTAACTTGGAGTGATATTTGGATTGCAGTTAGTTTAACAAAACCTTTATTGTAATCACTCATTATTTTTGAGGTATATTATGTCGTATTTTAAACTGGGTTGGTTCATCTGGTTGGTAGATGGCCAGTACAACAACAGAGCTGGTATGTAGATGAGGCAAATCTTAAATATGCGAAAAAAAAATTTTCATTGAAACCAATACTAAAGTTTGTTTTTGTAAATTATTATTCCTAGTTGTAGATGCAGGTGTGTAAAAATGTTGTACATTTATATAGGGAATATAATACAAGGCTTATTGGCCTACTTCTAATCTTCAAATACCTTTCCATAGAGAGAGGGCCAAGACATGCTCCGTGGGGGAGCATTCAAAGTGTGCAGTATCTAACATGGATAGGCAACATTCGGTAAAGTATGAGGAAGTACTCAACGGTTGGCCTCATTATACATCTGTTCATAAGAAACCTGTTGAGGCTCAGCAGGCTTCTCCACATATAGATATTCACACTGTAGCCATTCAGTATCAAATGTTGTAAAAACATATAAGACCAGGTAGAGCTACATGTTTCGGATATGTCTGTAATGTTGTACACAAGCCGTATAGATGTTCTTGGGAAATATTTTTTGCACATTCACATTGAGCTAGCCCTGGAAATCCATGCCACATAAAACACAAGCCTAGGGCAGAGTTATGTTTGATAGGCTGTGCCTGTGTTCTGTTCAGCTCCTGCACCTCCTGTTGAGTGACCTCAATCTTTCCGATTCTGGAAAGAGTTTTGTGATCCGCAGATATGCAAATATCCCTTTATACATATTTGTTGAAAGAAGGACTTCTGCTTGGCATTGTGTAGCTCTTTTTGTCAAGAAAGCTAGTGAATGAACAGACTGAAAATTAATCTGCACAGCAGGAGCAGTTTGCAGTTCTTGTCGCCTGTTTTAATATCTATGGTCTCTTTGCGGCAATCTAGCGCCTCGTTGGGTAACTCTTTCCATTCCAAGAGGGATGGTGCTGCCTCCTCTTTCTTCTACTGTAGGGATTCTCTGTATGTGGGTACACTGTACAGAAATACATGGCCGTTCATTTGGAATTTACCAAAAGGTTTGTTTTGTACTTTTACGCTCATGAGCGTTTGTTTAATCTACTAGAACTGAACATGTTCTTTAGCTTATAAGGGTCATGTACTATGAATGTTGTGGGATTCTGTCATCTTTTTCATTACTGGATACAGGTTGGGTTGAAGGTTAAGGGTTGCTGCATCCTTTACCACCAGCACACCAGCTCACCATTTTGTATCTCTCGACTACTATAGAGGATCATGGGACTTACATCATGTGATCACATCTGTGCCAACACTGTTAAGCCAGCCATACACAGTCGGATTCCATGGCCGCTCGATCACCCATCCGATCGCGAGCTGGGCCGGGAACGCAGGTTTATCGATCGGCCATTAAGAGAATCCATCGCTGCTATCCACCTTTCCAGGATTTTCCGGACGATCCGTGTCCGATTCCATCTTCTCACTTCCACTCACAAAGGCACTCCCCCTGTCTGTGCGAATCAATCTGATGGAACCAACATGTTGGTTCTCTTCGGTCCGATTCTGACCTGATCAAGGATGCTGATCGATCGACAAGGTGGCTGCCACGATTCCTTCCGGCACGATCGATTCGCGTTCACGCTCCGGACGATCGTGCGAATCCGGTTCGGATCCGACCCGTGTAGGGGGCCTTATCATACAGAGAGTCCATAGCCTAAAAAAAGCAAATCATTTGATCAACTCATAGTTTATGCATGAGAGATGATGCAAACAAAGATGTGCGTGTGTTGCTGGAGAGGGAGATACTACAAATTATCTGTTGATTTCCTATACACTTTCATAGCACATATTCATTTTAATGTTGTACAGTTCCCATCAATTGAACATGATCTTTGGGTTAGCTGCATAATGGCGGCATGTTGTTCCTCCAGTGCTCCTTCCCTTTCCTGGGTTTGTCTAATTTAACTAAAATCCACAACTGTAGCGCCATTTGCTGGGAATCTATTGCATTTGTGTGTAGAAGTTCATTGATAGTTGTGGGTTTGTTTACATTGAATTCGGATGGAAGGGATAATAGTAATCTGTGATGCCGGGCTGTTTCTCTGCATTTACAGGTTATCACAGTCATAAGACTTGAATAGTAGTGCAGTGGATTAAAAAGTATATTCATATGTTTTATATGTGTTTAGTCCATGACGCCCTACCTGCCGATTGGGTTGTTTATTTTTACTTTAGGATGTCTTAAAGCCGCATGACCTTAGATGACCTATTCATTTGTCTAGTATTTTTTCCTATTTGCTCTGACAATACTGATAACATGTCTTTGCTAGTCACAACCAGCGCCTCAGCAATGATAACTTGTTTTGTGATTGGCTAGGAGCAGCACGGTTATGATGCACATATGTGTACAGTCATAGCCCATTGCTTGGAATCCCTGCTTTCAGACACCGGACACAAACCCTTACAGAGACAGGATGAATGAACCACCCTAGGAAGTGAAGTCCAACATCTCCAGTATAGATCTCCTTCTGCAGTATAGAAGGACTCTGGTTTGTTGACATGGGAGCAATGATTTATACTGTGAACCCTGGACAGCTTGGTGCACCTCCAGCGGTTGGTCCATGGCCGCCTGGGCTCACAAAGAGTAAGTTAAAGATTGCACAGGAGAAAAGCTCCATCTAGTGAGCACCAGTGACTGGTAGGGTTTTGTTGAATAGAGTGTGTAATGCTTTGAACTGCTTTCAGTTTTTTTGCAATGATGCCCTGCAATAAAAATGAAGAGTTGTGCAATCCCTACTGATATAGTTAGTGGAATAGGGGCCCTCATACTATCAATTTGGCTTTTGTAACTCATCCTAAATGAACAGCTGTATAGGGTGCCTGTGTGGACGTTTGGGGCACTTGTAGAAGTTGTTTGCTGAATATCCATTTCTGAACAGTGATATAGGGATGCACACACAACGTGGCTACAAATGGGGCTCAAAAAAAGTCTCATTAGCTAAGGTGGGCCTGCTTTGCATATCATAAAGTTGTACTGCAAATAAACACATTGGATCAATACAAGTGTACAGAAGTGTATATTTCTATATGAGGGTTTATATAACCCTTTAAATGATTAATATGTGCTTGTTATTTAATGTATGCACCTTGTTGCAGATGTTACTCTCATTATTTGCCACCTGCGTATGGCCACCTTTAGATAAATGATACCATACCACCATGTTTCATTTCTGGAGCTGTGTTTGCATTTTAGCAACAGTATTGCCAGGGGAATTGCCTACATTGATTTGTGAACGCCTCTTGTGTTTACTGAGCCTTTTTCTTTTGCTATTTAATTTTGTTACCAGTCCATTTTTTACTCTAGACAAAGTTCATGTCATTCGGCAATATTTGCTACTTTCTGGGCTGCTCATGTACAAGCAGAAATAAATAATGCTCCACTACTGGAATATGAAGCCGATCATTGATCAGAACTCTACCAGAATTGTAGTCTTTTGGTTTCGGCTATTTCAAATTGTATATTAATATTGGAAGCTAGGTTTATTATTAAATGAATTAAGTTCACAGAGGAGGCATACATTAATCTGCCACACAGTAAGCAGGAGAACCTATAATAGAAGAAATAGTATATTTGCCTCTTTAGGGTTAAATAAAAATTGCTGGTATCACACATGGATACAGTTGGTCCCCTATTTAACTAGTCATTCAACCAGTGGATTGAGGTTATTACCAGCAGGAGCAACCAACATGCTTAAAATGGGGCAGAACACACCCAGAAGTGTTGGGTAACTGCGTCCAGTGGCAGTTTTAGGCATAAACAACCTGGGAGGTTGGCCAGGTTGGTATCATGCAAGAGGGAGGGCATCTGGGCATTGAATGATGCCCAGATGTCTCCCCCACAGCGCGCCCACCCAGGGAGAGAGAATACTCAACAGCAGAGTACCCTCTCTCCCCGGCAGTGGAGATGCTTTCCTAGGAAGAGGGGTGTATGGGGGAACAGAACTGAGTCCCAGTGAGTCTCACCTCACCAGCATACCTGCCCACCCGGGAGTTCAATAAAACATTTCTTGGGGGGAATGGATGTCAGAGGGGGTGCTCACTTGATCTCCCTAGGACCACCCCGGACTGCGTCCCCTTCTGCTCTTTAAGAGAATTAAGATGGAACTTGGGTATTAGAAGAGTAGGAATTATGGTAAATCTCTTGTTTTGCAGTGGGGTTAGTGCAGTCAGAGGCTGATCTTAACAGAAAAGAGAGAGAACATGTTGCAGGGAGAAAGAGGAGATGTTCACAACAGTAACACCAGGGCAAGAAATGAATGGAACGGAGGTCATTAAGACATAAACGCATAGACAGCTATAACAATAGCTCAGTCAGAATAGAATAGATCAATCTCTGGTTTATTTAACCTTCCTAGGGCACTGCCTGTTTCATGCTGTTTATAACGGTGCAAAACGGGCAATCGAGGCAGTGAACAAAGTACAGCTCCCTCTGGGGCTCTTCACGCAGCCGGTGTCATAATTGACACCAGCTGCGTGAGTGGGAAGCTGGCGCTCCTCCATTAACATGGGGGTCTATGGTGCCGCCCCCGCCCCCTTCTGCGTCACCGTGACGCGATCGGGGCCGGGAAACCCCGTGCCGAAACCCCGGAAATGCTGCAGCGATGAAGACAATCGCTGCAGCTTTCCGGGGAGGCATCGGGTCTCCCCGATGCCGGCTTCCCCTGCGGTTGAGAGGACCCTGATCGGCGAACGAACTTGGTTCGTCTCAACCGCTAGGGAGGTTAAAGACAAGTATATTTCAAATATAATCTACAAAATGTTTCAAAATCCGGTAAGGGCTTGTTACCTAACTGTAGAAATGCATATTCACTAGAAATGGTAGATTTGTAGACTTGCTAACTTTGTGAGCCATTGCAAAGCCTCTGAACATGGTAACATCACCAACATTGCTGGAGATGTAGAAAAGGATTGTGGAAACATTTATAAAAAAAAAACAAAAAAAAAGTTTAGCTCTATCACTTTTGTATTTTGTAGAAGTTAAACTCAGTCAATGTTGAATTTTCGACTTGATTTTGAACCTAATTTATGCAAAAACGATTTGTGTTCGAGCAATACTTTCTTTTTGTAGTATTCAATGGACCCTTCTCTACCTCTCAAGCAAGTTTGGTGACGATGCTATGCTCAGGGGCTTTGCAATCAGCTCACAAATCCCATCTCTAATATTTGCCAGCCTTGTATGTATGTTGCCTGCAGCTCTGTTACATAGTAAAATAAGCTGACTCTGCTGTTAGATAAGAAGGTTTTTACTGTGTACCTGGCAGGGATGCCTACTTGATAAATATTGGCCTGAAGACTTGTTGGGTATTATTCAAGAAATTGCAAGAAAAAGGTCATTATTTACAAAGCCAGAGAATGAAAAAGCAGAAGCAGGGAGATCCTTGCTTGAAGGTGCACAGGTACAGTTTCCTTTTCAGCTCGGAGGCTAAATACTGATATATATATATATATATAAGTCCTATTAGCCTAGCAATCACCCTATGGATGCACAGCATGAGGGCACATATTTAATATTTGTTGATGCTTCTTGTAAGATAGCACATTTCCTTAAGTCCACATATAGGTAGTGACGAGTACAAAATAATTCCCTGTCTGTAACTCTCTTTCTCAATTAGTGATTAGTCTTGCTTTGTTGATTGTGCCCACTCAGGCATAGTATTGGCTGTCTTAATTTTTCAAATCTGTTTCTAGTTTCAGTAGGCTGGAGACCACACTGAGCCTCAGAAAACATACACACATAAAGCACCAGACACACACAACATTATTTGTGGGTTATCTGAAATCTGTATGCATTGCCACAAGCAGGTAGACCCAATTTATTTCCTTTCACTTGTGATTAAGATACATAATGAAAGTATATTAGTATACTAATGAAACACCTACCTTAATAACATAATCATTTATATTATAAATTAGTTTACTGGCAAATATTTGGATTTTACATAACTAGTCATATGCTCCAAATTAGATCTAGATCAGCTGTTTTGTCCTATATTAACAACAAAAAAAGGTTTGTACGACTTGAGGATATGGAGTTGTGGATAGAGAGTTTCGGAGTTGGTCTTCAACTAAATGGTGGTTGGTATGTATAGCTTTTGTGAAACATTGACCCATCTGTAACCTTTAGATTACATTTTACGGTACAATTTATCATGCCCTTTCAAAGGGCACCTGTTGTATACCCAAGTCTTTCCCTGGGAATAAAAGCACTCCTGATATTATTGCCTTCTATCCATCAATATATATGGTACAGCAGCTCTTGTGGACTTCGCCATGGCACCTGAAACTTTTTCATAGGTTAGTTTGAACATATGACCACATCTAATAGATATCCTATTGTAGGGTCGAGTTGATAGATCTGCTGATGTATTTGCTGTGTCCTGACCTTGCAACGAAGATTTATTTTCACCAACAAATTAATTCCTGTTCATACTTGAGGCAAGCACATCTTAATCAGACAATTACACAACCAAAGGTCTATACACTATGGGGAAAATTACTTTAATAATGGTAGATATATGCATCTGCTTCTGCCATGTCATGTTGATTGGTTGTGAAATTTCCATTCCCTACTTCTGTGGGCACTCTTTGACACTCTTGTCAACTTTATTGTGCACTAATAAGGAAATACTACTTCTG
>CM070033.1:172548784-172561351 GCA_036250615.1 Ptychadena robeensis | reverse complement strand
GTTTTAGTTTTAAACTTATTGCTTTCAAATCAGACTGAATACAGCTTTCTGCTTAGAAAGTACTTTAGAGATTTCATCACCAATTGGTATCTTTTATTATTGGTTTTTTTATTACATAATTGTTAGTTTGACACATTATTATAGTCGGGATGTCTATTAGACCCTTGTACGGACAGATTTTGGTTAGTTACAGGCCTACAACATTAAAAAAAAAAAAGAATTCGGTTAAAGTCTATGGTGCGCTTTTGGTACAGAAATCTGTACCTTAGCAGTGCGCTAGGAAGGTTAAAGCTGGGCACAGACAGGTCGTTTTCCCGTCGACTGCCGAGCTGACCTAGCGTGCGTGTTGACGTCATCACCCTTTGTGATGGGCAGGAATGGCTCTTTCTATGCCCAGCTTAACACAGTTCTAGTTTTCCACATTCTAATTAACTCCCCTCACCCAGGAACCACACACACACATTTAACAAAAAAAAAAATCTCCATTAGAAGAATTGGCTCCATTGCTTTTCTTCTTCGCTACACAATTCTTTTCTTCTGCCTAGGTTATTTGTGATGAAAGATATGATTATAGCCAACTTGTGGTTTTGCACAGATTATGTATTGATTGTTTTAATCTCTAGATCAAATCTGAGATCTGTGAACTTGTGCAATAAAAAGTGCAAAGATTCTTGAAATTCTGAATGTAATGCATTGATTTCCGTTAAAAGAATGTGAACCTCATTTTCAATTTTACACTCATTTTCATAAGTTAATTCTTCTTGGTGGATATTGAGATTTTGCCTGTTGTCAGTCCACAGCTGAGGTTGGTATTTTGCACAAACCAGACTGTCACTGTAATATACAAAATCACTATAGAAGATGCTGACATTTTATGAGAATTCTATTTGTGTCCAAAATGTCTGCAGGGGCGGTCCAAGGCTGAAAGGCACTCCTCCAGTGACCAGCTCCTCTCTACCCGGGTGGCGGCACACCTGATAGGCGGGCATGCTGGGGGAGGCATCTGAGTATCAGTATAAATTTCAATACCCAGAGGCCGCACACCCAGCATGATGCCACCCTTGGCAACCTCCCATATTGCCCCTATCTTAAGCCGCCGCTGCTCCCCTGTGTGCAGATGACACATCACAATATTTATTCTAAAGATTTTCTCACTTGTGCCCAATAAAAGCTTCAGCAGAGATGTCTATAACTGCAGAAATTCTTCATCATAAGAAGCTGTGTACATTTTTGATAGATGATAATAATAAAGGTTATCGAGATTTTGGATGTGGTTGAGCTGCTGCTTTTTACCAACTGTGTGCAATGAAATAAAAAAAAAATCATGTGTGTATTTTGTTTTTTTTGTATACTGTCACCAATCCATTGCTGGGGTTTTCTGGCACGAATATGTCTGTTGTGGTGGCAACAAATAAACTTATGCTGCATGAAATTTGGATCAATAAGCATAAACCAAGTTCTTAGTAGGTTAAGGTGGGTTACACATGGAGATTTTTTCGTTCTGTCAATGAAGAATGAACGATTTTTTGGTTGATTGAACATGGAATCTAGAATGGCCACTTTGTTTGATGGATACATTTTGTTTGACCTCGATCGTTCGAAAGGTCATCGAACATGTTGGTAACTTTTTATCTGTCATTGTAATGTATTTCCAATGTATTTTCATTCGATATCGGCGAGGGACGAACAAAAAAATCTAATGTTACATTCGATAAATGAACAAACCATGCTCGACAACGACATCTAACAAAAAATCTAATTGCCAGTTGATCGAAGAAAAGATTTACACGTGTAACCCCACCTTTAGGGCTCTTTTTTCACTAAAGCGGTCGGCCGTGGATGTTTCCACTAATGCGGATAGGTGGTCGGTCGCTGATTTAGGGGCTTCTTTGAACGGCACCCTACCGTGTTTTTGGCTGCGAGCGGAAATCCACGTACGACCACGTCCATTGAAATGAATGGACAAGTTCAAAAGTGAATATGGACGTGGATTTTTACCGCGTCCATTCATTTCCTATGGATGCGATCGGGAAGTAAAAGGTAAATGCACAAAAAGCGCAGACGACCACGTGCAAAACTGCATAGGTAGCAGTGGGTCGCGGATGCAGCTAAGCGGGTAAAACTACATCCATCCGCGGTCAACTTCTGGACTGACTTTTTGAAATCCGGTCATACAAATTCACCTTGCCCAATCTTTGACATCTGTATCCTCCGCAGAGCTTTACGATACACACAGAGACGCAACAAAGAACATTTCCCTTTATTTACTTAATGTACAGTGAGTAGACTGAAAACGAGAGCCTGAACAAGAAGAGAAGAAGCGATCAGGAGAACAGGAAGCTTCATTTCATTGATACGGATGTATTGTATCAGAGCATGTTTTGTTGCCCACAGTCAGGAGCCATACACGCATCGATTCACATGAGATCGACAAATGAACATTCACAACACAGAGATGAAAAAAATCGGCTATGATTGTTCAGTGAATTGATGCGCACCACTTAGATGTTCAATCCCTGGCTGATACTTTGGATGTAGATTGAGAGTCCCCATCCAAAGTAATGCTGATCAAACATGGATTTACCAACATGTTTAATCCCTGTTCGCAGGTGGGCAGCACATAAATCATGAATGATCAATCATGTACCTTTAGTCCTGGCTTTTCATATCCTTTAACTATGGTGGAAATTGCCATGAAAGAAATTCTAGCACAAATAAAACCTAGGCCTAGTTCCCCCTTTCTAAGCTCATTATTCTTTTTAAAAGCATATCTATAGAGAGTTTGGAGTTCAAGTGATACAGTTTAGTGGCCAACTGAAGTCATTAGAGAAGCAAACTTTCGGGATGTCACAGATCCCTTCTTCAAAGCCTGAAGAAGGGATCTGCGAGATCCCGAAAGCTTGCCTAGGAATTCCACCTTACTGAGGCCGTCCAGGTGGAAAAGTGTGACAGTCTCAGTCTGGTGTTAAGCATCATTTCATGCCTTAAGCTGGGCATAGACGGGCTGTTTCCTGCCCAACCCGACCACCGATCGGATGTCGTGCGTGTTCCCGCATCCGTTCGGGATCGGGTCGGCAAGGAATCGGGTGAGCCAACTTGCAAGATTGAACTAAAATCAGCCTTCATGTCAGATCGCACAGTGATCCGACATGATGGATAATTTTGATCTGATCCCATTAGTTCGGATAGGGACGGTTGCCCCCAGCCGAAGTAATGGGCGGCACACAAAGGGTTCTGGACGATTCTCGGCACTGGCGGGCGGGCGTGATGTCGGGTCTGGAATCGACGACAAATCCTATGCCCAGCTTTAAATCAGGGGTTTAGGGCATGTTTCCATATATTTGTGATCCATCATACACACTACCTGCACGGCGGATGCTCCGTTCAGACATGCGCCGATGCAGGGGTTAGCGTACTGCACTAGGTTAACCCCTGCATTGGAGGAACAGCACAGCGCCGGGCAGGTAAAGTGTGTGGGATCCATCGGGACCCCCGCAAAGCACTGCGCTAAACGTAGGGGGTACCAACAGATCGAACAACGCTGTGGAGACATGATCTAACCTTTTCTGCCAGCATCTTCTATTGTGGTAGGCAGATGGATATTCTTTATTATTTCAGCCTGGAATTTTATAAATAATAAGCAAAAGATTTCCAATCACACATGTAATTTGAATGAGGGATGCCTTTCATCAGCAGGTGGACTTTCTATTAGCCCCTTGATGTATCTTGGGTCTTGGTGTAAGTATTATAGGAAACTCTGTAGATGCTGCAACACTGCGCATTATTCCCGTTCAATGGGCACCCGTTCTCCCCAGCTAACAACATGTGTGAATCACAACATAGGCTGCCAGCTGGGGAGAAATCCAGCTTGCCTCTCACGGCTTCAGAGACAGAGGTGCTAGCTCCGCCCCCTTCACACTGACAGCGGAGTCCAGGCTGCAGCAGCTGCTCCAATACTCTACTGATCGCTCAAAGGAAGTTGAGCGATCAATAGATCGCATACTGCAGCCCTTCTGGTCCTCCGTAGGCGATCTATTGAACAGATTAGAGTACAATGAAGCACCGTGACTGCGCACGTTGCTCGATTGTACTTGAATCTTTTTACAGATCTTAATGTGCCTAGCTTTACACCGATATCAGTGACCAGTAGGGCCCTCAGTTGGTGTATGGGGCCTGGGCAAAGATCACAGAGTAAATTTGGGTCAGTATGAGGGGTGGGTGATTAAGTTGTTTGTAGGTGTGCATTTTTCAAAATGGAGGAGTGTGGCCCCCTGTATCAGACAAATAGGAACACAGACACAAGGCGCACAACCTAGTACGACAATCTAAGGTACTGTAAATGGTTAAATAAAATGAAGCAAAAGACAAAAAACTCAAAGGAGGTATATAAGGATTGATCTCTCAGGGCCCTGTGCTTTTCAGGATGATGTCACTTCCTGGTTAGGGATGAGATCACTTCCTGCTCACAGGTGCTGAAGGGCTCAACAGGAACAATGGGACGGGCCTGGTGTCCTTGTTCCTATTTGTCTGCACAGATACAGACTAATAGGGTCCATGCTCCAGCCAGGTAAATGTAGGATAGAGGCTGAGCAAATAGAAAATCCTGGGGATCCGACAGGTATGAACTCGGATGTAAGGGTCTATTTGCACTAACGCGTTTAAGCTTGCTTGTTTTAGTGATTATAAACATGCGCAGCTTTGCGGTAAAATTTAATGCACCTGCCCATAGCAAATAAAGGATCCTCTTCTTCCCTATACTCACCTGGTTGGCCACTCCCTTTTCCTGTGATTGTTGTGCAATCAATCCCAACATGAGATCGCAAAAAAGTCGAAGGATCGCATGCACACCTCCTTTGGGAATCGATTCCCTTCCGATACTGGTGATAGAAAGGAAAAAAAACAACATGTCGGATCGCTGTGCAAACGAATTTTGGGTTGATTCTGGTTGTTAGCACCAGGTGGGAACAATTGATTGTTTAGGAATCAAAAGGAAGATCGAGTCGTGTATGTCCAGCTTTAGTGACCAAAGAGAGCAGTTACACCATCCACTCTTATGTGATTGGCTGATTGACCCAAGAGAAAGTAAACTATATTCCCCTGTTACTGGCTACATGGCAGTTACAATTTTTACCACAAAAAGCAGTAACTGAGCCACACTTAGGATCGACTGGAGCAAGTACGCTACTCTCTCTGGGGACTGTCCTGTCAGATAATGCAGGCACAAGCGCGGGCAGCTCCGATGTCCCCGACAGTCATCGCAACTTTGCACATTATTCGGCATCACCCCGAAACGTGCAACAAAATTTCCATTCAATCGACTTAAAACTATTTTTTTTTCTATTTTTTGGTAGATCAAATGGAAACCTATTCCTGCCCACCTGGTACGATCGACACAAATTTCATCGAAAAGTGATTGGACGTGTTGGTATATTTCAACATACAAGTATCTGATGGGTTTTCCAGGTATTTCGATCAAGCAAAAGTCTAACCATGTATGGCCAGCTTTACTCTACCATCTGTTTTCATACAACATTTGATGGAATTGGACCACCAGTTAGAATTTGAACGATTTCGAGTAAATTGCAAAGCCCCTGAGCATGGTATGATTACCAAACTTGCTGGAGATGTATAGAAGGGTTGGGGGTACACTACAAAAAAAGTATTGCTCTAACACAAATAGTTTTTGTATAAAAAAAGTTCAAAGTCAAGTCAAAATTTCGAAAGTCTAAATTTTGACTTTGACTTTGAACTTAATGTATGCAAAAACTAAATATGCTAGAGCAAAACTTTTGTTCCCAATGTTCCCACAGCCCTTCTATACATCTCCAGCAATTTTGGTGATGATATCATTTTCAGAGGCTTTGCAATCAGCTCACAAAGTCAGCTGTTCGAAAAATTCGACCATCTCTACCACCAGTGGGGTTAAGCATGGTGTGTATATGAAAGTGATGTTGTCCCTTTGTCTATTAGCAAAGATTAAGGTAGTTCATGCAATGTAAGATAAAGCTGTTTCTGGAATGGCAAAAGTGTACACACTACAATATCTCACAAATGTAAGTACACCCCTGTGATGACGGGTGTTATGGTGGAGTGGAATAGGATTCCAGTGGCAACCTGTGAAGCTCTAGGGAACTCCTTGAGAGAGTTAAGGCAGTGCTAGAAAATTATGCTGGCCACATAAACTATGAACACGAGCACAGGGGCGGTCCAAGCTAAGCAAACCCCCTCTGGCGCAAGCCCCCTCCTCCATGGAGGATTATCACTGCCATGGGGGGGGGGGGGGTTGTGCTTGTGAACCACAGACTTATGGGGAAGCCTGATGCCCAGATGCCTCCATGGGCAACCGCCTATATTGCCCCTATCAAAAACCACCATTGCACTGCCAAAATGTTGACATTTTCCAGTAAGGAGTATACTCACTTTTGTTGCCAGAGGTTTAGACATAAAGCCCCAGGCTCCACTATGCACTGGCATCCGCCGATGCCTGAGCAAGCCTCCGTCACGTTACTATTGATGCAGATGGGCTCAGTCCATAATAGCCGGATGGAGGCCAGGCCAGCGGATACGGGGCTCCGACGGGCCGTGGAGTCACCCCTGTCAAAGCCCTATTGCCGGCTCGAACACTACATTGAAACCCCTGCGTTTAACGGGCAGTGGATTCTGGGGCTTTTAGCTGCATGTTGAGTTATTTGAGGAGGGCAGCAAATTTACACTGTTGGTAACTGTACACTGACTACATTGCATCAAAAAGTCATATATTTAGTGTTATCCTATCACAAGATATAATAAACTATTAGCCTCAGGTTATAGTATGTATTAACTCGGGAGATATTCCTAGCATGTTCTATGTAAGCCTTTGATGACTTGGGTGTGGTAAGGGTCATCCCAAATGTTGACACCGTTATTTTGATCTATTTTCTGCCCCATTTACTGACAATAAACTTAGTGATTGTGTCATTTAAAAAGGTATATGGCTCACACAACAATTATTGTTTTAGCGTTTAGAAAGTTGCCATAAAGACTGTATTGTATCTGTTACTTGGGGAATACAATCCAAAGTCAGGTTTACAATCTGCTGCTCTGTTTTTTTTGCTGTGAGGGAAAGTTTGGACAGCTCTAGGCTGAATATTGCCAGCTGTGTCTGCGATTGGGGCTATTTATCAAATGTACCACTGTGTTTGAAGCCATGTGATTGGAACACTGTTATTTTCACAAGAGCTATTTTAAACAGCTAGGACTGCTTAATAAACAGCCGGTATGTTGAGCAGCTGTTGAGCCAATTTTTGTCTCTTTAGAAGTGACAGCACGAGGCAAAAGCGATCAGAGTGATCACGCAGCATCCCGCCATGTAATAGCAATAATACAAATGCAGTTGCTACTTGCAAATATGGGAATAAGCAAGCGTTCAGGAAACCTGTTGCAGTGGGAGACATGGAACTAGATGTTTCTTTGCTGTAACTCTACTAATGCTAGTTACCTGGCTGTCATGCTTCAATGTTTAGGATATTCCTCATGTCTATGGAGGATATCTGCATCTACCATCCGGTTATGTTTATATCACCCAATCTTTCACATGCGTACAATGGCCAACCTCTGTTTAATAAGTTTACAGTGGCCCTTAGGAACTTTTTGTACAGCACCAGTGAAGTAACGCATTATTAAAGCAAACTTTCCATGGCAACTTAAGGTCCCCTGTGTTTGACAATCCCCACCCAACACAGCCTGAAAAAGAAAACTAGCCCCTGCAATGTACAACAATACTTCAGTTGAGCTGGAATGAATTTTTAAATGTGGTTTCACAAGCTTCTACCTCTGTCTGAAGGCAACTTGTCATCCATTCCACCTGGAAGCATTGGAGAGTCTAAGTATTTTTAGACCCTCAATGTCACACTGAAGCCACTGGAACACCAATGATCAGTCAACTTCTGCAAGAGTGGTTTGACAGGTCTGAATGGGGAAATGCTCAGTCCAAAGTGTGCCCCAGTTTATGGTACACAGGGTTCAGTGATTCTTTTCATAAATGGCCAACATAAAGGTAGTATTGATGGCACATTAGTTGTCCGTTGGTCGATCTTTATATCTCAGAGCCACAAAGGAAGTCAATACGGACAGACACAAGCTCTATAACCAGGGATGCACATAACCTTTGTAGTGAGCTCCTCAGACGAGTACCAGGAGATGGTGTTCGGTACTCACCCCATATGTGGTCTTCCTCTCTGCATCAGCTTCCTACAAGGTAGATTTTGCTGCAGATGGACCTCCCTGTTCCTGATTGGTCCTCCGATTAGCTGTCTCCATCCACAGGTCACCAGCTGGCTTTGGGTCAAATGTAACTCTCACAGTACAACATGTTTGAACCCCCAGATATCATACCTCAGTTGTGCAACCCTGCAATTTTCCAAATTAGTAACTAACCCCTGAGACTACCTACAGTCCAAATGTCATCCTTTCAAAGTCACATTCCAGCTGTCACACAACGCTTTTCTCTTGTCAGATTTTACCCTTACATATGCCTACTCAGACTCTCCTCCCCCAGATCTCCAACCCCCTTAGAAGTCCAAACTTTTTTTGGATTAGTAATTTACATTTCCAATTTCACCCCCCTAACTGCAACCTTTCATAGTTTTATATTTCCCTGCAGTTATCCAAGTGACATAAATTGTATACATTTAATATTTTGATGTGGCCGCCCAGACACGGAGCGCCTCCAAGTTGTTAGTACGCATATAAGCTGTGTAACAATAATGCAGGTACGCAGAGCTAGTTTTTGACCCCTTTTGAGTACCAGAGTACCACTTATGTGCACCCCTGTCTATAACCCTCAATGGCTTTCAGGCCCCACTATGGACTACTGTAATCTCCTGTTCTAGTCACCAGAACAACATATATTATTTGTAATGGCCATCCTGGTGGGTAAAATCTACTTTGTCAGCCCAGTCCTCATTTGAAGGCAAGCCACTGTTTGACAAAGCCAGTAATCCAACTCCTTAGTCACCACACCAGGTTTTCCCTTGTCTGTAATATTGTACTTTTCAGCAATAAAACTACTGTAGTAAATCTGCAGATCTGACACCGAACCATGGCAGCCACCGCAGTATATCTGCACAGCTGCCCAAATAAAAAAAAAATAGCAATTTTTTATCCATCGAAAAGCCAAATTAATCTTTTAGACTCAATTTCTGCTATCTTTGTACTGGTAGCGATGCCATGCTGTCCACAGGCCAGATAATGCAATCTCAGGATGTTGTATAAAAGTTTGTGATCCATACGGCAGTACAGCAGTAATGTATTAGGTTTGTTCTGTCTCTTTGGGCCTGGAGCTAAAGCTTCTAATCCTGTAATCTTTGTGGCTGCTTATGAAATAAGATAGGAAGCCGGATCATTGTTCTGTAGGTTATTTATTGCTTCAATCGCTAGATCATTCTGACACTTGTCTGAATGTTCCCTCTTCCTATCTTCCCTATTGTTATAATGTTACAGCAGCTCAGTAGTAAGTTCTGCACCATTGTATTCCTTTCAGTTCTGTTTGATAGCCCAGGGAAAATGTGACAATAGAACCTGGAAAAGTGGTGCCTTGTGAGCCACCTTAGAAAAAACATTCCATATTTATTCTTCTATAGCTTTGTCTGGAGTACATAGCAATCGATAATTTTATAAACATTTTATTTTTCTAGTGTCTGTACAGATGTAACTGCGGAGCTGCAAGTCACCTTGATGTTCTTCTGTAACTCACACTGCTTACAATGCAGATAAATTGCTTTTAACACATACAAGACGTAAAGGGACTGTAGCATTGCCTGGAGCAACCAGGTACTTTTTTTGAATATTCTATATTCAAACTTTGTCATACATCAATGTCCACACAGTTGGCACCTACTTAGGTATACCACTGGTAGGATCCAGGAAAATCGGAGTCCAGGAATAGATTGTGCGAGGTTACACCTGTGAGATATCCTCACCCAGACCCTAGCTGGGAATGCTCGTCAGAAGGCTGCATGAGTAGAAGCGCTGCATCAGACAGGGAGCCTTGAGCTCCAAGCTCTGAAGTGGGCAGCAGCCCAGGCAAAAACCTCGGAAAACAGCAACATAGGTTACTATATAACCTCTGGAGGGATTAAGCCAGTATCCAGGCAAAGAATTTAATCAGAGGGCAGGAAAAGGAGCCATGGCCTCATCATCCAGAGAATTCTTAGCAGCTGCTCGGACAAAATGTTTTCCTAAAAGGTGTATACACATATTTACAGCATTAACCATATTGTCATGGCCTGACTATACAGATTGCTATACACAACATTATCTATATACAGAAGTGTAAAACTTCACACACAGGACCTTGTTACTTGTCACCTAAATTAAGCAGGTTTAAAAAAAAAAACCACCCTAGTCAGCCCAAAGCGCATTTCTTTTTTTAACAGGGTACAGGTAATCAAAGCAGATCCCCCTTTCCTACTTCTCCTACCTTCCACTTCACATGCTGTGCAGGTCAATGGCCTGCCCTCCTCAACATGACATAGAATAGGCGACACCTGGAACAATCAACAGGCTACATGTTGCAAAAACACATCTGAAGTCTTCCAAAAGCATGTGGGAAAAGGTGTTATGGTCTGATGAAACCAAGGTTGACCATTTTGGCCATGATTCCAAAAGATAGGTTTTATGCAAAACAATACTCCACATCACAAAAAGAACACCATACCCACAGTGAAGCACGGTGGTGGCAGAGCTTAAGGGCTGATTTTCTTCACCTGGAACTGGGTTAAGGTAAAGGGAACTATGAACAGTTCTAAATACCATAATTGGCATCAAACCTTGAGGCTTCTGCTAGAAAGCTGAACATAAAGTGTAAATTCAGCTTTTATTATGACAACAACCTAAAAGCATACATCCACCAAATCAACAAAGGAATGGCTTCACCAGAAGATTATTCAAGTTTTGGAATGGCCCAGCCAGAGCCCAGACCTGAATTAAAGTGGGGTGATCTAAAGAGGGCTGTGCACAGGAGATGCCCTCGCAATCTGACAGATTTGGAGTGTTTCTGCAAAGAAGAGTGGGCAAATCTTGCCAAGCCAAAATGTGCCATGCTGATAGACTCATACCCAAAATGTCCCATGCTGATAGAGATAGACTCATACCCAATATGCCCCATGCTGAGAGACTCATACCCAAAATGTGCCATGCTGATAGACTCATACCCAAAATGTCCCATGCTGATACTCATCCCCAAAATGTCCCATGCTGATACTCATCCCCAAAATGTGCCATGCTGAGAGACTCATCCCCAAAATGTGCCATGCTGATAGACTCATACCCAAAATGTGCCATGCTGAGAGACTCATACCCAAAATGTCCCATGCTGATAGACTCATACCCAAAATGTCCCATGCTGATAGACTCATACCCAAAATGTGCCATGCTGATAGGCTCATGCCTAAAATGTCCCATGCTGATAGACTCATACCCAAAATGTGCCATGCTGATAGACTCATACCCAAAATGTGCCATGCCGATAGACTCATACCCAAAATGTGCCATGCTGATAGACCCATACCCAAAAAGTATTAGTAGTAGTATTAGTAGTAGTATTATACACTTATGCAACCACATTATTTCTATATTTTTTCTTCCCTCCACCTAAAAGATTTTAGTTTGTTTTTCATGTAAGTGGTACAGGTTATAGGTCACATTACAGGGGGAAAAGTTCTGAAATGGTTTATCTTTGTCTCATTTTTGTACAGCACGGGAACCTGACATTTTACCACAAGTGTGTAGACTTTTTATAATCTTTGTAGATGTCGCTGTTTTCTTGGAAAACTCCCATAACTCATTTCTTAGATTTTTGCGTTTTTGAGAACTAGCAACCATGTAAAAAGCTTTATGCTGTTTTACACATTAACACGCGACTCCCAAATACTAGAAAGCTCCTTGTTCCATTATAACCGAAATCACAGCCTGAGGCAGAGAACTGACACGGCATTCATGTAGATGCTCCTGTAACAAGCGCACACTTCTGCCAAGGGACACAAGTTTCTTAGAAAACAATCCTGCATAACTGATGAAAACATTTGCATTCAGGATTTTAAACATTCTACAATTAGCTAAAAACGCCAGTTTTACAATGACAGTTCCAGAGGTGGGTGAGGAGGGGGCGGTGTGAGGAAGAAGATTTATAGAGAAAGAGAGCGGTGACTGAATATAACAGACAATTACTTCCATGTGTGAGATCTTTGCACTTCATTTACATTCTAGTATATAACTTACAGACAAGACCATGTGCTAGGTACTCTGTCATAATGATTACATTGATGGTATAAACTAGGTTTGGCTTAGTTATTGTATATTCTTACTTAGTTTTAATATTCTGCTTTTAAAAAGTGTTAAAAATTACTTTTCTTAGTTTGATTACTCGAGGTTGATGATTAATATTACTGTAGCTAAATATTGACAAAAATATAAGGTTTCTACCGTGTTTCCCCCGAAAATAAGACAGTGTCTTATATTAATTTTTGATCCTAAAGATGCCCTACGTCTTATTTTCGGGGGATGTCTTATTTTTCCATGAAGAAGAAT
>CM070033.1:172522808-172540752 GCA_036250615.1 Ptychadena robeensis | reverse complement strand
GCGAACTATTTTTGCCATGTGTTCGAGTATTCGCGCGAACGCGAACATGCAATATTCGCCACGAACAGTTCGGCGGCGAACAGTTCGGGACATCTCTATTCTACATTAGTGGGTATCCTTAAAAAAAAAAACGTAGGATATTTAGGATGGTGGGTTTTCCCCAAAAAAAAAAAAAAAGGACTTGTCAAGGCGCCAGTTAAATTTAAAAAAAATAAACATAGCATGTGACCATTCATTTCAAAGATTTTCGCAATGTGAATATTATCAAATATTAGTAGAATCATTCAACAGAAATAGCACAAAATCTAATATTGCCTATGCCGCCCATCACTACTCATATGTAATAACAATAATAATAATAATAATAATATTAAAAGATATACTGTAGTATATTTGTAGATAAAAATGGACACTGTATCTTTAATCCAGAGAGTGTGGAGTTTATGCGATCCCCTTTATTGGCTAACTGAAGTAAAAAAGCAAGCTTTCGGGATGTCTCACATCACACTCCACTTCTGTATCTTTAAAAAATAGGCACCTAAAATTGTGATCATATGACAGGTCCTCATTCTTTTATCTGCTATTTTGTAAAGGTAGAAGAGTTGTTCTAGCAGTCCTAGTGTCACTTCTTTCTGGAGCCCATACACTGCCAGTAGTTGACATCACAGGTCCCTCAGAAGGTCATCAAAGTGCCCTCTTAAGGTCATATTGCTGTAGTTGTGATGTCATAACGTCCACATGAAAGTGGTGGAAACTAGACCTGTTGGCCAACCTACCAATCACTGCTCTTTAGTACCAGTAATAACCAGCTTATCGTTTTTTTCTTGGTCTGGGCTTTAATGATCAGACGTTGGCAAACGTGACTACTACTACGGAACAGTGACTACACCTACCCTCCAGTGTATTTCTTGATTTTCTAGGAAATCTATGCTTATTGCAATAAATAATCTTTTGTAAAAGCATTACAGAAAATGTAAAAGATAACAATGTCCCTGTCACACATCCCCGCCATTATTAATGATGGCGGGATGTGTGGAATTAGCACACCTATGCCGAGCGGCCATAAAAGGCTCTTTGCGTGGCTCCAAATTTAGGAAGCCATTGTGGCCCCCATTGTGGAGTCAAAAAAGTTTGCCGCCCCTGGTCTTCATCAATAGATCGGATAGTTGGTTATGTAACAAACTGGAGATAATGTCTTGTCTTCTGATTTTTATATTTTAACATACAGTATAATGTATTCTGTATTTAGACATATTTAACTGGTTATGATGAGTTTAATATTTTAAAACAACATCCTGTTTTTTAACTAGATTGCATTTGTAATGTGGAACATATATTAGATGTGCCACCAAGATTCCAGAGATTGAACAGGTGGGAGCGGATACATCTGCTCCATATTTCGGAGCCCCTGGCGAACCATACTAAAAGCTCTGGATTCCTCTCTCTTCTTTTATTGTATGTTCAGTGCGAGTGAAGAGCTGGAGACACAATTATTTTGCTTTTAATTTAATTGTTAGAAATTGCATTCACTCTTCTCTGCAGTCTCAGATGAAACATTTATTCTCACCCATGGCACATCTCCGACTACACCATTAGCATATCCTAGATTTTTATTGCAGTTTAGATGTTACAGAGTTCTTGCCTACCCAAGTCATTACTTTTCCCATGGAAGATTTTGTTTCACCACCCAGAGAACAGGTGCAGCCCCGCTCAGAGGATCTCTGATTATTCAGTAGCCATCTGTTCCTCAACAAGCCAAGATTTGTGCCAAGTCTTTGTCATTCAACTTTACAAGTTTCCATTCTGACTTAAATGAAACCTGTCATGGAGGCTGCCATTACCTACATTGGCTCAGTTGCCTGTCTCCCTTGGCCATGTTTCAGCATCGGGTCACACAGGGGTGGTCCTAGGGAGACCGGTGCCCTGGGCAAGGACTCCTCCTGTCCCCCTCTTTCGAGTCCTTTGTCAACCGGCGCCCCTTCCTCCGAGTGAGAGGGGGGGTGCTCAGGGCATCGTGGAGGGGGGGTGGGGGCGGCATCCATCCATACTGCCCTATGTAAAACCCATCTTCACCGACACAGGGGAAGGAGAAGGGACAAAGCTCGCCACCGCTGTGTTTCTTCTCCTTCCCCCGTGTCGGTGAAGATGGGTTTTACATAGGGCAGTATGGATGGATGCCGCCCCCACCCCCCCTCCACGATGCCGCCCTGGGCAATTGCCCATACTGCCCATATGTAAAGCAGCCACTGGGGTCACAATACACAGGTTGCGCAGTTTTGCAATGCTGAATAGCACCCCATAATCATGTTACACAGAACCAAATGTATACTTCAGTTCATTGACATCAGAATCCCAATACACTTCAAGGTACAGTGCATCCGGAAAGTATTGCCAGCACATCACTTTTTCCACATTTTGTTATGTTACAGCCTTACTCCAAAATAGATTAAAAAAATGTTTTCCTCAGAATTCTAAACACAACACCCCATAATGACAATGTGAAAAAAGGTTTACTTGAGGTTTTGGCAAATGTATTAAAAAAACAAAAAAAACAGAGAAATCACATGTACATAAGTTCTTACAGCCTTTGGTCAATACTTATACTGATGCACTTTTGTCACCAATTACAGCCTCAAGTCTTTTTGAATATGATGCCAGAAGCTTGGCACACCTATCCTTGGCCTTGCCCATTGCTATTTACAGCTCTTCTCAAGCTCCATCAAGTTAGATGGGAAGCAATGAGATGTTCAATTCGATTCAAGTCTGGGCTCTGGCTGGGCCACTCAAGGGCATTCACAGAGTTGTCCTCAAGCTTCTCATTTGATATATTGGCTGTGTGCTTAGAGTCATTGTGCGATGAACTGGCACCCCAGTCTGACTTCAAGAGACCTCTAGAGCAAATTTTTATCTCTCATCTTTCTCATCTTTCCCTTAATCCTGACTAGTCTCCCAGTTCCTGCCACTGAAAAACATCCCAAAAACAACATGTCACCATCATGCTTCACTGTAGGGATGGTATTGGTCGGATGATGAGTGGGGCCTTGTTTCCTATACATGATGCCTGGTATTCATACAAAGAGTTCAATCATTGTCTCATCAGACCAGAGAATTTAGTTTTTTATGGCGAGTGTCCTTCGGGTGCCTTTTGGCAAATGCCAGGTTGGCTGCCATGTGCATTTTAATAAGAGTGGCTTCCGTCTGGCCACTGTACCATACAGGCCTGATTGCTGCAGAGATAATTGTCCTTCTGGAAGGTTCTCCTCACTCCACAGAGGACCTCTGGAGCTCTGACAGCAATACCATTGGGTTCTTGATCACCTTTTGACTAAAGGCTGCCACACAAGCACCGAGCAGCGGCCGATTTTGCCACCAACCGATGTGAGTGCGCTCGGGGGTGCCCACATGGGGCAACAGAAGTCCGATGCACCGAAGTGTGCCCGCCGATGCTGCCAGCTCTGGAGAGCAACGTGAAGACGTCATCACGCTGCACTCCAGAGCTGATCTGAGCTACTCTATCGGCCCCCACTCGGTACATGTGGGGGGGGGCCTTAAGGGTCTTTTTTGTCAAACCAAACTGTTTAGAGGGACGGCCAGCTCTAGTAAGAGTCCTGGTGGTTTTGAACTTCTTCCACTTACAGATGATGGAGGACTGTGCTCATTTGGACCTTCAAAGCAGCAAAACATTTTCTGTAACCTTCCTCAGATTTTTGCTTCAAAACTTTCCTTTCTGGGATGTCTACACACAATTCCTTTGACTTCATGCTTGGTTTGTGCTCTGACATGAAATGTCAACTGTGGGACTAGATTAGGAAAGACACGCCTGTCTATATTATGTCCAATCAACTGAATTTACCACAGGTGGACACTAATTAAGCAGCAGAAGCATCTCAAGGATGATCAGGGGAAACATGATCCACCTGAGCTTAATGGAAAAGGCTGCGTACACTCATGCACTTATAAGTTTTTCAAAAACGCAGGTAAACTTTTTTCACGTTGTGATTATAGAGTATGGTGTGTACAATTGTAATGTTATCCATTTTGGAATAAGGCTGTAATATTAGAAAATGTTGTAAAAGTGATGCGCTGTGAATACTTTCTGGATGCACTGTACATGGGGTTAAAGAACAAAACACAGTATTACCAATTCTATTATAAGTATTGCCAATTCTATTATAAGTTTGAATAATCAGCCATACAAGTTAGAGTAAGGGCTTGTTTCCATTATATGTCGGGATCCCGACGTAGCACCTTCACTTACATGCTCGGCGAATGATGTCTTTACACATCCGCTGATGCAGAGGCTCAACGTACTCGACTATGTTGAACCTTGCATCGTTGGAATGGCACGGCGCAGTGAAGACCGAGCATCCGCCGAGCAGGTAAGTCTATGTGCTACGTTGGTATGCCCGCCAAGCAATATTCTTAGCAGAGGGGGTCCCGACGTATAATGGAAACATAGCCTAATACAGATACTTTGACAAATAATATTGTAGATGTGCTAGCACAGAGCTGAAAAAGAAATAGGCGCTCATGGTGGCGCTCTGAGCCGCAGTACAGTTCCTGTGATCCGACATATTCTGATTGAATTGTACAACCCGTTATGAGACAGAAGAAAACTAATGCTGAGTTTTACCAGATAAACGGTAATAAAATAGAAACGCAGTAAATTTAGGAAGGGATCCATGTATCTTGGTGTCAGATGGAATGTTACGCCAAAAATATAGTCCATAATCATAGTGATATTGCGGCTTCACATACACATGGAATTAGGAGGCTGTGATGATACGTCTGCAATCAAATCTGTGATCCACATTCTTCTTCCCATCATCTCATGTAATGGTGTGTGGAGTGCAGCGCGCTTTCATTTCCTTACACACCGAAATGATTGGCCTGCAATAATGCAGTGTCTTGTAATATCGCTTCTTTTATGACTCCGCCACAAAAGTATTGTTCCTTCTTTGATTCCTTCATTTGTCAGAGACGCTATTAGGTTAGAAGTCAGCGAGTGAATACACAAAATCATTTCTCTCTTCTTTCTTATTAAAGTGAGACTCCAGGATTACTGCAAATGCAGCGTTCTACCAAGTCATCAATATGCATTGTACATAGGTTTCAGGGACCCTTAAGATGGCCATACACCTTTAGATCTCTCTGTCAGATATCCATTAGATCTACCAACACCTACAGTGCTGCTTGAAAGTATGTGAACCCCTCAAGTGGTGTAGCTGTTGTTTAACCCTGATTTTCCTCATGCTATCATCACAGCCCCTGTTTATTCATGAAATGTCAGATATATGTTCTCACATTGCTGTCCTTGTTAGTAGTTTTGTTTAAGTAGCGTCCCAAAACCTACATGAAACATGACTTAGTGTATGTGCCACGTAATTGAACCCCCGCTGCATTGGTTAAGTCTAGCAGGTAAAAGCGCCGGTGAAACACATTTGGGGGTGCTTCATCAATCACTTAGCGCACCAATGCAATGAGACATCCTTGTAAATGTTTTGGCCTGCCTAATTAAAAGAGAAGGGCAACCAACTGAACCACTGTGGTCCCATACAAATCACAATGCAAGACAAGGAGATATCCGAGGACATCGAAGCGGGTAGTGACAGCCCATCAGTCTGGGAAAGGCGATAAGACCCATCTCCAAAAGATTCCAGCTCCATCCATCCACTGTACTACAGATAATTTACAAATGGAGGGCCTTCAACTGACAGCACTTGCCTAGAAGTGACGCCCATTCAAAATAATCACCCAGAACACCAGAAAAATATAACACCAGGTAAAGGCCACCCAACATCACTCTAATAGTTGCAGGCTCTCTGGGCCAGCATCTGGGACAAATGTGCATGCGTCTAAATCATACGAAATTAAATGCCAGGACATTCTGGAGGTGCTAGAAGGAAGCCTCTGCTCTCAAAAAAGCACAAAACTCCAGTTTCAACTTTGCCAAGAGCACTTGGACAACCAAGCCCTCGGAAGTCCCATTCTTCTGGACCAGACGAGTCTAAATAGAATTATTTGGCAAATCAAAACCGCCATGTTTGGAGCAAAATCAACACGGCATATTATAAAGACCTCCCTCCAACCGCGAAGTATGGCGGTGGAAATTGACAGTCTGTGGCTGCTTTCTGCTGCTGGGCCTGGACGTCTCCATGTTGTCCAGGATCATAATTCTTCGGTTTATCACATATTCTCGACCAAATCTCTGCCATCAGTCAGGGAGTTGAGCGGGACGAAGATGGATATGCAACACGACAATGACGCAAGCATTCCAGCAAGAGTACCACAGGAATGGCTCAGAGAAAGAGATTCGCACTCTGGATTGCCCAGTCAAAGTCCGACCTTACCCAATGAAATGTTGTGGAGAGAACCTTAAAATTTGGTACATAGCCAGGATGTCCCTCCAACTTCTCCCAACGGCTTAGTTCTGCAAGGAGGATTGGGCAAAATCCCCATCATACGCAGATTTGAGAGACTGGTTGTGGTTAGCAATGAGACGTTTAGTTTGGAGTAATGGCTGCAAAGGGAGGAGCCACAAGCACTATACAAGGGTTCACATACTTATGGCACATGTCAGATTTTCAGTTGTTGGGACATAAACCTCCTTTGTTTACTTAAATAATGAAAATATATCTCTTTTTGTGTGGTGTCTACTATTGAAGGTGTGCTTTACAATTGGGATTTAGATGTATGTCAAATAAGGTTCTTTAAATGTTTTTTGCAGCAACAGTGACCATGTCTGGAGGTTCACATACTTTCAAGCAGCACTGTATGTAGTGCCGGTCCTCTGCGATTAACCAGGTAGACTTGAAGGTTTAGAAAAGTGCTCATATTACATGGTTTTGGTAAAACAAAAGGAGTTCTAAAGGAAATCTGACAGAGAAAGGTGTATGGAGACCTTTATTCAGATATTAACTGGCTTATAATTCTCACCAGAAATCAATTAGTTCAATTTAAATTGGAAAGGTGGGCTTCAACAATAATTGTAGGTGCCCATACACGGCCCAATGGGTGCTCAATTGATGACCCATTCGAGCGCAGCGTGCTGACATTACCATGCACTCAGGCACCCGTCGATTGGACAGGAGAACCACTTTAGGGACCCGATTCCCACTAAATACTTTGGTTGGGGACTCTGGTCCCCATCTGAAGGAATGACATTCGATCAGGATTTTTGGACATTTGTTACCTGTTCGACAGACCTGGCGCTAGATACAGGCCGTGAACGTGCACGACGTTCAACGCGGCCACCGATCTAGTGCGTATGCATGCATGTATGGGGACCTTAAATCTCACTACACACCTTCCAATGTCTCTATACAAGTTCCTACAGATCTAGCAACATCCATGTATAATAAGACAGCAGCATCACTAGGGGGGTGTAAGCCGCACTGGATAGCACCATTTCTCTCCCATAGTATGCTGTGTGTGTATGCAAGTAAAATAAAGTAAATATATAAATTGCTTTAGAAAATCAGCATATTAGACAGGTAATGATATTGATATAACCTTTTGGTCTTTTTTGATGACTTTAAGTATTAATTTGAAGTAACCCTCTTCCTTTTCCCTAGTTCCTCTTTATCGTCTTGTGTTGTATGCTTTAAAGACATTATGCAACGTTACTAAAGCCCCCCATACACCTTTAGAGCACTCCATACAGTTTCCTTTAGATCTACCAACAACTATGTAGTATAGTGGCCTTCCTTCCATGAGAATACATAGTGAAAGTTGGAAGGTTTAGAAAGATCATTATTACATGGTTTTGGTAGAAGAAAAATTAATTGTACAGAAATTGTATGGTAAGATTGTAAGGTGTATGGGGGGCGGGGCTTAACACTGGTGATATATTAGGGGGGAAAAAAGAAAAGTATACCAACCCCATTTAGAATGAGCTCATCCAGCCAACTTTCCAATAGGACCCTATTACCTATTAAAACACTCTTAACAACCACTGACCAATAGAAAGCTGGTCACTTTATATCAACTACCATCCTGGAGCCGGCGCCGTTAGGGACTCCTTTTGCCCGGTGAACCTCTACCCAAACATCCACCATTCAGTAAGTGGTCTGCCATGCCTATGGATATCTTAAGCCCCCCATAGACGGGCCGATTCCCGGCCATAGTTGTAGCAGACCAACCTGCGTGCTCGCTCCCGCCGAGCACATAAAGGTTGGTCTGCCGCAACTATGAGGGAGCCCACGTTGAGTTTTGTAGATAAAAAGCCAGCAGGTCGGATCGCACAGGGATCCGTCCTGCTGGTTTTTTTCCTGCCCGACTGTGCTGCAGGCTGTTAACTCGGAGGGGAAGTCCCCTCCCCCTCCGAGTTAATTGGCTAGAGTCTGACAGGAGTCCCGTGTGTTAGTGGAACACACAGGATTCCTGTCTGTTCTGTAGCAGACTGCTCACAGCGTGGTGACGTCACCAGAGTCTGCTAAATGTCGACCATAGATCGGGACGTCTATGGCCAGCTTTAGGCCACCTCTAGTAAACATGAGGGACAATTTGCAATTTTTGTGAAATAAACATTTGCCTTGAACCTGTTTGTTACATGAATATTTTTAACACTGCTAGAAACCTATGGTTGGTACAAGTTTGTAAGAAAACAAGAAAATATAATCTTATGCTTGAATCATGATTAAAACGTAGATTTCTTAAGGTCCCCATACACGGGTCCGATTCCCAAGGGATTCCGGGACGATCGATTCCGGGCGCGTGCACGCTAATCGATCGTCCCGGAATTGCGTGAAGCCCACCTTGCCCGATCGATCACGTCCGATCGATCGGGGGCCCAGAATCGGATCTGCCAGAGAACCAACATGTTGGTCTTTCTGATCCGATTCAGCCCACATCAGGGGGAGTTGCCATGTGTGAAGTGATCGTTCGGGCACGGAATCGTCCAGGAATCGGTGGCCCAAGGTGGTAGGGACAGGCTTAATTGGGCGATCGATCGGACATCCAATTCCCTCTGGCCATGGAATCGGAGCATGTATGGCTAGCTTTAGACCTGCTGTGAGGATGCTGGGTAACATAAAACATAATACTATTTACTATATTATTTTCTCTCCCACTGTAGGGGACGTCAGTGGAAAATTTTACTTTTCTCAATAGTCTCCTGTCCCAATGCTTCTCATGCATTTCTAGCTAATGACACATTTGGTTAATTAGGGGTTTCTTCCTGTCTAGACTAAAGTTCCTTGTAAACCAAAGATCTATAGATCTGTATGTATACTCTGTGACAATATACAGCAATGATGAAAGTTCACAAGAACAAGTGAGATCAAAGAATGTGGCACAGTAGACACTGTCCCACCAATTTGTCCAACCGATTTGGTAACATCTTCATATAATATGCTGCCTACAACAAAGACAAAAGAGTGGCCAGAGCTGTCAGAAGGGAGGCGGGAGGGCACCATGATGCAGGGAATGGCTATGGGAGGCGGGCACAGGAAGAGGCATGTCTTCCAGGCAGTTTTGTCCTGGAGTCGGAAGAGGGAGAGTCTTTTTCACCTGGGAGCAGCATTAAACCAACTATGTTGTATTTAACCTACTTACAGTCAGGTCTATAAATATTGGGACATTGACACAATTCTAACATATTAAGAAAATGAAACCACCATTCCAAACAAAAATGACGCATCCTCATATATCTTCTTTGTGATGACTCTTCTTATATTGAACATCTAAGTAAATCGAAAAGCCATCAACGATGCCAATGGGCAGCATATATGTCTCAGAAATCACTTGGGAACTGCATGGAGTTCCTTCACAGAAGGGAGACCAGAAGATTTGGGACCCAGTGTGTATGCTGAACACACATTCAAGTAAGAATTTGGGGAACTTGCTTCAAATAAAGATAAGCCAAGGGAGTGGAATGGAACATTTCAGCATTTATTCCAGCTTCAAGCTGCAGAAAGATATAGAAGAATCAGACAACAGAGACTCACTATCATTGTTATCTCTCCCTGGCTGCAACGATCTGCATGTGGCCCATGTGTCTTCCACTGGCAGCAATACATCTATAAAAGTAACTCTCAGCTCTGAATAAGTAATATCATTTGTATTTATCTTATGTAACACACAAAAACAAAGATATTTAAGTCTTTCCAATATTGAATTGCAATTCATAATATTCATATTTGATATGCTTACCAATTAGCCCAGTGGTGGGCAACTGAGTTGCTATGGAGGGCCACAAGTGCGACCCTCAGCATCACTAAAGGGCCACATATAACATTTTCAATCGATACTGACTAGTATAGGCATTTTATAATGACAGCAGGCATAGCTAGAAGACATCATTTTTTCATTTGTAGTACGGTAATGCACATTTTGTGTCATATATATATATATATATTATCATGTCTTTGGCCGGGATCTTTTAAGAGCGTGAAGAGGAGAGGTGAGGGACTTGCTCAGGTACTGTGTGGGTCGCTGATTGTCTTTCACATATGTCAATCAGCACTTGCCTCTCCTCTTCTCACACACTAAGGAGAACCCACGCGAGGATGCGTCAGCGAGGTATCGGTCGACAGGTGAGCTCCTATGTATTAATATTAGGTTTTATGGGCTGCAAGTGGAGGACCGAAAAACGCCCAGAGGGCCGCATGTGGCCCCCGGGCCGCAGGTTGGGCACTTGGGAATTAGTGGATAGCAGAACAATAATTACAATACTGAATATTGCGCACGTCTTTGGTTCCTATCAGCAGTGAGACGCAATGTGTGTGATAGCATGTAAACCCAAATGGAGCATGGAACCCTTCACTTTATTGATATAATAATAGATTTGTTAAATCCACAGGAAAACGGAAATCCCTTTAGCACATCCATCCTGGAATTTTGATACCAGTGAATTTATTTGTGACAGCCTATTTCCCAGCAGCAATGGTAGATTCCAAATGAACACCAACCTTGATGACAGTTTCTATTGAGCTGTTTTCATCTGTGTTGTGTATTGCATTGTTGTGCGACACCCAAGAGATGATGGAGTGCAGTGAACTTTGTATTTGGTGTTTTATTATTGTCATATGGTTGATGTATCTCAGACAAGATGTTCTCTTGTTGTTTTCTTTTTAATTGTAACAAAAACCAGAGAGGAATTCCTACAGGATACTGTCATGGTTAATAGAGCTACTTGAAAGCCGGGTTCTGCTGTTTCTAGAAAGCATTCAGCTAACATTGTATCAGGATGACTTGGGCAAGGCCGACGGAGGAAGTGCCCATGTTTACCTGAACGAAAACCCTCTTAACCTAAAATGTTAACTACAAATAAAAACATGACGCAATGTTCTGTTTAAGTGGTTGTATTTAAGGCCACAGCATTACAAACATACCAACACATTATACAAGTAATTAAATAAATAAATAACATTCCAATAACTCAAAATTTAACATTAACTGCTGAAAAGGTCTCTGGCAGTGCCCTTAACGATAACCGAACTTGAAACCAAATTGTACCGGCCACCAGCCTTACGAGCTTGGTGGGTACTAAAATTCGCCCTGACGCCTCCCGGAACAAACTCCCATTGGGTCATTGACCCTCACACGCGCTCAGGGTACTAACAAAGTGACTGCCCCACCATGGGGACATCACCACACCGACCTTCCCCACACGTCTAACCCCAAGGACACTGCCAAGTACCTGCCCGCTGTGACGGTGTACCTGTCAGAGAAAAAAACATAAGGCAAGTAGCTAACCCTAGAGGAACAAAATAGAAGAAGAGGAAGCAGACCCAGATAAAGGGAGGGAGGGAGATTCCGGCGGAAAGGGGATCAATACCTTCCGTTGCCGCCTAAAATTTCAAAGAGGCTCCGCCCACCCGTGCGTCATGAACATGTGCACAGATATTGTCTCGGCTGGTGAAAAAGGAAGTCAGATGGCTGTCAAGTGGTTCCTTTCCTGGTAAAAATATAATTAATTGTGTCTGAATGCTTTAATGTTCAATTGTATATGGCCAACTAACCTAATCAAGGCTGTTGCAGTCTGGGTTTTGGCACCCAAAATGCAAGCCTACCTTCCCCATCACAACCCGCCATGCACCCACTTCTATGACTTTTAAAGGTCCAATAGTGATGTCATAAAACAACCACCAGGGTTGGACTCAGTCCAATAAAGTATGATACAGATGGATAAAAAAGGAGGTGTGGTCAGGGCAGGCAGAGTTCAAGCAATATATGAAATCACTGTTCGCAACAAAGACACTTGCAGGCAGACAGGTAAATAAAACACAGGAGCACACCCAAGCACACTGCTATACACAGTTTATAGAAGGCAATGTTGTTCATGGCAGATCCTCATTAAATGGGCAGATTTCCATATTGAACCTTGGCGTGTGCAGGCACACAAACGTGAGATTCATATACCCAGTGCAGAAAAAGTGAGCAGTGCACACGGTAGTGACACACCACACCAAACTGCACGGGTGTTTTCGAGCGTACCTCCCTAAAAGGGGCTAAGGACTTGTTCCCCAAAAAGGTGTGACTGGAGGGACAGGCAACCAAAGCCACCTGCCCCTCAGATGTCCCGTTCCCCAGGTGACCTTGACTGGAGCCAAGTCTTCCAAGTACTAGGGACCGGGTGGGTCCCGTATTTGTAAAGACTGTCCGGCCAGAGCCATAAGCATAGAACATGTACATGTAAGAATAGAACATAACCATACATATAGAGCCATACAAGCTTCTACCATCTTGACTTCCCCCACAGTAAGGTGTTCTCTAGAAGCTCCCTAAATATGGAATGGTCCACAAATTAACTGTTTGTCAAGAACAAAAAAAAGGACTGTCCCTTTGAATGTAACCATATATTACCATATTGCATATTAGCAAATTACCAAAAAAGCAACATTTCAACCGTCTGTATTTTTTGGACTAGAAGACTCACCTGGCCATAAAAGACCACCCAGTTTTTAGAGGAGGAAATAAGAAAAAAAATATTTCATGTGTTTAAACGAATTAGGGAAAAATCCCCTGCAGTACTCAATCTCAGCCACAAAAATGGTGTCACTAGAGAGCACACCTCTTCCTCATACACGGTAGGGGGGGTCTGCACTCTGGTCTCCTCTCTGCTGCTGCTGTGTGTGTGAGGAAACTGCCAGCGTGAGTGCAGCTTTCCCCACACACTCTGCATGTATCTGCAAAATTTGCGATCACCGCGCTGGTACATTCAGACCATAAGATGCAGGCACTTTTTCCCCCTGATATTAGGGGTGAAAAAGGTGCGTCTTATAGTCCGAAAAATACGGCACACCTTCCTCCGCATGGTGAACTGGAATACTTCCACAGTCTATAGTTAGAATACCTATGAAGTTTATTTGTAGATATAAAGTCCTATGGCAATACCAGCAGTGCATATACATTAATATAATCAGTGGGAATTTGGCGGCTTGTAATTATATTTTTACTTGCTGCATACACTCCTAGCTCTGACAAGGCCAAATATAGTATAATTTATGGAACAGCATTGTGCCCTTTCTGCAAATCACAAGGGAGAAGAAACACAGGAGATGTCATTGGACTATGACAGGAAAACTGAATGTTGTATTGTCTCTGTGCATAAATTATAAAACAGAACTTCCTTTGTAAATGAAGTACGGCATCCTGCACAGAACGTATGAGAACAGACATTCAAAATTACTACTGTAGAAAAAATCATGTTAATCTAAGGTGTACGTATAGCCGAAGGAAAGGTTAAACCCTGTCAGTTTATGTCTTGTTTTCTTTTGGAATTTACTTTCACTTTTTGTCCCAGACATGTAACAGAAAGTAAGTGAAAGTTCTCTCTTAAGGTGGAAAATTAGATTTTTGTTTGGTGCCACTTACCCTTCAAGCAGGACATAATAAGGTACTATATTTTTTAGACTATTCAAACAATCAATGGGAAAATGTCTGTGTGTCTGAATATGTAAAAAAAAAAAAAAAAGTATCACATCCCAGGAGGCTGGAACTTGATCCCTTACCTCCAGCCAAGCCAAAAAGCCACTGCAAAGAGGGTGGTATTGAAAGAACTTTATTTTATATAACAAAGTTTATAAGAAACAAAATCATTTTGGAGGCACATTCTGGCCTGTACTGCGACCCAGCGCACAAGCCCCACGCCAGCACAGCACGCCCACACCTCACTCACGCATGTGCATCACTACGACTATGTGGACCATAAGGGCCCACCGATGGATCTAACTGAAGTGAAATGCCGGACGTGCAGTGCCAGAGAAATCTCCAGTGCCCTGCTAAGAGGGAAGTCTTAAGCCCCCCTCATACACCTTTAGATTACTCCATACAATTTCCTTTAGATCTACCAACAACTATGTAGTGCCGGGTCCTCCCTGATTGAATACATAGTGATTGGAAGGTTTAGAAAGCTCTTCATTTTACATGGTTTTGGTAGAAGAGAAGTGGATTGCACAGAAATTGTATGGTAAGATTGTAACGTGTATGGGGGGGGGGGGCTTAAGTTTAAGTTCCAGCTTCGGGTGAAGAGCTGAAATTTTACTATGGATATATACACTTGCAGGACACATATTCTAAAACCACTGACCAACTTATGGAGGGAATTTTTTTTTAAATCTGGCACTAACAACTTACCCATGAGCAGCAATTTACAGATGTGAGGATAGATAAGTCTGCGTCACAATTTTATTATTGCAAGGCTGAGTGTAACTACACAAAACATAATTAATAGCATTTTTCTCCCTCTCCTTCTCTCACCTCTCCTTCTCTTCCAACTCTAAGAAGATCCCAGACGAGGACCTGTCAGCAAGGAATCGTCTGACAGGTGAGTTCCTATGCCCTATGCATTAACATTTAGGTTTCGTGGGCCGCAAGTGGAGGACTAAGGGGGGCCGCCAAAGAATGCCCCGGGCCGCAGGTTGGGCAGCTGGGGTTTACAATATTTGTGCACTGAGGATTGACCTCAAGATTTCTCATTAAACGTGGCAAACAAAACAAACACCGAAAAAAACAGAACTCGATGTGCTATTGAGAATTTCAGAAAACTGAAATTCCAGGTCAGATTTGGGCTGGTGACTGTCAGTGACTGTCCCTAATAAATATAATGTAATCATAATGATCTAAAACCAATAATCAATCATTGTTTGCAAACTTTCTTTTACCAATATTTGATCACGAGTAAAAGCTCCATTCACCAAAAGTCCACATTCAGCTCATTAATTCAGGTATTAGTAAATGTATTAGACACTACATTATTAATCATATATATATATATATATATATATATATATATACAGCTTCATATAATGCATAGGTATTGCTGAAAGCATCTGCTCTAGTTTGAAAGTTGATGAAAGGCGTTTGTTTTGTCCCTGGCAATTTGTTATGGGGGGAACCTGACAGCATGACATATAGATCACCGAGCAATGGTTGAAGGTGAATGACATCAGTTGCTAATGTTGCCGCTGATGTAGGAGGCTACGGTACGTTGTCAGGTGGAGGATATTTCTGGCAAGGGCACAGACAATATTGTGCATGTTCCTATTGAACATACACAAGCAGGTCCTCCATCTTCTCGCTCGAGGATGCGTATGATTAAATAGGTAATTTACAAAAGGCAAGCTGGGAGTCCGGATAAAATGCACAACCAGCACCCTCCGTGTCTCTCCTGTAATGGTTAAGGTCGTCTCCCTTCTATTGTCAGGAATGCGAGTTTTAATGGAACGAAATGCCACCTAAGTTATACCAAACATGCAGTCACACCATCTGCTGGTGGCACTGTGATATGTAAAGGGCCCCAAAAGGTAGGGCTGAGTACTCAACTACTCCCATCTCTGGAGTCACCTCTTTGGAACTTTGCTAGCAATGCTAGCATACACGGCTCAAAGTTTTAATAGATTCGAGCAAATGTCCAGAAGTGCCGCAATCAAGAAATGTGCGCGTTCACGGCACTCGATTGTGCTTGAATCTATTTAAAAAATTGAGGTGTAACTAAAAATGTCAGTCGGAAAAGTCCATAAATCCTGATCTATCTGACAAGCAGCATGGAGAACCAGACCCCCCCCCCAACACATCCAGGCAGGGGATAGGCTCCAGGGAGGGGAAAGGGGGAGGAGCCTATTACGGCTGTGTACACTACACGGGCAAGGCACCCGCCTCTGTCTCCTCTGTAGATGGCACGGCTGCAGTTACAGATCGCTGGGTGACACTGATCTGGGACAATGATTAATAAATATATCAAATAAGTGGAGGAAAATACTGTCGGAGGGACAACTGGGGAGTCTACAATTACCATCTCCATCAATAGGATAGCCTAAAATTTACCCATGGCTTGGCTTCACTGTGTGTAGGTCAGGTTCAATAATACAACAACATACAAGGACTGTCTCTACATCCAACCAACAACAACCAATATATCTGCTTTCATTACTTTTGTCTATCTTCTTCTCCTCTCTAATTCATAATATTAGCTATATACTTTATTGACTACCATAGCATCATCTACCACCATATTTTGTTACCAAACCCTTGAACACCCAACCCATCTCTACTCCATTATTATGTCTTTTTCTGGGTGACTTTGGATGAAGAAATATTGGGGGACGAGACATGCAACACCTTGGAAGTTATTCCTGTGCAGATGTTTGATAATTGTTCCCTGAAAGTCATTAGTGATGATTTCAGAGGATAATATCACTGCTGAGAAGTCTCTTCTGTTCTGTAGGGAGACAAGGATGGATAGTGAGCAGGGGGCACCCCACTGTGGAGACTACAGTAGTCCTCATTATTGGTTGGTTGTTTAGCAATCCATCCCAAATGATGTTGTGGGACTGCTGCCAGCATACTTGTTAATATTATAACACAGTTTCAATGGCACAAAATATGCAGTTGTTTGAAAATTGTATACACAGTATGTACAGATATATATATATATATATATATATATATATATATATATATATATCATACTCTGTTTGGCCATAAAAAAGTGGTCACCTAGACTAAGCGAATAGGTTTCAGCAACAGTAGGTTCCCCTAAGAATGAGGTCCGCTGACTGACCAGGTTATTCCATCAATGGATTTATTCTCCCCTGAGGGCACAGGCATATTCCAAGATGACAATTCCAGGATTCATCGGGCTCAGATTGTGAGAGAGTGGTTCAGGGAGCATGAGACACCATTGTCACACATGGATTGGTCACCACAGAGTCCAGACTCTAACCCCATTGAGAATCTGTGGGATGTGCTGGAGAAGGATTTGTGCAACAGTCAGACTCTGCCATCATCAAGGAAGATCTTGGTGAAAAATTACTGTAACACTGGATGGAAATAAACCTTGTGACATTGCAGGGGCTTATCGAAATAATGTCACATTTATTTATATAGCACCAACATATTACCCAGCGCTGTACAATAAATTAGAGTTGAGATGCCACACAAGATAACACAAATTATGACACAGGAGTAGTGGAGGAACCTGTCTGATTGGGCTTACAGTCTAATAAGTTGGGGAACCAAGTATACAACAGGATGGGGGGGGGGGGATTGGCATGGTGGTGATGTTAGGAGGAGTGATGGGCAAAAAAGACATGAACAATGGACAGTATCATGGGGAGCATCTTGGTGACCAGAAACAGAACTGCTACTGATATCTCATGGAGTTGAGAAGCACCACTTACCTCACCCAGAAAGAGCATGCACAGCTAAAGGGAACTGAGGGTGCCCACATAAGAACTGCTTACTGGGACAGGCTGGAAGCAGAGGATGGAGTGGGAAAATGAGAATGGGAAAAGGGGGATATAACCTTTAAATCAAATGTTACGTGCCTTATAGATATCATCAAAGACTTTAACCTTTGACGACGTACATGACACAAAATGTGCATTACCATACTAAAGTGTTCCTTAACGCATGAAGTATAATTTAAAACAGGTTTTCTTATTTAACCACCCTAGCGTTGTGGACGGCAGCACCTCGTCCAGCACTTCAACTGGTACTA
>CM070033.1:172385553-172443072 GCA_036250615.1 Ptychadena robeensis | reverse complement strand
TGTGGAATAGTATTATACAGAGCTTCTACGTCCAGGCCTACTAGGTAGGTATTGGGGTTGGTAAGTCTCATGAAAGTTGTATGGAGGAGTCTGCCTGTCTATGGGGGGGCTTAAGACATCAAATTGTTTCATTCATTTAATTGGAATTAATTGTATGTTTTCTGTCTCTCAATGCAGCCTATCAGCTGCCAATAATATTTATAAACGTCCTCATCTTGATAGTGATAGAGATCATTTTCGTGCATTACCTCACTTGTTTGGTGACACATAGTAAAACACAATTAAGTATTTATAAAGATTTTAGGGTAAAAGAGCATAACTAAACATTTTCCTTGAAAAGGTTTCTTTATAGAGCAGATTTCAAAGCTGCCGGCTTTTTAGTTACTCGCACCTTGTTCTTTTGATGAATTATTATCATAATGTTCATTAGAAACTTGGTTCCCTGGATAAGTGAGCTGCTAAGGGGTCATATGGACCTCCCAGCAGTTTGCCATGAGTACATAGCTAGCTGTCATCAATAAACAGCAGGTAGTTATACAGGCTTCCAGCTTTTTCTTTGTAGTAACATTCAGGCTATAATGTTTATTTAAATTATAGTAATTGTTTCCCCCGAGAAAGTACACCTGCATTGAAGCCAATAGGAGTATTTCATAGTTAATGAAAGAATCATAGGTCAAATGAATCATAGAACACTGCAGTTCCTTCTCTTTCTGCACAGGTCAGACAGCAAACAAGCACTTAAGTCTAGATTTTCCATTCAACCAATTTAAAGATATACATTTTTTGGGGTAAGGGAAATTGGTGAGTGATTGTAATGCATGCAAACTGTAGTAACAGATATTTGATCTAATATTTTTGGATCAACTGAAAGCCTAATTGAATTAAGGTTAAATTTCAATACAACCAATTAAAATTTTCCAGCATGTCCGATAATTTTTGGATCAAACTTCTTCCTAATTTTAATAGTTTTAGGTCAATCTAACTATGTGGGCTCAAATAGATCAACAAAAAAATTTATTGAATTAAGTTGATTGAACAAAAATCTAGACATGTATGGGGGTCTTTAGTGTTTTATTCTCTACTAGATCCTCTGAAACATCACCATTGGATTACTTTTTATGCTCCTGTTTCCTCATTACTTACCATATGAATGTACCAATAGGATTTATATGCATACACCATAGTACATAACGCCAGATACCTCAATCCTTTCCATTTAGACTTTTTTATAGTCTACTGTTTCTTGATACATCCCATATGGCCAATTTGGTCAAATGCACATGAATCCACTAGGATGGTTTGGTTGGTTACTAGAGCACCCAAGTATATATAGGACAATTTTAACCTAACTTGCTCTGTTTGATTTGCTATAGCCCAATTTGATGAAACCTTGTTGGGAAATATTCTAGATGTGTTCCTTGTCTGCTGGGGGACCTGCTCAGAACTGCCAGTGAAAAAGGAGCTGGATGAGACACTAAAGATCCAGGAAGATCAACATGTTGGCAGTCAACTAGGTAGCCAGGCTGGCTCCTGTGGATGCTGCATAGGGTGCTACGTTGCTCGGTGGGCTCATGTGGGTGCTGCATAGGGTCTTAGATAGCCAGGCTGGCTCATGTGGATGCTGCATAGGGTCTCAGTTTGCCAGGCTGTAGTTATAGAGCCTACAACTTTGGTATATGACAGTGGTTCCCAAACTGGGGGCCGGTCCCCCTGGGGGGGCACGAAGGTATTCTAGGGGGGCACGGGCAGACATTCTTAACTTGTGTTCGAATAGGGAAGGGGGGCTCAATAATGTTCCTAAATAGAAAAGGGGGGCCCTGCAAGGAAAGTTTGGGAATCACTATTAAGCTGGCCATACACGTGTCGGATTCCATGGCCAATTGATCACTCACCCAATTGATTCCGGCGATCTCAGCGGGAATGGGAGCTGCAATCCATCAGCCAATTAAGAGGATTCGATCACTGCATACCACCTTGTCCGAGTGATCGCGTCCAATTGATCGGGGGCTCAGAATTGGATCCGACAGAGAATGTTGGTTCTCTGTCGGATCCAATTCTGAGCCCCCGATCAATTGGACGCGATCACTCGGACAAGGTGGTATGCAGTGATCGGATCCTCTTAATTGGCTGATGGATTGCAGCTCCCATTCCCGCTGAGATCGCCGGAATCAATTGGGTGAGTGATCAATTGGCCATGGAATCCGACACGTGTATGGCCAGCTTTATATGATAAGGCAGAGTCTCAACTGTAGGTCCACATTTTCAACCTTGGAGTTAGGTCCTTCATTTCCAATGCTTTAGAACTTGGCTCTCCCAAAATGTATTCAGAAAGTTTAGAGCTCAAGTGATCCGCTTTATTGACTAACTGAAGTAATTAAAGAAGCAAGCTTTCAGATGTCTCAGATCCCTTCTTCAGGTTAAATACAATTCTGTTTTTTGAGACTGACATTTATTCACAAAGTTACATATTTAAACAACAACTGTTTTGTTTTGACACACTTGACTTGAAAGCAGAAGCATTTCTAGCATTTGGGAGGCCCTATGCAAAATTGTTGCCTGCCCCCCCCGAAAAGTTGTTGAGCAGGGGGGAGGTAGGTAGTAGCAGGAAAGGTTGTTGGGCAAAGGTTGTAGCCCACCTGAGCACTCTCAGGCCATTTTGGATGTGAAGATCATTATTGTATTGTTACCCACTGTGAAGTGTTGTTTACAAAAAAATTTGTTGGATACAGATTACCATCATCCATGGCAGTCATTTGAATACTTTGACTTCATACTTAAATTGGGGCCAATTCCCTCCTAAGGAAGCTCATATGTGAAGGGCAAAACAAATCTAAGAAGTGGTCTTACTTTTTCAGACCTCTCCCCAATGGTTATAATTGCCCATATATCATTGTCGACCATGGTGCATAGGGATGAGTGATATGTTTGTGTACACTACTGTATACCATATGCTTCCCACACAGCAAAGAACATAAGTATTTGAATACCCTGTGATTTTGTAAGTTCTCCCACTTAGAAATCATGGAGGGGTCTGAAATTCACTGTAGGTGCATTCCAACTGGGAGAGACAGCATTAAAAAAAAATTAAGGAAATCACATTGAATAATTTTTAAAGCATTTATTTGTATTGCACTGCTGCCCATAAGTATTTGAACACCAGGCAATTAGCAAGAATTCTGTCTCTTAAAGACCTGTTAAGCTGGCTATACAAATTTAGATCTCTCTGTCAGATATGCTTTAGATCTACCAACAACTATGTAGTGCCGGGTCCTCTGCGATTAAACACAGGTAGACTTGATGGTTTAGAAAGTGCCTCATATTACATGGTTTTGGTAAAACAAAAGGAGATCTAAAGGAAATCTGACAAAGAAATCAAAAGGTGTATGGGGAGCCTTTCTCTGCCTTAAAAAAGTCGACCTCTACTCCACTCATTAATCTAAATTAGTTGCACTTGTCTGAGCTCTTTAAAGACACCAACAGTCAGTCAGACTCCAACTACTTTCAAAGAGCTGTCAAAAGACACCAAATTGTGGGCCTCCACAAGGCTGGAGTGGGCTATGGGGCAGCTTGGTGAAAATAGATCAATTGTTGGAGCAAGTGTAAGAAAATGGAAGAATGGAAGATGGTCTCCCTTGGGGGACTGGGGCAATAATTCTAATTCTATTGATAGACTATATTTTATTAATGCCCAAATTTTGAATTTACGGTAAGTATAAGCAGGGAAGAGCTGCCGGAGGGCCTGGTGGGCAGATTTGCACACCATGAATGATGATGATTAGGAACACATGTGGTCACCTGGTCTAGGGATAGGCTGATACAATACAAATTCCTATTTATTTATTTCATCCTGGCTAAATCGTCCAGAATTTACTCCTTTCTAAATTCTGGCATTTTTTTCAGGAACCAGCAGATTTTATTTATATATTCTAGACCTGTCCTCTCATTGTCAATTACTGGGATGAGGTGACTGTGTATATATCTAAACTAATGACAGTTGCACTGACCCCCTCAATTAGAATCTGTTTACTGGGGAATATGAAAGGTTTGGGGCACTCAGTGGCTGCCAGAACGTTTTCATCTCTGGCTTTTTATTATGCTAGAAAGCTCATTATACTCCGGTGCAAACAAAAAGATCCAACTACACCGGCAGCCCGAAGGACACCGATGAACTCTTTCTTAAATTTATATCAGGCCACATATGCAAATAGGTTAAAGTTTGATAGGAGATGTGCTGAGTGGGTCAGTGATGGTACTTCTACCTCGGAGGTATGCTTTTATTGTAATGTATATCACACTCAACTGTGGTTTACTTAATGTAAGGTGCCTGTGTTTTTCCTTTTCCTTCCTTTTTATGATATCTGCAGTACGGCTGTGCTGCCTCCATCTCCCTGTACACTAGTTTGTATATATATCTCAACAAGGGCATTGCATATATTGTGGTGGCAAAGTACTTCTGATAATTATGCCTTATACCTCGCTATGTTTTGCTTGCCTTGCTTAAAAAACTGTTAAAGTATTTCCATAAAAATAGTATAAGTGAGGAATCTGACAAGTACTGTTAGGAGAGAGCATCTGGTGTGCAATACTTCAGACAACCGTGTGTGTGTTTGGGGAATGAGGAAAATGGCCCCACTTAGGCGATCACCTGCGATTCTAATCGCGGCGAGGTGTTCACTAGTGATTTTTCTTGTTAGCAATTGGGCGCGATTGGACGCGTTTTGGAATTGGGCAGAAAGGAATGGGGGGGGGGGGCGGACAGGTCATCTTGGCAAATCACGCTGATCACCCCTGATCCGCGCCCATAGAGAATGAATGGGACCAGTTTAAGATGTTGGCAGCACTCGCTCCCGATCTATGCCATGTTAGAATCTTGGGTAATCACATTCTAATCATGGCATGGATCGGAGCGATCCATGCCATGATTGGCTTGAATACCCCTGGCAATACATCATAGTAAAATATTTTTTGGTACTGAGTGGATCCCTTGTGTGGTATATTTATGTTATTTCCCTGTGGATTATATCATTGGCAGTTTTAGTCATGGGAACTGGGCCGCTCATGCTGGTGGATCTTATTTTTTTTCGATGCCCAGATTTTTCCCCCTCTTTCCGACACACGGTCGCCTATCTGTGTGCCTGCCCAGGGAGAGAAGTGGAGGGGACGAGCTCAACACCGCATATCTCCCCCCCGTAATGGATCAACCCCCTCACCCCACAATCACACCCCTCCTCGAGGACCAGAGTGTCAACAGAAGGGTGGTTCGGCCGCAAGTGGGTGCCCAGACTTTAACATTATCTGGGACTGGCAGATTTCGGTTTGGACATGGTGAACCGCGGCCGCTTGTGGCCATAGCCCTATGGGCGCTGTAAAAAAAACGTGGGTGGCGCAGATGTCCTGCCCCCCCCCCCCCCCCGAAGAAAACTCCACTTCCTTACCTGCAATCTCTTATGCTGTGAGTCTAATCGTGGAAGACAGTCAATCTCCCCCGGTCTGCCGCCACGATTAACTCGCGGCTTGATCGCTCATGTGGGAACACATGTCACAGCACCTGACGAAGGGTTTGAGACATCCCGAAAGTTTCAATGACTTCAGTTATCCAATAAAGGGTTAAGATTAGTGATGTGACCTTTATTGTCATTGTGGTGGGTTAGTGCAAATACCTACTGCAGAAGTAGTGGGTGACTAGTGAGTCCCTCAGAATTAGTTGGGAGTAGTCTTTTTCATTATATGTGTCTCTGCAAGTTTTCTCAGTGGACTACAAACACCTCCCAACCACGTTTTGCTGAAAAGATTGCTGGTGGTGGTGTGTGTGTAAGTTGATGGGAGTTGGATGGGAGTTGGGGGGTTGGGTTCTGCCCAAGCCCTAAATAATAGGTGAGAAATATTTCCTTTGGACAGAAAGTTATATCAACAGGATCACTAGGTGAAAATTAAATAAAAACAAAATTGTAGCCACAACATCCAAGAAGTGTAGACTTGCACCACCAGCTTGGCACCTGTCTGGCTGGGGACCCTAGGGAATACGTGACCTAGGTCACCAGGTGCAGCTGGGTCTTTAACCCTTTGGCGCACAGTTCTCCTCTTCTTCCTAGTGGGCGGCCATCTTGGGCGGCTATGGGGAGGAATGTTGGCGCGGCTTACCGTGGGGAGACAGGCACCCTGGCCCAGACAGGTGGTCAGCGGGGTTTACCTCACACAGTTCCGTTTGCAGAAAGTATATCTGCGACACCTTAATATAAATAATAAAGGAATGTCCACACACTGGTTGCAAGTCAACTGGCGTCTACTTTACTGAGGGCAAAAGTAATTATACAGACTTTCACCACCTCTGGTCCCAGAGGTGGGGTTGCATCTTAGGAAAGTACAGTACCAACTGGGGATACATGTGCTGCCTGTCCCTGGAGAGGTGTCTCTGTGCCTGAGGAGTCTATGAGGATCCAATCAGGGCTACAGCTGCTAAGGGGGCCCAGTGGGGCACTACCCTACCCTGAGGAGAAATATCAAACACCTACTTCATCCAGGTGAGGAGCAACCGTTGCCCTAGGCCGAAGGCCTTTCCCATGAGGGCCTCTGGAAGGATGGAGGACACTGCAGAAAAGTCCTGTCAGCTAGGCTTCCAAAGCCAGGAGAGAGAGGGAGTGGCTAAGAATGCTACAATATATATCACTTCCTCAGGCCAGAGACACATCCCACAGGCAGAATCAGCAAACAACATAAAATACATTGTTAACCCTTTAGTGGGTTTTACACTACACAAGTATGTATATATTTTTTCACAATTAATTTGCATTCAGTCGAGTACTCTTGTCCAGTTTATATATTATTATTATTATAATAATATAATATTAAATATTGTACTTATATAATTATTTTACCTATGGCAAATAATGCTTATTTTTATTCTGGTTTTCAGTCTGTAGAAAGCTGCCTTACAATAAGGATGGTACAGAGTACAAAACTCTGCAAAATCTAACCATTTCTGTTACAAACCACTCAAAGCGTCTCTATAAACAATTCATGAAAAAATGCATGATGTTTTTCTCCGTTTTCTAAACTTTTTCTTCTCCAGAGAAAAATAATTTCTGCAAGAAAGCTGGAGCCAAGATCTTTTTTTGTCTGTATTTACTTTGAATTATTCTATTCTTTTAAATAAAATTGCAATTGTGTTTGGTTTAATAAATATGCAAATTGCTGTCACACTGTGAAACAACAACTAAATTATATTTTATGAAAGCAACTACGGCTCGCTACTGTTTGGCAGGGTTTGTTCTAAAACCTTCCACATACACAGCAAGCCAATTAAACTGAATTTTGCTGGCATTGTCACAGCAAACAATGTGTCCCGTGTAGTGTCACATGAGCTATGCATGTTATCCATATTTGTGGGGCTGTGGTGATCTATGTAGGGTGGAGGCTCCTCTATGATAGAACCCCAATGATGAATTCTGACAAATTCAGTTGGTGGAGTTGAACATGCTTAGCTAACGTAAGGCCCCCATACACCTTACAATCTTTCCATACAATTTCTGTACAATCAAATTTTCTTCTACCAAAACCATGTAATATGAGGAGCTTTCTAAACCTTTCAATCACTATGTATTCTATCAGGGAGGACCCGGCACTACATAGCAGTGATATATACATTCCAATCACTATGTATTCTATCAGGGAGGACCCGGCACTACATAGCAGTGATATATACCTTCCAATCACTATGTATTCTATCAGGGAGGACCAGGCACTACATAGCAGTGATATACACCTTCCAATCACTATGTATTCTATCAGGGAGGCCACTATACTACACAGTTGGGGGTAGATCTAATGGAGATTGTATGGATCGATCTGAAGGTGTATGGGGGTTTTACACAGTTAGGAATGCACATTAGTGGAACTCTGGTACTCAAAAAGGGGCCAAAACATAGCTCTGCGTACCTGCATTATTGTTACAAAGCTTAAATGCGTACTAACAACTTGGAGATGCTCTGTGTCTGGGAAGCCACAGCTAAATGTTACGTGTATACAATTTATGTCACTTGGATAACTGCAGGGAAACATGAATAACTAGAAAAAACAGAGGGGAGAGCCAATAAGCAGGTGAGTTCTGCAGATGTCTCTCTACACTCTCTTTGGCTGACAGCGCAATTCTAACATAGAGAGCTCCAAGTGCCACCTCGGCTGGCCCCCTAGCTGTGACCCTCCCTGGAACACCTCCACGCCCCCCAATTTGGGAACCACTGGTGTAGGGAACAGCCTCTTGGTACAATTGTGAAAGTTAGTAAGCTTGCCTAATGTTCATTCCTCAACTGTACTCTACTGTATCCTAAGTGCAACATTTCTAACTAGGAATTTCCAATAGGCTAGGTTTTCCATGGATCTGCAAAGCAGACGAGTCCAGTGCATTGCATTGGCTTTGAGATGAAAATTTGATTTACTGTGTTGGTAAACTCTGTCCTCACTTTTATAATTATAATTATAATTATTTTATAATTAGGTGTCAAAATCTCATGTTTCACTGAAGTGTGCCTTTAAATTTCCGAAAGCCAGAGAATGTTTGACAAGCTCTCAGAAGCATTCATAAACTCTACATGAAGGACCAAAATCCCAGCGCAGAGTAGCAGGACATTCTAAGAGTTAGAAGACGGCTCAGAAGAAGGAAGTACATGCATCTGAGAGGCCCAACAAACAGAGGGCTAGGAAGATTAAACAGCAGCAGCCGCAATGAGGGAAAACCGAGCCTGGCTTTGAAGATCTCTTACTGCTTTCAACTGGGTAACCATTTCATGTATATTTCTATGTTAAGTAGTCTCAATATATCCTGTTAGATGTTACCCCTCTTGGGTGATCTTTCTGCTTTTTATCTCCCCTTCCCTGTCCCTTCATGTATCTCCTCTTTGGGTTCTTTTCCCATAGCACAGACACTAAAACGATTCATTTTTTTATTTATCTGACCATTGGATGATACATAATATGGTTAGTGCAATGGATACCAACCTAAAATAATCATGACAATAGTCAGTTACAGGGTTCTGCAACTGGGCAGTAACATTTGGGCAAATAGTCTATTATCCTGTGTGTGTAATAGTGAGCTACTATGGAAGTAAAAGCCACTATACAGCTTGGTGGATCGATTTTTTAAACGTTTAGAGCACAATGAGTCACCGTGCAGTGATTGATTACCCTTGAATCGATTGTGGCCACCCTTTCTTCAAGCGGGATCAATCTTTAAAAGATACTTTCTTCCGAGGCTACGGCCATACAGATCCATTTAATGCAGTGTGCGGCATATGGTCTGAACACATACAGACTGCCCCCCCCCTACAACCTCTGTATAGGATGGTAAAGATGTGCATTCTTTGGTTGACCATGTGGAGGTCTTTTCTTATTGGAACCTGTTCGGTTATACCTCTGAATAGTCTTGATCACCATGCTGCAGCTCAGTGTCAGGGTATTGACAATCTTCTCATAGACTAGGCCGTATTTATATAGAGCAAACCCTTTTTTTCTCAAATCCTCAGCTAGTTATTTGCCATGAAGTGCCATGTTGAACATGCAGTGACCAGTATGAGAGAATGTGAGAGAGATAACACCAAATTTTACATACCTTCCAGCTGAAGAAAAAAAGCCCCAAAGCTGCTACCACCATGCTTCACTGTGGGTATGGTGCTTTTTTGGTGATGTGCAGTATTGTATAGTATAGTGACAAGATGAAAGGCTTTTACTAATGAAAAAAAAACATCCAAACCAGGCTACATTTTGAAAAAACACATCTGAAGTCTTCCAAAAGCATGTGGGAAAAGGTGTTATGGTCAGATGAAACCAAGGTTGAACTTTTTGGTTCGATTGATATATTTAGCACAAAAAAACAATACTGCACATCACCAAAAGAGCACCATACCCACAGTGAAGCATGGTGGTGGTGGCAGCATCATGCTTTGGGGCTGTTTTTCTACAGCTGGAACTGGGGCCTTAGTTAGGATAGAGGGAATTATAAACAGTTCCAAATACCAGTCAATAGTGGCACAAAACCTTCAGGCTTGTGCTAGAAAGCTGAACATGAAGAGGAACTTCATCTTTCAGCATGACAATGACTCAAAGCATACATCCAAATCAACAAAGGAATGGCTTCACCAGAAGAGGATTACAGTTTTGGATTTGCCCAGCCAGAGCCCAGACCTGAATCTGATCGGAAATCTGTGGCGTGATTTGAAGAGGGCTGTGCACAGAAGATGTCCTCGCAATCTGACAGATTTGGAGTGTTTCTGCGAAGAGTGGGCCAAGTCACAATATCCCATGCTCATAGACGCATCCCCAAAATGTGCCATGCTGATAGACTCATCCCCAAAATGTGTCATGCTGATAGACTCATCCCCAAAATGTGTCATGCTGATAGACTCATCCCCAAAATGTGCCATGCTGATAGACTCATCCCCAAAATGTGTCATGCTGATAGACTCATACCCAAAAAGACTGAGTGCTGTAATAACATCAAAAGGTGCTTCAACAAAGTATAAAGCTAGCCATACACTTGTCGATTCCCGAGCGATCGATCAACCATCCGATAGATTCCGGTGAAGCCACAGGCGTTGATCGATCGACCATACAAGTCTGTGCCTACCACCTTAGGCCACCGATTCCTGGACGATTCTGTTACCAGTCGATCGATTCACAAATGTCAACGCCCCTTGATGTGTGCCCAATCGATCAGAAAACACGAACAGGTTGGTTCTCAGGCCGATCTGATTTGGGGGCCATATCGATCGGGCAGGGTCGATCGGTCAAGGTGGACTGCACTCGATTCCTGACCAATTGATCGGCGTGCACGCGCCTGGTGATCGATCGGCCTGGAATCGTTTGGGAAATCTGTGTATGGCCACCTTAAGTTTAAGGGTGTGCACTCTTATGCAACCACATTATTTATTTTTATATTTTCTCTCCCTCCGCCTAAAAGATTTCAGTTTGTTTGTCATGTCAGTGGTACAGTTTATAGGTCACACTAAAGGTGGAAAACGTTCTGAAATTATTTATCTTTGACTCATTTTTGTACAGCACAGGAACCAGACATGTTACCAGGGGTGTGAAGACTTTTTATATCCACAAATTCACTGTTTTATCTGACAAGCGATTTGTAAATCTAGCCGCTGCGTCAGAAGGGTGACACTGCTTAGACAGTTATGGTTAAAATGTATGTAAATCCTAACAAAGGCCTTATCATACCTGAGCCATTAAAAGCATCGTTATATCTGTTCATTAAATGCAACAACTACCTATTCATTGGTGATGGAAGTCCAAAGCTCTCCTTTGTTCTGTGCGCACATTCTTTATTATGTCAATGAGCCCTCCTAGTGCTTATCTTACACTACAGAACAATTACTCCCTGTGTTGTAGAGATGAAGAGAACGGAAGGGATTCAATAGTTTAACAACAGAAAACTAGCCAAAGCCGACTCCATTTTTTTATAAAAAATAGAATTTCTGACAACCATTAATCAAACGGAACAATTGAACTGCATATGGCCACATTTAGGTATTGTGGGGGTACATTCAAGAGTCATTTTACTGTTTTACAAAATATAAATTCATACATTGTAATATATTTAAAATATATAATGTTCACAATATGAAAACATGATTCAAATCTGCTATCTCTGTGAATGTACATGTTGCTGTAGTGTAGTCACCCTACCCGATTCAGGTGCTGATGAGACAGCAGCAACCGGGCACACTAGCCATCTCCAGGAATACAGCCCTCCACTGTTTATACTGGCGTGCAGGCAGCCGGGGGACCTAATAGCCTGCACTAACTTCGTAAGACCCAATTGCATCGCAAGTGTCCCCGGGTGGGGTCACCCGGAGGACCCTCTTCAAGTGGGGTGGGTAGCTCCCTAGTGTCCAGGCCCGACTGGTGGCAGGCCGGGTATACCTACTCCCTGCCCTGTCGGGCCTTACAGCTACTGCATCCTGCCATGGCAAGGAGGAGCCTATTTTCCTGGTTGTTGAAGAAGACCTGTCCCGCCAAGGTGTCATGGTGTCTTCTTTCGAATGTTTGTCTATACATACACTTTGAATATATGTTATCTATCTATCGATCGATCGATCTATCTATCTATCTATCTATCTATCTATCTATCTATCTATCTATCTATCTATCTATCTATCTATCTATCTATCTATCTATCTATCTATCTATCTATCTATCTATCTATCTATCTATCTATCTATCTATCTATCTATCTATCTATCTATCTATCTATCTATCTATCTATCTATCTATCTATCTATCTATCTATCTATCTATCTATTTCCAGGTAGACTCAGATAAGTCTCAAGGCCACTAACACGCAGGAACAGCCACAGGAACAGTAGGTATACCTACTCCCTGCCCTGTCGGGCCTTACAGCTACTGCATCCTGCCATGGCAAGGAGGAGATCTATCTATCTATCTTCTATTTACATTTCCATAACTGCATGTAAAAATATTCATGATAATATAGGATACTATATAGTATAGTAGTGTATGATATAGTACTATACTTGGTAGATAACTATTAATAAAGCCCCCCATAGACAGGCAGACTCCTCCATACAACTTTCATGAGACCTACCAACAACTATGTAGTATAGTGACCTCCCTGATAGAATACATAGTGATTGGAAGGTGTAGAAAGGTCCTCCTATTACATGGTTTTGGTAGAAGAAAAGTTGGTTGTACAGAAGTTGCATGGAGGAGTCTGCCTGTCTATGGGGGGCTTAAGGCTGTATGGATTTAACTGTAGGGTTTCTGGGCTCTTCTGACTAGATCTGTAATTAGCATTCATTTAGATCAACATTTCCAGGTAGACTCAGATAAGTCTCAAGGCCACTAACACGCAGGAACAGCCACATCTTTAATCATTAGCTCTGATGTCCCCGCAGTTAAACTAGGAACAGTTTAGTAATCCTTGTGTATGTAATTATAATTTATGGGGATTGCCACGTAATATTTTTTCACCATAAATAACTGAAGACGTGTTTTATGGGCGAGTTATGTGAGCGCAATTTAATAGACACTGTAATATACAGCTCTTTGTTATTCCGCTACGTGAGTTTGTACCGTACAATGTTTCTGCAATGCTTTGCATAAACTATTTTTATTCTGTTTACGTTACAGCACACTGTGTAGTTATTTGTGTATTTTTTCTAGATTTGAATTTTTTTGCATGTTGTACAGAGATAAGACTTGTTATTGCATGGCTTTAACTAAAGCTAGCCACACATGGTTCGATTTTAGCATTCAATGGACGTTTTTCGATAAAAAAAATGATCACTTGTAAAAAAATTGATGTGCTGCCCACATAGTACAATCGACGATCATTGATCGATTTTTGTTAAATTGTCGATTGAAAAGTGATCGGACATGTTGGAAAATTTTGCTCAATTGGCCGATTTTTTTTTTGGCTCGAATTTTTTTGGCTACTTGCCTTTAACTTCTGATTAAATCTTAAGAGGAATTCAATTGACGATTTTGAATTACTTCGATTAACTTTTCAGTCGAAATTGAACAATAATCATACTCCCCATGTGGTGTACATCAATTCAATTAAAATTGAGTTTCGATTTCTTTGATCGAACTTCAAAATCTAATCGAGGGTCGATTAAACTCTAAATTGAACCATGTGTGGCTAGCGTAAGAGTCCCCTTAAAAGCCAACCCTAACCTCTTTGTTACCTTTGGAGATCAGCAGACACTGATGCAGGCAGGGGCAGTCGTAGGCAGATTGGTGCCCTGGGCGTGCACCCCCTCTGGTGCCCACCACCAGTGTGTGCTGCTAAGTCACAGACTTACGGACTCTGTGACCCACCTGCAGTCTTCCAGAGACCCAGAGGCGATCTGTCTCCCAGCGGCCAAGCATTTGATAGGCAGTCATGCTGGGGTGGGAATCGCAAAAAAACTTTCACTGTCCAAAATGTTATGTAATTATGATTGTAATCATGATCATAAACACTTTGATCGAAGTACCTAGAAAAATCATCAGATATTTATTATTTACCAACATGACCGATCGCTTTTTGATGAATTTTTGTTGGATTTCAATATATTTGGTCGATCATAAATCGATTTCCGTATGATTGACTCAAAAATCTTTTGTTTTCAGTCAATTGAATGGAAATATCAAATTGTGTATAGCCACCTTAAAATATGGCAGTGAGAAAGAAATGGTTGGCTTTACCTTTCCCCTATTACTTTATACTGAATGGACATGGTGATAATATCCTTCCTAACTCCCAACACTTGCCAAAGCTCTTGGTTTTGATACCTGTTATAGGTTGTTATTTCTGTTTAGGTATAGGAATGGTAATGTAAATTTAACATGTAGAATCCAAAAACACAGTTAAGTAGAAGGAGGTGGCACTTGGCCTAGAACACAAATTTTGAGTTGAGTAACCAATATGTTGAGTAACCAATCCACAAACATCTTTCTGGTCACAAATCAATCACTTACGTCCTTCTCTCAAACAATGCTGATTTGTTTTGATTGTTCAGATACAAAAGAGAATACAAAATAACCCCACCTGGTCCAATAAAATAATTGGATCTAAATTTACAATGGGTTGGCTGCTGAGTTTCCTCAAATTCTCTTCAGATCCAATTCTTTTGTTCTGGAAATTGGTTTAGAAGGGGAAATAGGGTCATGTGGCTTAGCACTGCTCAAATTGTTTTGTTGTTGAGATTTCCTGTTCTGATGACAACCTATATATTTCTTGTACACATACAGATAGCTGACATAAATCTGAGACCTTTGCAGACTTGAAACTGAAAATACAATTGACAACAGTTTGGCTTTAACTCTTTCTGCTGTATTCATGGGCCAACATCTTAAAACAAAATCAAAGAGGCTGAAGGAAGGAGAGAATATATCCCCTCACTAATATTTACTTCCAAAAATGTTAGGGCCCAAATAGTGAATTACATAAATATTGATGTCCAAAACGGTAAATTTAATAATCTGTTTAAAATTTCACAATGACATCACAAGAGTATCATGGTAGATGGCTTCCTCTACCAGGGTACTCTTAAGGTAGCCATACATGGCCCGATTTGAATCTGATTTTTTCGACTGGTTGGCCGTCGTGCACGCTCCCACCAAACCCGCCAAAAAATTGTGGCCCCACCTGGTGAGATAGACCAGGAATCTGCCGCATGTCGGATCGCACACTGATCCGACATGCTGGTAAATTCCTGGCAGTCCCATTCAAAGTAATGGCCAGCACACAAAGGGTGCCCACTCTGACTTTATGTATAGATAAAAAACTGTGTCACACACAATACCGGTCCGCGATCGTTAAAAAGTCCATGCAAAAGTGAAAGTTTCCCCCTGAAGCAGTGGGAAAACTTTAACGAAACGCGCCAGAGTTGGTTATGCTTAAGACATCCAGATTGTGACCCGGGCTAGGGTATTGCATGTAACAGTATTTGTATAACGAACTGTGTGATGTCATTGTGATATTTAATATAGATCATTAAAATTACCAATTTTATTAATCTTGTACATCAATAATTATGTGATACACTATTTGGGCCCCGACAGTCCAGATGTCCCAGTTCTGGGAGAAATATTAGTGAGGGGGATATATTCTCTCCTTCCTTCAGCATTTTTGAAATATGTAATATAAGCAGAAATTGTAAGGCTACATTTACATGGTCGTTTCAAAGCTACAGTCCGCAGCAGCCCAGGAAATGGCCGGGTGCTCTTGTCTGCAAAATCCCAAAAACCCGGCCAGCGGACACCTCAAGTCAGGCCTTGTTTCCATTGGTGCGTTTTTTGTGGATGCGTGCGTTTTTAACCACGCGTCCAAAAATGCATCCACGTCCACGCGAAAATGCATGCCTTGCGTTTTCGCGCGTTTTCTGTGCCGCTATTTTTTTTATAATGGGCATCGAGTGATGCGGATGCAGTTGGGACGCGGATGCGGTTCAAAACGCTGCAGCTAGCATACAAAAATGTGCCCTAAACCGCATCCGCACGCGATCGCATGCAAACGCACCAATGGAAACTATATTGAAGTTTCCTATGGATGCATTTGTCAGCGCTTGCGGCCGCGCGGGAACGCATCAATGGAAACAAGCCCTCAGTTGACCGGTGGACACCTCAAGTCAGTTGACCAGTGGATGCCTCAAGTTGGTTGACCGGCATACACCTCAAGTCAGTTGACCACCGGATGCCTCAAGTCGGTTGAAGGACAGACGTCTCAAGTCAGTTGTATTTTTTGCTTGTTTATCGGGTGGTTGTTAATGTGTAAATGGCCCCATGTTTACCATAACTGGACTCAATCAGTTTGGGGATCACATACTAAATTGATGTTCAAAAAATTTGGTTTTAGCAGGATTGCTTAAAATATTGTATACTAAACATTTTTTTGCGTTTTTGGTTTTTGCGTTTGATGCATATCACATTCTCCTGAGAAAGTTAAAGTTCACAAAATGTGTCAAGAGATTGAACCATAACTTACATCAATGTAAAGTATATTGTATTGTATATATTGTATCATCTCCATATACTGTTTAAAAATTGATTGTAAATTTTTAATTTTGACCAATTATTTTATTCAACTAGAAATTGGACCAAATGGGGATATTTTGTATTCTTTTTTATATTCGAACAATAAAAACAAATCAGGATCCTGTCTTCTATTTGAGAGAAGGGCGTAAGCGATTGGTTACTAACCAGAAAGATTTGTTTCTGGATTGGTTACTCAACGCAAAATATCTGGTTAGGTGTTTTAAGCCTATTTCCACCTCATTCTACTTAACTGTGTTTTTGATTGAACTTTATGTTACGATTACCTCAAATGTGACATAGAAAGAAATGACAAACCATTAACAGTTATAAAAACCAAGAGGTTTGGTCAGTGTTAGGCAATGTCTCCATTTATGTGCTTAAAAAACGCATGCTTTTTAAAACTTGTGATTGGGCGCGTTTTTTTTTAGCGCATCCATTCATTCTCATTTTATGAATAATTTTTAATGTATTTGGACCATTTTTTGGGTTAAATATTGGAGGAGGGAATTTCTTTCACTGCGCCTTCTAGTGAGAAAAATACAGTTTATGATTTCCATTAATTATCAGTACTCTACTGTGTGGTCAACATATTTTTATTGAAGCAAAATTATGGTTTGTTCTTTATTATTTTTATTGTTGAATAAATCAATTGCGATTGCAAAACTGATCGTTAAAGTCCCCGGTGGTCTCAGGTGTTTAGTCATTGGTAAATTTTATTGTTTATTATGTAATGTGTTATGTAACTACAATGAAGGCATATGTTGCTAATCACTCAGATTTTTTGTGAATATTCTTTGTGGGGATCTAATAAATTAGGCAATATGAACAATGTTACATTTGAATTAAAAGGGTTTTTAAAATAATAATCCTAAACTGTGTCACACATTAAAAAAATAAAAGATATTGTCAACATCAAGAAGATATGAAGTGGATGGACTGTGATCTTTGCCATTAACCTCTCTAGTGCACTGCTGAGGTCCAGATTTCTGTACCATAGACATAAATGGAATGTTTTGATGTTGTAGGCCTGTCTCTTCCCAAAATATGTCCGTACAAGGGTCAAGTAGACATCCTGAATATAATAATGTTTGAAACAAACCATTATGTAAAAACATTTGAAAGATAAAATCTCTAAAATACTTATTTGTATGAAAGATTTCAAAACAGTATGAATTTATATTTATATTTTGTTTATAATAAAATTTCTATTCAAATGTGTTTTGTGTTTTTTATTTTACTGTATCCCTGTATCACTGTATCCTATACAATACCCTTTGGCACCAGGTCACACCAGGGAAGAAAGGGTTAACTTCAAAGGGGAACATCTGGGGAATCACACTGTTTTCATGTGATTTACGTCACTCCAGTGTAGGGGGGGGGGGGGCGTAGGCATCCGCTCTCCTGCAGCAGCCTTCTCTTTAGGTCGGAGCTGCCGTAGCAGCGCAGAATTGGTAAATCTGCGCTGCCGGGGCTCCAATCTTCGTCGGCCATCTCATCAAGTGCAGTACTGAAAGGACAGCGCTGGACAAGATGGCAGGGGGGTTAAAAAGAATGACGTTATTAGATGACTACTGTATTAACCTCCTGAGAGATTGTCTACCCAGCAAACTCACCCTTAGGGCTTGTTCCTAGTGGCGTGACAATTGCTGTTGGTCACGTCCATTCATTTGCATGGGCTTGTCCCCACATAGGAAAACAACCGCGGCCGCCATCGATCTGAATGGCTCCCGGAATTTTTGATCATGGGTCGTGGGCGGCCGTAGTAGATTGCCCTGGATCACGTCCTATAGGCAAAAAATGGACGAGATCAAAAATCACGCGTGGCCACGTTTTTTTATCATGCCCATATACCGTATTCTCTATGAGCGTGATTAGGGGTGATCAGGGGCTATTTTGCATAATGAACTTTGAGGGGTCCGCCTCTGGGGCAACATCGATAATGCTGAAAAGGCAGGAGGCTGCACCATTCACCTCCAGGAGGGGATAAAAGAATTTAAAAAAATTCACCTCCAGCAGGGGGACTAATTTTTTTTAGCACGTGTGAAGAGAAGAGGAGGAGGGCAGAAAATTCATAAAAAGAGTGCCACGGGGGTTAATGAATATTCTTGTAGATGTGCTAGCGGCATAGGTGTTCATCATATTAGATTTTTATTCTTGAAATTGAAGCTGGTCAGACATTGTCTATTATTTTTCCTTTGTATCTCCTCTATCACAATCAGTGTGTACTAAGGTTTTTCGGCAAGATTTTCTCCTCATTCGAAATATCCTATCCAAGTGGGAACATTAATGACAGCTTACTGGAACCCGTCTGCAGGGAGGGATGCACCTTCATCTTTACTGCACATCTCATTTGTGTTTGAAAGAATAAGCCTGGACAGACAGCTCTCCCTCCCTGATCGCTTCAAAGGAGCATTTGTGCATTCCCAAACATGACACTTTTACAGAAGAAGAGATTAGGGATTTGTATTCATAATGAGACAGTCACTTGTGTGATGTGCAGTCCAATATCATTTTCCACAATGCAAAGAAAGGAAGGCTCAGAATACATCATATCTCAATCAGCTCATGTATGCACATAATCCAATCCAGCAAAGCCTTTCTATTGTAAGAACGTCACCACCATCAGATATTACATTATATTATAGGCGACCTGTCGTAAGAAAAACGCATATGCTGCTATTTCTGACCTGAAAGTGACAGCTGACTGGATGTCTCATGTTTAAAGAAGGAACTTTACTTACTGAAAACTTTGGCAACAAGTATTTATTACAGGGATACATCTACAAGAAGTTTGGATATTCTCTCTGTGTCTGGATGTGCTTCCTTTGGGTTATCTGGTTTCCTCCTACGCTTCAAAGCCATACTGATAGTAGTGATGGGCAGCATAGTCAAGATTCGTATTCACAAAATATTGTGTATTTTTCACATCATATTCGCAGTAAACTCAACAATTTGTGATCTCCAGTCATTATTTCATATATTGCAAAAATTGGCACTTGTACACATGCATATTACGAACGCAATGTGTGTTGTCACAGCAACATATAGTGGTAGAATGTGAAAAAGAAGCTGCAGTGTAATCACCACATGATACAACACTCATAGAAGTAAATCATTGCGAAAAACAGCACTTGTACATGTGCATATTGCAAACACCATGCATGGTATTTTCCCTAGAATCTTGAATATTCGAGATTATGAATATATAGCATTATATTCAAAAGCTATGTTCTGGAACACTAACTGGTAGGTTAACCCTCTGTGCGTTTTGCCTTTTTTTCCTCCACTCTCCCTCCCTCCCCCCTCATCAATGACAGCGGAGATAAGCTGAAAAAAGCTGGCACCACCTCCATAACATAGAGGTAAAGAGCACCACCCCCATTATCGATGAGTCGAAGAGGCAGACCTGAAAGCAATTGGCAGATCCCCCTATACTGTAGATCATCAGGGCTCCCGGGGATCGGTGAGTATTCCCGTGGTGAGTTTGCGGGGTAAGATAACGTACTAGCTACACTCTGGGTAAACGCTCAGGTTATTAGCTCTCATCCCTAAAAAATGTGTTTAGACGAATAAGCCTGCTGTTGTGTGTAATGCATCAGTGGGGAGGAGCAGCATTAGGTCATTTTTTATTTTTGAACTAAATGTTTGATTTGATAAAGGAACTTTTGGGATGTTATGTATATGTTAGTGTGCGAGCTTTGTCTTTGAGACAATAGATTGTGAACTCTATTGAGAGACCGTTAAGGTGTCTATACATGGGCGTCACCACACTGCACTCGATCCCTGTGTGATGGTGACTCTGGTCCTGAGTACACCCAGAAAATATCTCACAACAGCGGCTAGGAGCTGCTGTTAGGCAGAGCAGAGAGTGGGGCACAGGACGGCTGCAAAGGAGGGGGGCTCCCCCACACTGCACACAGCAGTCTGTGCTTGGCTCCGCCCCCTTTCATGTGTCCTGACTCTCAGCTGAGAGCATGGTGCTGTGCACATTGCGATGGGAGGGGGCACTCCTTTGCAACTGTCCTGTGTCCCATTCTCAGCTCTGCCTGTAAGCAGCTCCCACAGCACCGGGTGTTCACATCGCTTATTGTGATAGGGCTGTGTGGTCCCACTGCACGATCAACTGGGATTTACGGACATGTCGGTCAAGTGGAAAATTGATCAATCCCGCTCTAAAGGAAGTTTTTTTTCTGTTTGATTTTCCATTCGATCGACAAACGAATGACCGATGTGAACTTGCACGGTGATCAATCATTCATCGATCGAACGGAAAATCAAACCGGGTCTGCTTCTCCAGCTGGGGAAAGGAGAGACCCGGGGGACTGGGAAACCTGGGTCCCCATCGTAGGGTAATTGATGTGCCCAAGTGGTGCACATTGATTATTGTACGATTGACCCGCGATCAATCACAGCGTGCCCATGCCATGGTTATCAGGCACCATACCTAGTGACGCCACCGCGCTTGTGAGAAAGTTCATTCAGGTGATACACACAACATTGTAATTAATAGGGGGCAGATTGGGGCAGGATGGTCTGTAAAATCATCTATTCTGTTCTATTCCAACAATTGAAATGAAACTTCATTACAGATTATAAAGAATAAAAGGCAATGTCATGTTTATTGGGTGAGGTGACCTATCAAAAGTCAAAAGCAAAATAGGAATTGCAATGAAATCTCAGGTTTAATAAAATAAACAGTAAAGCATTCCCAGTATAAAAGTGTAATACACTATAGAATGGTAATCACATTGATATTCCTGCCGCCTCGCTGTAGCAGAAGAAATCCTGCATGAGTTAAAAGTGGTCAAGCATGCTTAAAGTGACCAGACCTCTACTTCAATGTAGGCCGTTTATAAAATATGTATTTCGCAGAGCTTAGCTCTATGCATTTTTCATGTGTCCTAGACTAAAGGGAGATCGGCTCTGATAGAATTACACATTTGCAAAGAAAAAAAGGATCTCGGATGCCATAAATTGCTTTACTTTGTTAGCTTCTTCTAAACTTTATTTCATTAGCTGCAGCTGTTACATTAAGAGAAATAGGTAGGATAAAAAAAAACAAAAAAAAAAACGTAATGTATACTTATCACAGTGCATTTCAAAATATGGGGGGGGGGGGGGGTTTACGATCAAAGAAAATATTATTGTGGGGTCTCTAGCCCAGTGAAGGGAAAGTGGGTGGCACCTGGTGACACCAATTAACTCCAGAGTAGTGGTGACACCAAACTTTTTAACCTGAGCTAAGGCCATGTCCTCTTTTGGGCAACTTTGATGCAATTCTAATCACCCAGTGATCTCCCGTGGTCCTTCACAATTAGAATTGCGGCACGGAGATCACTGGCACTTGAAGGCAGGAACTGGGGGGATGGGACAGGGCATCTTGCCCCACCCCGCCTGATCGCACCCATAGAGAGTGAATGAATTTTAACTGTACCCATTCACCTCTATGGCTGTGATTGGCCACGACAGCCCATGGCCGCCTGCGGTCTGCGAGCAAAAATGCGGTGATCCGCGTTTCAGATCGTGGGCTGCACTGCGTCCGTGCCTGATCACTGATGTGTGGATAAGCCTCATTAAATACATGGCAGCAATCACTTGGGATCCTCAAAACGCAATTTAAATCACGCCGCACCGTGGGTGATTATTTGGGGACAAGCCCTATTAGGACTCCAATCTTTCTCAAGAACCACAGCTGCAATGTCAGTGTGACAGGGGCAGCACAGGCTTTAGCTTGCTCTCCCCCTTTTGAATGGTACAGTCCCGAATCCCTCAGCTTCCACTTAGACATGCATGCTGTATACTGGTGGAGGTCTGGCTCAGGTTTGCAGTGTTTCTCACCTCCATTTGATTTGATATCATTGGCAGTTCTGCCTCAGGCCACCCAGACACTTTTCATTGTACTTTTCTCTCTGTTGGTTACGTCTTCTTTGCTCTTTCCTGCAGCACCTATCCTGTATCCCTGGCTACAGATATCCATGCATCTTTAGCATTCCTTTAGTAGATTAAAGTTTTCAGTGTGTTCAGGGTTTATCTTCTTCCTTGTAGAAGTACTTTAGGGCCAGCCCATAGCTGTTCACTCAGGTTTTTTGCTCCCCGTTCCCTGACAGTAGGTGCCCGGTGGTCTCAGAAGGGCCATAGCACACGCAAACCAGAACAGTTACAGGTATATTTTGGGTACCATTTTACATGCTGTAATGACTTTATTTTGTCTTCGAATTTTTGTTTGTATATACAGGTATATGTTCTGATTCTTTTTCTGTGCACAGAACTTACCTTTTACAATCTCCTGAGGAAGCGGCCTAGACGCATCAAGAAAAAAGCAAGTAAAACTGTTCATTTAGATTTTGTGTAATATCACAATAAAACTGTATTTTTATTACACACTCCAATATTGCCTGGAAATTTTCTTTTTGGGTTACAGGTGCAATTCTCCTCATTTTCCTTTTTTATTGACTAATCCTTGAGACTACTAGCAGTCCAAATGTCAACCTTTCATAGTCATAGGCAGAGGGGGATGCTGTGTGCTGCAGATGTTCTCCCCTCTATGGCTGATAGCCAGACTCCTGCTGCTGCCGGAACCCGGTATACCTCCACATTGTTAGTATGCAGATGTGAGTAGTGACAATAATGCAGGAACAATAATTACGCATTGCTAGTTATTGATGCCTTGTGCGTACCTGCATACCACTTCTGTGTTGTCCTGCATTCATGAATCTGGTTAGGGATATATATAGGGAATCTAAGTGAGGCAGAGGTCTTTTACTTTTTTTGAAAGATTATAAGAACTACACCTTTCATTCATATGCCTACATTTTGGATATTGCTGTAACCCTTTGTAAAGCCAAAGATGAACTACTAGTGGTGTTTACTAGGATGTAAGTAGCAGTGTTTGCTAATGCACTACAAATAGTTTTTGGACAAATTGGTAATTCCTGGTGTACCTGGTGTAATAGATCTCCCTTGGGTTGTTGGTTTTTGTCCTGGGACATGTTTGCAGTGCAAGATGTGAAAATGAAAGCATGCTATTAGAAATAAATAGCCTAACCCCACATTATAGGAATCTGTTAACAGTCGGACCATTGAAAACCATCTCCTGCCGCTCTTCATTTGCGATACTGAAGTTCATAAACCTCTAGAAGAGTGCAAGCTAACTATGGAAGGGTATATCGGTTAGCGGTACCTATAGCGTCTAAAATCAGCCAACATCCCTTGAAATACAATATAAATAACGAGATATTGGATTAAACCCTTATATCGTTTGTGGCACCCTTTACCAGAATACCTTTTCTTTGTGTAAATTAAACCCATCATGTGAATTTACACTGTACAATTTTGTGTACCAGGTACCTCAGGTACAGGGCCGGCGCCAGAACATCAGGAGTGGGTGGGCACAGATAGGCTTGGGCGGTAAATGGGGTGGGGCACTCCTACGTCCTACCATTAATCAAGTGTAGGTGAGGGCTCCATATGAGTAGGCAAACCTGCATGACTGGGCACCCCATGACCCACCATAGCATCAACCCAGCTCAGGTATTTTGGTAAAGGGTGCCACAACAACATAAAGCTGGGCATACACGTACCAATTATCCAGCGATCGTTTTTTAATCCGATCGCCCATCCGATTCTGGAATCGATTTTAATTTGTGAAAACGATCGCACACTGCAACATACCATGCATTAAATTTCTGGGCGATTCTATCCTGAAAGTCTCAAATGCACACATTTATGGGTTGGGAGTGGTGTTAGCTGAAGAACTGGCCAGTGACCAACAGCAAACAAAGGTAATTTCCACAAGAATCATAGAGGGATCGCTTAAAACGATCGCATGAGACAACTAACAGCACTCGATTCCTTTGCTTTTTATTAAAATTATCCATCAGAACGGATCCGTGAACGATCGTTTTTCTGTCCGATTTTTGACAAAATCGATCGCTTTTGGCATGCTTCAATTTTTATCCAATCCGATCGCGCGATCGATTTTGATAAACGATCGCACTAGAATTGAACTAAAAATTGTGACGTGTATGCCCAGCTTAAGAGTTTAATCCTATATCTCGTTCTTTATAGCTAACTATAAAAGCTCTCAGACATACCCAGGGAATAGCAGGTAAGTATATATTTTTTTTAGGATTGTAGAATGCTTCTCCACCATCGTGTTGGCTCAGAGGTAAGTACATATTATAGTTTATAATATAGTTTATTATCAGTATACATCCAAATTAAATATAGTTATGCAGTCTTCTCTCATAGAAATTTAGTGATAGTATAGAGATTGCAGGGCACACTCATTATCTCATTGAATTGTGACATTGCTGTTGCTGGGGTTAGTGCATTTAACAAATCTGTAATCAGTAATCACAAGAGCTTAGAATACACAGAACAGCTAGATACATACAAAGTCCTGTATACACAGCTAGGGAAATACTGTGCAGAATTTGAGGTTCTCTGACATCCTCTTCTCTATTCCAGCCATGTAAGGTCTCAGTGCATTCCAAAATTCAATACAATGGTTTCTTTGCCTGAGGTGAGTGTGGGTCAGGGGTCCCTGTAGCCCTCATCAATGTCGTAATCAATACAGATCTCTAATAAGGAGGAAAAAAAACTGACAGATGCATTTTAGCTGTAATAACAGAATAACAAACTAGGATGGTGGACAGCTGATGCTGACAGCCAGGAAATAGTAGTCTGTAGAGGCTGGGGCTGGGGGGGTCCCGAACGGCTGAATTTGCTGAGAGGCAGAGTTTGAGTCTAAAACATGTGACCACATGGCAGAAGTAGATATATTATGTTGGGGGATTCTTCCTCTTCTTCTTCCTAATGAAACTCTTATCATGTACATTACATCTTTGTTTAGTAATGTATATCCTATCTGCTTTACACTACTCTTGTTCCTACATTTCTGACTAGGATAATTGGTAGTTAGTCTCAATTGGGGCCAACAAACAATGCACTTGCATCAATATTAAATCAATTAGTTGCCCCGGAATCTTTGATTTTAGAACAATTACTTTTTGATTTGGTATGAATAATTTTCATTTAAAGCTTTGATTATATTAATGAGTTGAAATACACAATTGACTTCGTCCTCCTGTTTTCCAAAGTAGTTGGTGTCTCTAGTAGGGATGGTCGAAAAATTTGCAGTGCGAATTTTTAAGTAGAAATTTCGACTTTTGCGCCGAAAATTCGCATAGTCGAATTTTGATGGGGTCATTTCGACTTTTCGCCGAAAAAGTCGAAAATCAGCCTGATATTTCGACTGAAATCGAAATTTCAACTTGAAAAATAACTTTGCTTTTGATTTGCCGTGACGCTATTTCACGTGCGAGTATGCGGGAGTGATTGGAAAATTCGCATTGCCGTAAATTTGCATTGCCGCAAATTCGCATTGGCAAAAATTCGCATGGTGCTAGCTAAATTTGTCAGCTTGTTGCAAAGCCCCTGAAAATGGTATTCTCATAAAAATTTCTGGAGTTGTAGAGAAGGGTTGGGGGGACATTGCTGGAGTTGTAGAGAAGGGTTGGGGGACAGTGCTGGAGATGTAGAGAAGGGTTGGGGGACATTGCTGGAGAGTAGAGAAGGGTTGGGAGAAATTGAAAACATACGGTTTGCTCTAACATGTCAAGTGTGTGATAAATTGGGTTTTAAATCTCAGCTCTATGTAAAGTTCTGCTACATGTACACTGATTCTTCTATTATAGCTCATACAGCAAATCAAATTTTTGACTATGTGAATTTTGTGACCTTATGCGAATTTTAGGCTTTATGCAAATTTTTGGCGTTATGCGAATTTTTCGATTTTCGACTAGAAAAAAGTCGAAATTTCGCAGTCGATCGAAATTCGATTGGGAAACTCGAAATTTAAGTAGAATCGAATTTTATTCATTTCGACCATCTCTAGTCTCTACTTTATACAAGGCCATGTTTGCCTATAACATGGTGTAATGCAGTGGTTCCCAAACTGGGGGGACGTATGTATTCCAGGGAGCACAGGGGCCTAATTTTTAACATGTGTTTGAATAGGGAGTAGGGCTCAATAATGTTCCTAAATAGAAAAGGGGGGCCCTGCAAGGAAAGTTTGGGAACCACTGGTATAATGAATGTAGTGTATTGTTTTACATGCCCCATATACAACATATCTCACTGACAATATTCTCCAGTAGTGACAGTTTGAAGAACAGTTAAATGTATGGATCTAATATTTCAATATCTTAATAGACATTTTGAAAAATTCTAAAGTCTAAAATTAAGCCAGAGCCTGTACTCTGTCCACAAGGGGCATCAACAAAGAATGATTTATACTGGGGGACATATGTTCTTTATTTTTTTAATTAATGTATTTAGTATGTTACCGTATTTTTGGACCATAAGACGCACATTTTCCCCCCCAAAAGTGAGGGAAATATGCATGCAGCTTCCCCCTGTGAGAAAAATTCCGGAGACATCACCTGTATGCTGATGGAAAGTGTTCACTAGTGACATCTTGTGGCTGAAATTGATTGAGATTTTTCCCCAATTGAGATAACTGCTCGGACAAGCTTTTGGTCCCAAAAATATGGTATTTTAATAGCAGTTGTGTTTTTTTATGCACAATCTCCGTTTCTTTGGGTGACAACCTACTAGAGTATTTACAACCTTGAAATAATGAGTTTCCCATTACATCCTATAGCAGTACACTTTTTCGACTTGCAAGCTACTTTTAAAATGAAAAACGTCAAAGTGATCAACCAACAATAAAAATGGTAAACATATTTAAATATACCTAGTATATTTTATATTTAAAATAAATATTGTTAAGCCTGCAAAACATTTATGGCAGAATACAATTCTTAGCCATTTTGTGTTAAGGCTTAAGACAAAAAAAGAGGCTCTGTGATCTGCTTCTGTTGTCTTTGCCATCTACCAGTTGGGCATACCGGTCAACCTTCCCATTTTTGTTGGGAAAGTCACGGAGTTTAAGTGGCTTTCTCTGCCATATCCCGTCTCTTATAGATCCCGGATTTTTACTGTATTAAAAAAAAAACGGTCTGTGCATTGCACTATAGTCATCATTGCTTGTGGGGGCCCTCGCCAGCAGTGGTCAGCCACAAGCAATGATAGTTATGCACAAGCACAGATCTCAGATCTTTTCCCACACCGGAAGAGACGTTAGTGGAGTCACTTCCAGTATTTAAAATAAGGAACTGTGTGTTCCATATACAGGAAGTGACTTTACTTAAGTAATTTTACCGGATCCCGGAATGCAAATGTTGATAGGTCTGCAGATGGGCACTCCGTTCTATAGGTTTGGAAAGCATGAAAGTCCAATGCCATGGGCACAGCTACATCTAAGGTACATTACCATGCACAGTTTTCAGCACAGAGTGTCAGGATCCAAACCCAGGGACACTCCGTTGTCTGGCTGCAGCTCTATCTCCTGAACCATCGGAATGTTTGCTTTAGTACCTTGTCGGATACCTTGTACTTAGACACTTGTTACCTAGATCTCGTAAACATTGAACCCTTGGCACCTCCAATGGACTTCCTATAAAAGCCAGATCCCAACTGGGATTCAATGCCAGATTTTTGTGGTTCCAGCCAGTATCTTGCTACCTCTTTATCCCTGCTCATGCCTTTATCATCTTTGTGTACCGACCCTTGCTTTGGCAACCCGACTACTCTTTATCTTTCTCCTTTGTGACTGGACACCACCGCTTTTGGACCTACGCTTGTTTTGACCACGCTCCTGCTTGCTGCCTCTCGCTACCTGCCATTACTGTTTCAGCTACTGGACTCCGAGCCTGAACGCAGATCGTTACACATAGGCTGTAAAAACTTTCAAAGGCCACCTTTCAAAGGACACAAACACAAATCATTACTATGGCCAACTGAACATCGAAAAGTGCTGGCGTATGGCACGAATAGAGCTAAATACATAGAGCAATATTCTCAGCTATCATCATAATTTACACGTCACTTAAAATGACTGCCTGTCTAGCGAGTGAACTGCTCACATTTCTAAACACTCAGCTTGACTTTGCCTTCTACATAAAACAGAACTCTATGGCTGCTTCCAGAGAGAGGGTATTTGTTTGTACATTGCGGCATCAGAAGGTACATTTACTTTTCCATGGCACCATGCACATACAAGAGTGGAACAGCTGCAGAAATGGCTGTGAACAGGTAAAGCGTATTCAGCACCCTGGAGAGAGACACATCCTGTGGGATGTAATTAGTTATCGGGACGAAAGCCGCCACACACTTACCAGGCTTATTACTAAATCCAGCACATTATATGTGTGCACAGAGGTGTCTCATCTCTCAGCCACCATCTCACTAATCTAACACCACGCCATGTCACAGCATAAAAGGAAACTGCAATTGCTGCTGATGGAGACTATATACTGTATAAATTGTCACTCTATTCTCAGGACCCATTTCTCATTATATCACTAGCAGATTGCTGCAATTTCTGGGAAGAAATAATCTTCCGGCCCTCCTGCCATAGCTGGAGACCCCTCAATGGATGCCTGATATTGCTGTTTGTTAATACTTAAAGAAAAAATGATCAGGAATTATACAGCATATATAGGGCTGGTGTTTTCTGCTGCGCTTTACAGATCCATGGATGAATAATGTCACCAACAGCTTCAGCCATACCGCTGCTATAAACAAATATACATTTATAAAGCATAACAATGTGCATCATTAGTTGTCGCTGTTTAGATCAAATTGGCCCGAACATCTGACATTCTGTTCAGTTCTAGCTCGTTTATTGTACACAGCAGGCAGTCAATGACAACCTCCAACCAATGGGAATGTTGCCAGCTGTATACCTTAGCTATGGATTTTAGAGCTGATGTTTACATTAATAACAATCGGCTATGTTTGTATGTCTGTGAAGGTTCTCATTCTTCCTTGCTATTGTGTATTCAAAGCACCTTGTCAAAGTTTTCTTGAGGATATTCCACTGAGATAACCAACTTTCTCAATTTATTAGTGAGCATGTAGTTAACCTTCCTGGTATTACAATTATATATATATATATATTTTTTTTTCTCATAACGCAAGATTGGGAAACACTTACAACTTGATGTGTTTAAAATTCGTGCAAGCCCAAGCACCCATTTGTACTTGCAAGGATGTGAGAATTTGGGACACTACTGATTAGGCAATACAGGTAAACGCCACAGGTCGCCTTAAAAAAAATGGAAAAATGTGTGGGAGAGCCATTGTACCATAATACACCTGCGTGAAGCGACCAGACAAATCTGCGTCCATTGGGACAATGAGGATTTATGTGGGGTTCAGGAGTGTTCGGTCCAGATGAGCAAAAAATAACAGAAGCTGTTCTCTAACAATGAGTTATTTAGTGGTCCTATCACCTCTAGCCGGAATGCTGAAATATGTGAGCAAGGCCAAAGACTCCATGGTAAAAATTGCATTAATAGAACTTTTTCATACCGATGGCAGATTGTCTTAGAGGTAACCCTCCATTAAACTGTTTATGCGTTAACGCAAATTTCTCCCTATAGCTTTCCTATCTTAGGAGGATCTCTCATGTTGCGATACCAACATTCCACCTGTTATATAACTAAAGATATAAGCAGTTTCTGGGTCCCCTCAAGATAGGCTAGGCACCATTTCAAATGAGCAGACCTCCTCCTCTAGGGTCCTCTAGGTTGTAGGCGTATTATATGTATGATATTAGACAACAGTGGCAATTTTGAATTATTGAGTTTTGACATGCTCAGTCATATATTTTATATAGGTTTTGTTCATCCCCACCCTCTTCTTTTCCAATGCCCCCTGTCCTTCTCTCTTCTGTTCCCTCCCCCTTCCTGTGTATTTAGTAATTTGTATACTGCACTATACATGTGCTTGGGGTAAGGTCCCAAAACCTCCCCCCTGCCCTGCTACAGGATAACTACACTTATTTTATGTCTACGGGATCATTTAAGACTGTGCTGTTCCTATTTCTCTACGTTTTCTCTTGCCTTACAGATAACAATGATTGTAGTTGCTTTCCAATTTTTCTGTATTTTTGCTCTGTGAAAAAGTTGTATAAAAAAAGAATAAATATATTAAAAAAAATGTTGGCAAATGGCCACCTATGGGACAGGTAGGCAATCCAGAATGTGGCTCAGGACTTCCCCCTTTTTGTTCATAAAAATCTACTGCATACCACAATCGGGATTACCACCAGGGAGGTTAATATACACAGTGGGCAGTGCCTGCTGGATATAGTTAAAAGGCCCATAGTTACTTGGAAAGCAATGTGAAACTTGGTTCAATTTTGACATTCCTAAATACATTGGCCCCTTGTATAGTATGTGCAGACACAAACAAATGACCATTGTAAACCAGTGCTTCTCCAATACATGCCGACAGTTGTACACAATAGTAATGTCATCTCTTGTCTACCTGAAATAAAAGTGAGGGCAACTAAAGGAGATGGGGCCAAGGGGCAGGGGTAGTTTATACCGATGATGTTAGAAGACCCTGCTTGACAAGCAGAATTCCTACCTCTTGCCCCCACAGACGCCATCTTGTGTCTACAGCTTTGCTGTTTTGGATAGTTAACGGATAACATTAATATTACTGATAACTGCAGGTATGAACTGCAGGATTATAAGGTCCATTGGCCAGATCTGTGTATCTAGACATCCTATTTTTTGGTAGCTAGCTGTTTTTATTACACTTAAATATAGGAAAACCTTAACTAATTTTTCAATATTTTATATTTTCAAATCTTTGGAAGATCTCATAGGCAGCCCAACAACCAAGTAAAATAGAAAATGAAATTGTTGTTACTGGCAGGATTGTTCATTGCACAAAAATGTACAAACAATTTTATGTATAAGAAAACTCTATAACAGGGGTTCCAAACTCCGGCCCAGGGGGCCAAAGAATGCTTGTTCCAGATAAATGTTCCAGCAAAACCTACATACGGAAAAGTTTTTTAGTTATATCTGATGAGAAGAAAAAAAAAACTTCCTCCATTGTTATCCAAGTTTTGGTTTTGGCCCCACTGTGTGGGTGAGGCATGTATGGTGAGGCATAATCCCAAATAAACTGAAAAAGAAATTTAGAGTTTGCATACACATCATCCTACTGGACGTATACCCTGAGTGTAGCTCGGGATTAGTTTGCTTATATATCATTATTTATATTGGGACAGGGTTGCTTACCTGTCCAGGTGCAGCTTGGTGCATCTCTCTTTGTCCGTGATCTTGCCGATGCCTACAGTTTTCACCTACTCAGCGTTATTATTAATTTGAGGAGAGGGCGGGGACATTGACCTGGAGGTAAAGGTAGGCATTGGCGCTCTGGGTCCTCATCAATGATGCCAGGGAATTTGATAGGGGGAAGAGAGGGCAGGTAAATACCGATACCGCTCAGTTCAGGTATTAGGCAGAATGCATTGAGGGTTAAATGTAATGCTGTTCAGACCAACATATGCATACATATCCAGGGTGAAGCAGGCCTTCTTCTTCAGGACAAAGAGAAGAAATGTTGCTGCCATTATTATATAAAAATTCAAGCAGTGAGATTGAAGTTAGATGGATTATGATTGGATGATAGGCTGTATATAGTTCAATGCCTTCAAGACAATTCCCAATACCAAGATAGGCTAAGATCTGTCCATTGCCTCATGGTAATGGTGGGTTAATGACCCCATATTTCTCGATAGCAGACAATTGTGAAGTAAACATAGACGTAAGTCACTATTGGTAGAAGACAAAGCATTCTGGAATATGTGGTTATAAGGGGATATAAATTATTAGTTCATAAATGGCCCCTTTTTTTAATGAGCTGGCAACTCGGCAGCAATAAACATCTTGGGCAGATTTATTTCCTGAGCTCTCGATGTTTCAGCTCCATTTTTAACAGTCACTGCATGGCTCTGTACTGTGGCCGGGTAATGGGCAGAAGAAATCACAGTGACCATAACAGGTAAACAGCATGTATTTGTGATTTATAGATCCGATACAATCAGAAAGCGAGATGTTCCATAAAGTAAGAGAGGTGAAGGCAGGATTTATAGGAATTACACAATAACCGAAAATGAGATCCCGCCAGGTTACCTGGATTTCTTATCAAATTTTTATAGTTTGTGCCAGCTGGAGAAGCGATACAAGCTCTGGAGGCACCTAGGGATGCGTGTTATGCAGATGAGCGCATGAAGTGGTCACTTAATATTTTAAAGCTCCTTGTGGGGTATCTAATTAAACGCTAGGCTATTATCATGCCACCCTGAGAATGAATAATCTGTGTGTCATGAAGCCTTACTAGCCAAGGAGCTGGGAATAAATAGGATTCTTCTAAAAGTCAAACGTAGAATAGCAGCTATTAAATCCCAGGCAGGCAGGCACGTAGTGATTATATTTTGGAATAACCCAAAGTAAAGCAGTTTTGTATTATCATTAAAGCTGGGCATAGATGGTTAGATTTGTTGCCCTACCCCCGTTCACACTAGCAGTGATAATTCTGTGGCCGCAGATCTAACGCATCCACCTTAATTCAAGCCACAAATCAGCCCAGAAATCGATCGCCAAAGTTATGGACATGTTTTTAGGTGTGACGATGATTCGTACATGACGTCATCATTAGTGATGGTCGAACTGTCCGCTGGGTGGACAGTTCGGTGCAAACATTGTAAGAAAGATAATATATAGTTGTTCCATCAGCAGTGATTACACAGTTACAGTGATATCAGTGGCCAGAAGGGCCCTCCGTGGGTATATGGGGCCTGGGCAAAGATCACAGAGTAAAATTGGGTCCGTATGAGGGGTGCATGTTTAAGTTGTGTATATTGTATTTTCGCTTTTCTTCTCACCAGCAAACAGTACAGGTGTTCGACCCACCCCCTTCACTGGTGAGAAGAAGTCTATAATTCTTCCTCCGGCTAGACCTTTCCGCACCTGGTCCGGCCGGAGGAAGAATTATTTTCACTAGAGATTGGGTAGAGACACCCGATCTCTAGTGTTTTACCGGGCAATTACTTCTATGAGTGTTGTCTCATGTGATGATTACACTGCAGCTGCTATTTAACATTCTGCCACTGATGAAGAAGAAGATGTCTCCTTGACAACATACATTGTGTTCGCAATATGCACATGTACAAGTGGCGATTTTCGCAATAAAGGTAATATTGATAGATCAGAATTGTCAAATTTACTGCAAATGTTAGGGGAAAAAATTTCGATATTTTGTAAATAGGAATATTTCCTATGCTGCTCATCACTAGTTCAGAATGGGCCTAATAGGAGTGTCAGCGTTACTTGTCCATGACCCCATATTAGGAACACAGGCCAATTTACCCTTGTTTAGGGCTTGTTAATTGCAGAGTAACTCAGTGAATGCATGCCCTGAATATGGACATGATTTGTACAATATGTGCCCAAAAAACAAGGCTTGTATATTGTACGCATCATTTAACATGTTCCTGTGTTGTTTTTAATGCCAATAGAGACGTGCATGCCATAGCCTATTGTTAACAATGGGTCTGCACCTGTACTATGCCGAACAGTGGGATTTTAACACAATGGAGACTAGGCCTTAAGCCCCTCCATACAACTTTAGATCACTCCGTACAATTTCCATTAGATCTACCAACAATTATGTAGTGGTGGGTCCTCCCTGATAGAATACATAGTGATTGGAAGGATTACAAATGTCCTCATATTACATGGTTTTGGTAGAAAAAAAGATTGATTGTACAGAAATTGTATGGTAAGATTGTAAGATATATGGGGGCCTTTAGTAAGGGAAGTTGGTGTAGGTAAAAAGACCTGTCATATTTTATTTAGTTCGATGGTCAGTCACTGTGGCAGAGCTAGAGCTATATTATATTTACATGTTTGTTATTATACTTGTGGCTTGTGCCAGTGCTCATAATATATATACATATTAAACGTATAATCCATTGTATTTTGATAAAACGTTTTAATCCTAGTATACTGTTAGTATAGTAATTGATCTGACGCATCCCAGGAGACCAAGAGAAGGTCAATATTCTTTTAAGGTATGCCACATATATGGTCTATGATTCTTTACTAAAATATAATATACTTTATATTATATTGTAGGACAGTGGCCTGTGTCATGTATACATATACCTCAAGTGTCTCAAGGGTTAATGTGATTATTATTGACTATGCTTTTAATAAAGGCATTAAGGCATTATAGTTATTTTAATAAGTTATAGGCGTAGCTAGGTCTGTTGTTTGCACTGTTGGTTCCTGTACGAAGTGGGTGTTGCATGCCTACAGAACCGGAGACCGCCATCTTAGCCAATATGTGATTGCAGACATCCCTCTTGTCCCCATTTAGGGGCAAGGGTACCCTAGCCCTGAGGAGTTGTCACCGGGAATGAGGGCTAGGCCAGAGACTGTTGAGAGGCAACAGCATCTTCCACGTGGCTGGCACAGAACTGATGGACATCAATAATGAGTTCTAGCATTAGGCATATTGACTTGTGGGAGTGTGCAAGGCCCTGTGATGTGTCCTGCCTCAAAGAAAGATGGAGGTGCTATAGGGCAGAGGAATTTCAGGCCTGGGTATTCTGTTCCTAGTAGACCCCACAAGCGAAGGCGACAGTGAGTACTCAGTCCTGCCCTGATTAGCAGAGAGGCACCTGCTGCGATGGAGAGTCTAGTGAAATGCTCTGCCACCAGGTACAACCATCTGCATGAAGGTGCCATTTCTAAGGACCACCCCGAGTATCATATCATTTTTATGCATATACATATTCTCAAGTAATTCTTTGTATATCCTCTGTCCGCTTTGGTAGATCACAATCTATAATAAATTTTTACATGACATAAAATAAAAAAGTCCTCGAGAACAAATGTGCACCTTACATGGAGTTTCTTGGAAACCTACTAATATGCATATATCATTATATTTATATCATTATTGATATAGCAGTAAAATTATTCCTTTCCTAATATCCAAGGACAACTGACACCAACACATTCCCCTGTACACGCCTTAATATATTTACCTTAATAACTCGCATACATCATTCATAACATACACCTACGGCTTTGTCTTTGAAGCCCAGCGTGCTTTCATCACAATTGTGTTACACAATTATTGCTTCATGGAGAAATGCCCTGTGATAAGCCTCCAACTCTTCTTTCTACACATCTCATTACTATCCACGCAATGCTGATTTACATGATTAGGGAGAGATCTACATTGCACATAGCAAGCGGTTCACCTTGTCATCTGGAGGTTAACTCTATAAATAGACCAAATGATTTTCAAATCAATCTTAGTTAAACAAATCGACTTCAATTGTACGTATTTGTAAGCAGAATTTGGGAGATGCACGTACCTTGAAGGCTTTGTGTTTCAGCCATGTGCTCTCATAAAATCAGTTTACATCAAAAACACTGTCAATGCATATGTGTCTGCATTCCCGATTACATGAATGTGTACTGAGGGTGGCTGGTTAAATGTGTTTAGAAACTACAACTCATGCACCTGGTATGGTTAGGAATATGGCACTGATGAGTAAAAAATAATAGAGGGGCAGAATGAGGCCTTCATCATCCACAAATGTGTAAATACACCTTTAGATCACTCCATACAATTTCCTTTAGATCTACCAACAACTATGTAGCCTAGGATAAAAAATTCACCCTTGTAAAAAATCCAGTCTCAGTTTGAATTCTCAGGGAATTTTTTATCCTAGGCTAAGTTGAACGACTGTTAAGAAAGGGGTAACCTCCCCAGTATTGAGTAGAATCTGATCAGAACAGATCCCAATCCTATACCTATTTGACAGATAATTTACGGTGAGTTGTACTATCTTTTTGCCTAGGATGCCTCCCCTATTATGTCTTTACTCTGTCCATTACTCATTGTGACTATCTTATAGGGGAACTATATACCCCTAGGCGGTACCTGGTGTGGTGGCTGACGCAGCTCTGAACGGGGTGGACTTGTCGGTTTGGGCTCGCTCCCCCGGCTGGTGGGGGTGCCCATGACCGGGAGCCTGGAGGGTGGTGCCCGGCACAATCCCGTCTGATGGCAGGGGTAGGCCCATGCCTGGATTCTCCTGAAAGGGATATCTGGGTAGGTTGGACCTTATGGTGCTTTATGGTGACAGAGGGTCGTTGCACAAATTGTTGACTGTTATATCTTTTGATGTTTTAGTGATGCTTCCTTTCTTGAATTCCTGATGAAGCCTGCAATAGGCGAAATGCGTAGAAACCTCTGAAGCTCACCAATTGATTATCATATTGATATTTACTGTAATGTATCTTTGTCTATGTCTACTCATATGATGATGTTATTCTCTGTTTTTAATTCAGACCAGTGTCCAATGTTTAATAAAGACTGTTTTACTTAAAATACAATGTCTGTTTTAAAGACTGTGCCTTGAAAGCCCAAGTTGTCCGGTTTCCCAGTTTGCATCTCTACTTAATAGGGTGTGGCACAATCACAGACTGTGATTTATAGGGAGAGGCCCTGACACACATTTTTGGCCTATTCCATTTGCTTACACCATAATTTAAATTATACATGAAAGTATGTATATTTGTAGATCCAATAAACATGAATAGCTAGAGAATGCTTAAATCAATGCTGGAGCCACATTTACTAACTTACACTGAGCTTAAGGACATCCATGCTGCATCTTCATTCTCTTTCATCTCTGAAAGAACGTCCCTTAGCACGCTATTATTTAATAACTATCCCATGAAAAATTCACCGTACTGTGCACCATGGATGGATATACATTTGGTTCCCTGATATGATTAGTGGATATAAAATGAAAGGAATCTCTAGCCCTGTGAGTAATAATTCATAACTGGTCTCCAGATGCTTTTGTAGAAACCTCAGAAGTATGTAGCAGGATAGGTTGACAGTGTGACCTATTGTCTTTCAGATGGCTGACGCCAGAACATCTGCCAAACATAAACTATTGCTTTATCCGCCTGCTGTGACCATTCATTTTTACACAGAAAAGACCAAAAAAAAAAAAAAACGAACAGAAAAAAACATAGGTAAAAGTAGTGGTATCTAATAGAAACCATAGAACCTGATCTACTGAGTACTGACTGTAAGTGCAATTCAGGTACATGTCTGCTCCATGCTCAATTCATTTCTGCTGAGCATAGCTTTGAAGAACTGTGTATGTACCCTGTTTCCCCGAATATAAGGCATCCCTTAAAATAAGGCACCCTTACATTTTTGCCTCACGCTGAAATATAAGACATCCCCCAAATATAAGGCACCCGAAGATATGGTACTGTAACTCTGGACAGGGGGGATCAGAGGGGGCAATCAAAATGACACAGGAGGATCAGAAACAGTGTTATCCCCCCCCCCCTGAGTCTCCTGTACCATTTTAAGTGTTCCCTCCACCCTTAAACAGTGCCGTATTCTTCATGAAAAAATAAGACATCCCCCCAAAATAAGACGTAGGGCATCTATGGGAGCAAAAATTTATATAAGACACGGCCTTATTTTCAGGGAAACACAGTAGTTACCTCATATGAGCTTACTTTTAATTAACTTATGTTTCTTGTAGATATTGGTATAGCAAGCCAAGCCTCAACTAATGATAATTATTCTTTTATCCCAGGAAATGGACAAAATTTGACGTTAGCAAGCAAACTGCATACACACTGACCAGTCCCTTTGAACTCAGCAGCTAAAGAGTTTGATTGACTCAATTTCAACTGATGTTTTCCTGCAATTTGCTGCTTAATGTTGATTTGTATGCATCTCATTGGCCAATAGTGATGGCCCGAACTGTTCGCCGGCGAACTATCCTCGGCGAACATCGCATGTTCGCGTTCGCGCATTTTCGCCAACATATGGCGAGTTCGACCCGCCCCCTATCTTTTTACATTAGTTAAACTTTGACCCTGTGAGTCACAGTCAGCTGACATAATCCAGCCAATCAGCACCCCCCACCTCACAGACCATCCCACTCCCTATAGCATAGCAAGGAGAGACGCCATTTCACATGTTGCTGGAGAGAGTGGAGGGAGTTAGAACATAAGCTGCTGCGCATAGGCAACATTAGTTAGCAATGTTCTTATACAGTGTACCTTCTCATTGCTCTAGTCTGATGTCAGGGCAGATCCTGAAAAGAACTCCAAAAGCCCTTTTTAGGGCTATTTTTTTGCTACCATGTTGCTGCTGGCTGGCATCCAGGCTGCGTCATAATCATGACCTGCAGCCACATATTACAACAGTGCCTACTGCCAGTGCTAAATCGGTGGAATTGTTACTACCCAGTGGATTTTTTCACCCTATTTAGGGTTATTAGTACCTATTCACGGCTTTCCGTCCCTTACAGCCTTGTGCCACTGTGTGTGCGCCCACACTGCCCGTGCCCACCCATACGGATCTGGTGGCACTGTGTAACCCCAAGGGGATTTTTTTCACCCTATTTGGAGGGTATTAAATCAATATGCAGGGCGGTCCGTCATTAAAGCCTTGTGCCAACTTGTTGCGCGCCCTCACTGCCCAGTGCCCCAGCCACAGTTTATCTGGTGGAAGGGTAATACCCAGCAATTTTTTGTACCCTATTCATAAAGGGTATTAATACATAGTGGCATGGCTTTCCATCCATTACATCCTTGGTGCCAACTGTCCATCTCTCCACCAGTGTCTGCCATACGGACCATCTCCCCATTGGTCCTCCACACTGTCCATCTGCACAGTGTCCTCCACACTGACCATCTCCCCCAGTGTCCTCCACACTGAACCATCTCCCCCACGTGTCTGCCACAGGCCATCTCCCCCATTGGGTCTGCCACACTGACCATCTCCCCCAGTGTCTGCCACACGACCATCTCCCCCATGTCCCTGCCACACTGACCATCTCCCTCAGTGTCCTCCCCACTGACCATCCCCCCATGTCCCTCCCCACTGACCTCTCCCCCAGTGTCCTCCACACTGTCCATCTGCACCATTGTCCTCCACACTGACCATCCCCCCAGTGTCCTGCCACACTGACCATCTCCCCCAGTGTCTGCCAAACTGACCATCACCACCCGAGTGTCCTCCAAACTGCCATCACCACCCCGTGTCCCTCCAAACTGAACCATCCCCACCATGTGTCCCTCCACACTGACCATACCACCAGGCCTCCACCCATGACCATCACAACCAATGTCCTCCAACTGACCATCACCACCAGTGTCCTCCAAACTGACCCATCACCCCCAGTGTCCTCCAACTACCATCAGCCACCAGTGTCCTCCTACTTACCGTTCACCACCAGTGTCCCTCCAAAACTGACCATCTCCCCCAGTGTCCAACCTATGTTGTGTATGCTCTCCAGCCTCAACTCCATTGACTATCATTGTAGATTCCCTTGGGCGGATTTATTGTGTGAAAAAAAATTTTCTTGGGAGTTTTGCCATGGATCTCCTCTGTCATGTCCATTGACCAGGTGTTGCCCCCTTGAAACAACTTTCCTAAACTTTGTGGCCAGAAAGGGTCCCTTTGTTTTTTAAAATTCGCCTCTAATTGAAGTCAATGGCGGGTTCGCGAACTTTTGCGCTTGTTCGCGTTCGCCGTTCACGAACATCAAATTCCGGGTTCGAGCCATCACTATTGGCCAATACCATTAGTTATCTGAGGGTCTACAAGCTGTGTAATCTAATTATCACCTCCCCTAACCTCCATTTAGCCCAGATATTTGCATGGACATACACATACAATAGGCTTCATCCAAAAACAAAAAAAAACATTTCATATTAACCTAGTGTTCTGCTACATAGTATTGATGAGCGGCATAGGCAACATTCGCATTCGCAGCATGCCGCGAATATTTGGAAAAACATTCGGAAGATATTCAGTAAATATTTGCATTCGGCAATATCTGGAAATTGCAAATATCGGCAGTTTTTTTTGCGAATTTTGGGTGCGCTATATATGTTCAACATGGCGTGTATGCCATTTGCGTGTAAGACAGGCACGCGCGCGCTACGTGTGGTTGCCTAGTGGTTGCCTAGCGGTTCCAGCCTTTTCACCTGCTACCTAGCCAGTACATAGTACAAAAGGAACCTGACCCATGTTTCTACAGAATAGTCAGGAAAGCAGCATTGTTTGACTCCCTTTATAGACTTATTGTGTTCAGGAACCAACCAGATGATGGAGGCGGCTGCTGATGCTTCAAACTGAACTTTATTTAACAATGAGACCCGAGTGGGATCTCTTAACACAGGAAACACTGCTGCAAAGTCCTCAGCAATTTCTGAAGCGGCAACTGAATAACCAGTCCAGTAATAATTCCAGTAATAATTTTCCAAGGAGTAGTTCCTTATTGCCCAAAGCCTGTTAAGTCAGTACTTCACCCCAGCTAGGGCCAGGGGTAACGATAGGGCCACCAGTTGCTGACGGCAGGCCCTAGGTAGTATGGTGGCAGGGGCACTCCGTGACCTTAGAAACAGGTAAGCTCCAGATGTGGCGGCCCAATACAGCAGGGGCTGGTTCCACCTCACCGGGTTCACAGTACGGTCCAGCGATAGCTGATCTGCTGGTGAGCTGCGGAGGTGACAATGAGCAGGGGTGCGTGCTATTTCACTCACCAGCTGAACAAACCAGTATCAATTGGACTTGGTTCAGAGACCAAGTTACCCTCAGTCGCAGAGCACCCCCTAGTGGATCCCTCCATCACAACAGGGCCTTCATCACCCTGGAGTAACTCCCCACACCCTTTCCATTGACTGGGGTAAACAGTCTGAAATTGCAGACTTTGTTACCATGGGACTGCAGGGGAGAATCACCTTGAGAGGTTATATTTAGTCTACTTAAACATATACATACTCTTCACTATATAAGGTTTAGGTTTTTATATTGTGACACTGTTTGTATTACCATATTTCATTGAGACATGCTAGAAAAACACTTTCCATAACACACCACTAATAACACAGATCTATTTCTTGTTGCAGTTATGTGCTTCAGGCATAATAGAGAAAAATGTAATCATCTACATGAAATATGAGTAATGAAATATTAATGACTTATTGATTTATCCATGCAGTATAAGTAATAGCAACATGGACTTTGTCTGTGACATGAGAAATGATAGAGGGGCTTGAAGAACAGCTGCGGAGGTTATAAAACCCCATGTGCCATGTGAAAGAACAGCTGAAGCTTGAGGCCAAAACTTAGTTTTTGAAGTTTTTGTTAAGTGGTGATTAATTGGTTTGGTATTGTTTGCCATTTTTTTTGGCCATTTTGTGCCACCCATACAAAAGTATCTTCCCAGGCGAGATTTGTCACCTACATTATCGATATTGTCCCTGTTGGTCCTCTATTTCTGTTATGACAGCATCTCCAAATGTTTTTGTTTTTAGTATATTTCCCCCATTGTTGTCCAGTGTAAACTGTTGTCACACACACATAAGATGCAAATCCTCTATCTGGGGCAAAGACATCAATTAAAACCTCTCTTAAGCTGACCATACACGGTTCGATAATTCTGTTAATCTTTAAGTCGATCGTATGGAAATTGATTCCTGCACACCTGGTGCGATCGCCCAAAAGTAAAATCAAACAAACAACTTATCGAAAACATACACATGTTGATAATATTTGCTTGATCGTACAAATATCTGATGGCTTTTCCTAGCTATTTTGGTTGATTTGTTTACAATCATATTTAGAATTGTAATTATGATCGGAATTAGAATCGGAATTAGGATCGTATTTGGAATCGTTATTACTATCCTATTCAGATCCAATACTACGCATGCGCTCCATAATATGATCGTAAATCAATCACTCGATCATGTGGTGGTCCAAGAGCATAAAATTGCAAAACACAATTAAAGCTAAGATCGATCATGTAAAAGTCGACCCGTGTATGGCTGGCTTTAGAGTCTGACCTTTCCTACTGTATCATAGGGCAGATTTAATATGATTATAGATGAAACTTTAGGGGGGGTTTCCACATCCGTCGGATCACATACACTTTAGCTGGCCGACGGATGCAGTAGTTAATGTACTCGACTATGTTAAGCCCTGCATCAGTGGAACGGCTCCGCGCTGTGAGAACACAGCATCCGCTGAGCAGCTAAAGTGTATGCGCTCCGTTGGGATCTCAAGGCCAAGCAATGCGCTTAACGTAGGTGGTCCCGACGGACGTGAAAACATAGCCATGCTGAAGCGTAGGGGTAGGCTGATTTTCTAGGAAAATGCAGTAAAACGAATGGAGAAGCAAATGATCAGTTTGATCAGATGATTGGATTGATTTTCCCTGATTCGCTGGTCAGGATCATTTGATCATGCTCATTTCTGCATCATATGCTTGTCTATGATCTCTCTTGCAGTAGAATGTTTCCTAGAAGAACCTACCAACCAATTTCAGATATGGAGAATCTGTAGAATTCCCCAACATTGCTTACCTTCCTACTGTATACCAGTGATGGTGAACCAATGGCACGCATGCCAGAGGTGGCACTCGGAGCCTTTTCTGTGGGCATGCAAGCTGTCAGCACAGAGGAAAAACTGCAGCCTATTGGCTCTCAATGCTGTCGGTTCTCTTGTCCTTTCTTCTCATTGCACACAGCGCCCTATACCCTCTCCTATTCTATCTTATAAGAAAGTAGAGTGTGTGTTCATGTTTCATGTGTGTATACAAGTTGTGTAATTCAGGTTAAACTGCCATGCTGGCACTTTGAGATAAATAAGTAGGTTTGGGTTTCAGTTTGGGCACTCGGCATCTAAAAGGTTTGCCATCACTGCTGTATACTGATAGAAGGGATTAGTGTTGATCATGAATATTCTAATCACGAATATTGCAAATATTGTAGCTTCAAGAATTCGCAAAAATCTTAACTATAGTGCTTTATCTTTGTAATTGCGGATATTCAAGATTTTTTATACCTGTACTCAGAACTACTGTGCACTGCTTTGCAATATGCACATGTACAAATGCCAATTTGCCCAATAAAGGTAATAATGACTGGTGATCATGAATTATCGAATTTACTTATTTATTGTGAATATTAGGTAAAAAATTGGGGACATTTTGCGAATACGTAAATTGCCTGTCCTGCTCATCACTAGTAGGGATGATCTGGATGATGAAGCCTTAGTCAGCCCGCAGTCTGGTCATCTTGATAAGCACCCCATGGAGGTCCTAAAAACCGAGCCTTATGTTGCGTCCACCAGTTGGTTGCGGTTTATGCTTGTTTACCTGGCGGTTAAAATTCACCAGTGTAAATTAGCCCTAAGGGATGTACAGTCACTTGGGACTGTACCATTCACAGGTGGGGGGTGGGTGTAACAAAGACAGCGCTGCAGCTGTCACACTGACATTGCAGCTGTACTTCTTGTGGCAGATTGGAGTCATTTTGATGATTTGCACTGGAAGCAAATCCTTTAGCCATATATATATATATATATAAAAAAACATATCTGGAGTGAAATAATGTACTATCTACACTCCCTGCACTTGTGAATAAGCCTGTGACAACCTGTTTCTGAGAGTAATACGTGCTATGAGGGGTTACTGTAGGACACTGTGATCTGAGCTGGTGTCTGCCTGGGTCAGGATGTAAAGTATCCAATTTAGGAATGTGCTAGATGATTCTGAACATGTGAACATGACATGCCCTTCTGGGAGTGCCAGCCTAGGTTATATAAAGTCTATTTTGGCTGGGGCTAGGTTCTTCCTTGTGTGCCCTGAGAGCTGACAGGAGGTGCAGATGTCTCTGTGACACTAGCCCTTGTGGGAACACTGTGGGGACACTGCTGGTCCATGGGTTGAAGACATTCATTGAAGAGATGTGACCTGTGATCTTTCCCCTTGTTTCCCAGCTGGGGACAAGGGTGGCCTGGCCCTAGGAGGAGTTGACCATCATAGGAGAGGACTAGGTGTAGAGAAGCTGCAGAGGCAAGGCTGCTCCCAGCACAGCTGTGGCCTGACTGATGACATCAATAAAGTGCCCAGCTCTTACAACCAAGCAATGGTGCCTGGGAATCTTTATTGGGATGAGTGCAAACACCTGTGATGGGACCATTATCCTATGTGTGTGTGTGAAAGACCGGGTATGCTGAAGCTGCTCCAGGCCTTGAAGTGAAGGTAGGCCACAGTAAGCATGAGACGGTAGGGAACTTTCCAAAGGAGGCCGGTTAGTTGCCCCGGAGTCTACCTGAAGGAGGTGGTTCTTACACTAGTAAAGCTGCTGTTGAAGCTAGATGTAAAGTCCAGAGATGGGCCAGTCTGGTAACATATAGTCTCATCTCAGAATGTCATTGTAGTAGAATATTTGGACTTTGTAGGAGCATTCCGTCTATTACCAACAGTCGTCAGTGTAAGAACAAGAGTAAGAATACAAGACAAGGAGACACTGATATCCACTCATTTTATGATTTCCTTTTTTATCATTATTTTCTATAATTTTCACAACATAATAGTTACAAGTATAATTACCACAAGTGACTCTGAGAGAGTGATTAAAAAGAAATTGTTAATTTGGCTGGATATTGTTACTACAAAGATTAAAACAGCATTTTACAAGTTGTTAATAATATGATAGATTCTCCACTACAAAAAACTGTGTTTAACCCTCTGGGCGTTACGGGTATTTCGCACCATTTTTTATGGCACGAAAAGCCATTTCTCGGAGAGCCGGCAATCACGGTGGAGTACAGTGTACTCCGCCACGATTGCCGGCTCTCCGCCCAGCCCTCTACACACCGCCGGGGTAAAATAGACGCTGGCGGTGTGTGGGGAGGAGAGCGGCGCCACCTCCATTAACATGGAGGTCTATGGCGCCGCCACCCCCCTGCCCCCTTTGGTGTCACAGATGACGCCGAAGACACGGGGCCGGAAGGGCTCCGTGTGCCACCAGCTCATCTACAGAGCCGAAGGCACACGGATCACAGATCAAACTGCGCCCAAACTGAGTTCGGGCATAGCGCCCAGGAGGTTAATGCAATTCAATTCTTGTTTTTATTTCAGACTTTAAAAACAAGAGCAACAGAGAAATTCTCATGCAGCAGAAGACTATTCAATAATTATCATCAAAGGAAAGTTATATGACGGCAGCCATTTTTACCACTTTTACAAAATTCCAAAATGACGTCGGATTCCTGGTATAGGAAATTGAAACAGATTACAATATAATTATTTTGCAGGTCTCCGGCATAAGTGATGTGAGGACTTGAGAAACTTATTAGAGAAGAAGGCCGTGGGCAGCACCAGAGGACACCACCAGCACAGCTGGATCAACTTTTGGTCTTGAAAATCTACCCTGAACCAAATTCGTTACTAGGGAGGTAATCTTTACTTGTTCCTTAACCTCCCTGACGGTACACCCACACCACAACGTTTTCAACTACATGGTAGGGAAATCAATGCAGAGTACTCAGTACATCATTGATGATGCCGGGTGGGAAACCGACACAGCCTCCTTAACATGGAGTTCGATTGTACCGCCCCCCCGCATCTTCTACATCACTGATGACGCCAAACAGGCAGTGCCGGAATTGTTTGGCCAAGATTCAGAATCACCACAGGCTCGCTGAGCATAGGTTAGTATGCCTGAGTGTACCCTGAGCTGGGTTCAGGCAAATCCGCCAGAGAGGTTAAAGCAGCCCTTAACTCACATCACAACTTGTACTCATGTTATAATTAGTGATGGCTGAACTTCGGACAGGTCCGTCCACGAACAAGCGGAACAGATTTTAAAAAAAAGGACTGGTGTCTGCCTGTCCGTGGAAGGTTCAAATTGAATTTGAAAAATACGAAAGTGATTCCACTGACGTCAATTCCGGTACCTGGAACGCACAGTTCCCAGTTTTAATATCTGGACGTGACGCACTGACATCACTGTCACAGACTGTCAATGTCAACTTTTTTCTTAGCCATGGCAAAACATCTTCATAGAGTAGGAACAACAAGAAACAATCTGCATTTACTTTTTACAGGTATTTTTTTTTTTTTTACTTATCATGCCTGTAATGTGGAGTTTGGCTGCTAGGGATATACAAAGGTGCGTATGAGTCTGCTTTAAGTACACAAGTAACTCTAGGTAAATCTTTTCCTTCTATTCCCAATGACAGGAGTGACCGTAGGTCAGCTATTGGTAATGATGTAATTGGCTTTACTTTTTTTTACTTATCTATAGCGATGGTTGTGTATCTAAAGTTACAAAAATGGATATAAAACTACAGGTTGAAAATATATACAATTAAAGTAATATTTATATTTAATAATTATAGATGTTCTAGTGGCTCGCCAAGGATCAGAGTTTTGACACTATTACATGAAGGTTGTACGCTCTCGCTGTATTTGTGTGAGCTTGCTCTGGGCACGCTGACCTTCCCACTGTTAGGTTAGTTGGCTTATAAATTGGCCCTTGGCTATGTTACTGACAGAAGAAAATTACTATGGTAGTATGGTAGGGTTGTGAGTTATTTGGAGGGGGCAGATAGTGATGCAATGTTAGGTTTTTGTATATATTTATATATTTATTAATATTATTGGATTTAGGTAATGGGCAAATATTGTTTCATGAGGCCACTGTGTATTTTATAGATGGATATTTCTTCTTATTGTTGCATGTACCTCACTCACCTACATCCAGGAGTGACTGCAATGCTAATAGTAGTGTGTATCAGTTAACATTCGGAGATGCTCTTCCTCTCTCACCTTTCACCGTTTTATCATTGACTCAGATTTCTCCTCCAAATAGATTTGTTCCCATTTAACATTCAGAACACTAATCACAGTGTGCTGCCCTCAAGCTCTCCCATCATCCTTCAAATCAACAAATATTGAACAGATATATTTGCTTAAAAGGATGTTACAATCTATGGCCCAATCTTTATTTGTTCTGCATGTAATTACAAAATGGTAGTTAGCATAAAATAAAAGAACTATAAAAGAATAAAGTAAAAGAACTACCAAAGAAATACACATATGTAAAATACCAAGACATGTGCGTGAATTTCGAATCTGATGTGACTTTTCTGCTCAGGATATTGTTTTGTGCAGTGAAAGATTTCAGGCTAAAGAAGGCTTATACGTGACATTTGTCAGGTGTTTGGTTGTGGAATTGCTGGATATCAGGCATTATCATATCTTACACTTCAATGTTTATCTTACTCATCTGCACTCTCAATAAGCTTCAGATTTACATACTCATTTGAGGTGATACAAATGAAATATTATCTACAAATCTACATTGGTATTTATGATATATGTGCAACTGAACCTTAGTTTAAAAAAAAAGAAATATTGGAATGATACTGGGATCTGAACTTGTAGACAAGCACAATTTCATGTGATCACCCAAAGAAGGCATGTCCAAACTTTTTGCAAAGACGAACATGTTTGGTGAGGTAAAAATGTGTATTTGCATTTTGCCTGACCTGAAATAGAAGTCAGTGGCTTCCCTAGCAAAGTATAGTTGCCAATGGGTGACACTCACAGAGGACCAAACGTTTCCTAATACAAGGGCTAAAAAACTTGGTATTAAACAAGAGGAATCCAATCTTCCTCAAGGACCACAGCTGCAATGTCAGTGTAACAGCTGCAGCACAATCTTTGGCTTACCCTCCCCTTGTGAATGGTATAGTCCCTATTCCCATTAACATTTAATGTAAATAAACGATACTATGGATCTCTTCCTTCACACATACTTGGCACAATAATTTTTAAGCATTAAGCTGGGAATAGACGGTACGATGTACCGTCTATTCCTTGTCCGATCTTATGCAGTAGCAGGCAGTGTGATGACGTCATCATGCCCGCCCGCTAGTGCCGAGAATCCGACGGCACTCTGCTTCTGCCGTTCATTAGTTCGGCTGGGGGCAGCTGTCCCCAGCTGAACTAATGGGATCAGACTAAAATTATCCATCCTGGCGGATCTCTGTGCGATCCGACAGGACGGCTGATTTCAGTTCAACCCCTGTCAGTTGCAGCCTCCAATTCCTGCACGACCCGATCCCTAAGGGATGCGGAAGCGTGCACGGCATCCGATCGGGGATCGGATCGTGCAGGAATTGGACCGTGTATGCCAGCTTTACCCATTCACAGCCATAGCACTGATAAAGGTTGCTCCTGGGCATACTGGTAGTTCTCCTAGCTTAATGCAGAGTAGGCATAATCTGCAAGTTAAGGCAGCCAGAACAGACAAGCACAACACAGGCATCTCTGGACTGTACCATTCGGGTGGGAAACGTTTGCTCCTCTTACTTGTTCTGGCAAGTTCTGTAGCCATGGAAAAAATGCTACTGGTGGTAAAGCTGTGGTATCACCCCTTTTCTGGGAGTGAAATGGTGTCATTACAGTGCATATCAATGATTGTAGATGATCCACAGGCATGCGTGCTTGCTGCAATCGATCGCCTGAAAATCGGCCGCGAATCGAAGCCGCCTACCTGGAGCGACCGATCCTGGGCACTCAAAAAATCAATCGGCCAAAGTACGGACATGTCTGTTTTTTTTTGGTCAATCTCATTACGCTGGTCCCCATCCAAAGGGTCTCGGAACCACCGCCTGTGCATGATGACGTCATCACAAGCTGTCAATCTGCTGACAAAACGGCTGCACATCACACCGTCTATGGCCGGCTGAAGGCATGAGGCCGGTGGAAACTGGAACACGGGCATGTCTTTGGATATGCCTGAGTTAGGGGAAGGCTCTACTATGGAGGAGTGGTTTCCCCTCTGTTTACTCACGGTTTCCCCGCAATTTTTCATCGTGGTTCGTTTTTTAGTCCATTGACAGTCAATAAACTTTCAAGTCCAGCTCATTGGGGGCAATGGAAGCCCTTTGGCCACGGCTAAAAAAATGCACCACATCCACTCCCAAACTGCCCAAGTGGAGCCTTAGCCTTAGAGCTTTATTTATGAAAAGGTGGTAACCTAGTAGTGACCCGAGAAAGGGCCACAAACTGTATATTCTGTTCTATGTATATATGTAAAGTGCTTTATATAGTTGGTGTATGTCCCTTTAAGGGCTACACTTGTTGTTTACCAGTTGCTGGAACCTCTTTTGCAAGGAGTTGGCAAAGCTGTACATAATCCTTTAATAAACTGTAAATAGCCCCTACCAGCTGTGTGGACCTTCGTTAACTGGTGTGTGAGCCGTGCTTGGTGCGTGAGTAGAAGACATGTGTCTGAAAGAATCTGGTTGTGTAAGTTGCGGTACTACAATGCACCTCCACGACACTACAACCTTATATCCTTCTTTTCCCTTCATCGTTATCCACAATTTTTAAAAGGTAAATAGCATTTGGGGTTTGGGCACCACAATAGAGGGCAAGCCTAAATTCCTTTTATAAAGCAGTAGGTCCCATTTTAAGTAGCATAAGTGACCATTTCATATTTATTTAGGGCAAGAACTACTAACTTGTGATAGAAGTGGTCATACAAAACTTACCTCCACTATTTCCAATAGGCACACCATTATCAAAGCAGACATCTCCATAGGCCCTAATAACGTGGTGATCAGAACTGATGAGAACTTCCTGAAGGAGGCACTAATGTACCAGAAAAAAATTTATAAAATCAAAAACTCCTAAATCATTAATTAAATGTAATTTATTCAGAAAGATGTCAGCTGATCACCACTTACAAGACCAGTGAATAGAAAAAAACACCAGCAGTTTGATGTTTTATTTGGTTAAGCAGCATAGATAGCAGTGGTTCCCAAACTTTCCTTGAAGGCCCCCCTTTTTCTGTTTAGGAATATTATAGAGCCCCCCCCGTCCCTATTCAAACACAGGTTAAGAATGAGGGACCGCGCCCCCTTGGCATACCTTCGCGCCCCCCAGTTTGGGACCCACTGGCTTAGCAAGACCATGAGAAATACATAAAATAATCGATATGGCTGAACAAAACAAGACACTGACTTGCTTGAAAAGTGTGACCTTAAGGATAGTTCTGTCTAAAATAAATAAATAAAACCCAAAAACTGAAGGGACCAATTATGTGACTTTGAGTGGTCACATGTTCCCGCACTCTTCCAATCAGAAAGCATTATTTTTTGGGATGGAAGAATTTTCTGGATCCTTTGCTTACCTGCACATTCGGGTCCAGGGTTAATAAATAAGGGTCCCCACACACATAACAAGCGGCAGGTGATTTTGCCGCTGACCGATGTGCGTGCGCGCTCGTGGCCATTGGTCAGCAGCAAAATCAGCCACGGATAGCAGGTGCCCACATGGGGCGACAGATCACTGTAGCCCCAAAGCTCGGTCGGCCAGAGAACGGACATGTCCGTAAATCTCTGGCCAATGCCATTAGCTTGAATAGGGACTTGTGTCCCCCTCCAAGCTTACGGCTGGCACACAAAGGGTGATACTCTGAGCAATGGAGAACAGCTCATCTGTCGGTCCCCACTCGCTACGTGTGTGGGGACCTTAACTCTAATAGAGAGCGGATAGAGATGTTTGCTCTTTGGACAAAAAACTGATAGAAAAACGTATAGAATTTATGATTGTACTCTGCTCATTACAATATTGAATTGCGACACAGTTCTCCTTTAACTCCTCGAGCTCTTCCACCATTTGCACTTCCCCATCTAAGATATTTGAAAATCATGAAAAAATATAAATATGCTAATAACTGCTTTTAAGGATTGTAGTAAAAATAAAATGTCAGCTCCTGCCTCGGTCAATTTTACAAATTTGCACTCAAATGAGCTGTGGAAGAGCACATCGGATGTTACAGAATAATGCTCTGTAAAATATTTTGATGATGCTTTCTATAATAATAACTTAATTCGGCAGGTAGAATAATCATCTTATATGAAACAGCAATTCAACCCACAGAGGAAGTGTTACTGTCAATGAGATGCAAATATCTGGTAGTCCATAACGCCAGCAAGGTACTATTTCATAGAAGCCTTTAATAATTATATATATTTGTTGACACCTGGTGCCTGAAACTCATGATGTTCCCTTTAAGTGGTATAGGGGCAGCAGGGCAGTCACATTCTATTAGGCTGACGTGTTTAATTCAACTTTGGTAAGCTTTGAGCACCGTGCAAACATTTATCACCCCCATGGCTAAAGGGATGCAGAGGATGCATGTATATCTGTATCCAGGGATCAAATGGTGTTGCTGTAGGAGTAGGCAGAGAAGACTAGGGGAGAGAAGAGTGTCATGCAATGTGTCTGAGTGACCCAAGGCAGGACTGCCACTGATATCATATGGAGGTGAGAAGCACCATTCACATGTAACGAGCCGCGGCAGATTTTGCGGTTGTCGGTTGCAATCGTGCCTGCCCACATGGGGCGACAGGGATCTGCTCAGTTGGCCAGAGAACAGACATGTCTGTAAATCTCTGGCTGATGGCATTAGTTTGAATGGGAATTGGTGTCCCCGTTTAAACTAACGGCCGGCACACAAAGGGTGCCCACCGATACTGTGAGTGATAGAAAGCAGCGTGATGATGTCATAACGTTGCTCTCCACAGCTCATCTGTCGGTCTCTGCTTGTTATGTGCGTGGGGGCCAAAGATTGTGCTGCTGTAAAGGCTGCCATACACACCCCGACGGGTGCAGACAAACCTTCCCCGATAATCACCGGAATGCAAACGTGATGACGTCATCACGTTTGCACCCTGGTGCATTATGGGGCCCCTTCAGTCGGCCGGCACCCTTTGTGTGCCGCCATTAGCTTCAATATAGACGCCGGTCTTCATTGAAGCTAATGCCATCGGCTTCAATCGGTCAGAGATTATCGGACATGTCCGTTCTCTGGCCGGCTGAGCAGTGGGGCGACAGATCCCATGAAGGCACATGCCGATTAGCGGCCGATTGTGTCGCTGACCGACGGCGCGAGCGTGCACGCCTGTCGGTCAGGTGAAAAATCGTCCGCTTATCGGCATGTGTATGGCTAGCATTACACAAACATTTCAGCTAAAGTCCTCGAGGAAGATTGGATTCCTCTTGCTGATTAGCAAGTTATTTAGCCCTTGGGGGCTAGTTGGAAAGTTTGGTGTCACCCCTCTTCTGTGTCACCCAGTTTGCTAGGGACACCACTTACTGCTATTTCAAGCCTAAAGCCCCCCATACACCTTTAGATTGCTCCATACAATTTCCATTAGATCTACCAACAACTATGTAGTATAGTGGCCTGCCTGCTATAATACATAGTGATTTGAAGGTTTAGAAAGCTCCTCATATTACATGGTTTTGGTAAAAGAAAAGTTGATTGTACAGAAATTGTATGGAAAGATTGTAAGGTGTATGGGGGCCTTTAGGGTCCCCATATACCTTTAGATTTCTCTGTCAGATTTCCTTTAGATCTCCTTTTGTTTTACCAAAACCATGTAATATGAGGGACTTTCTAAACCATCAAGTCTACCTGTGTTCAATCACAGAGTACCCGGCACTACATAGTTGTTAGTAGATCTAAAGGATATCTGACAGAGAGATCTGAAGGTGTATGGCCAGCTTTAATCAAGGCCTGAAAAGAAGATCAGGGTGGAGTAGACTTTTGGTTTGTACGTTTTTATGAATCTGGGTGGTATTTTAGCACCATAGACTGTATAGTTTTATATAAATTCTTACAGTGTAGTGCAGTTAACCCCCCTTAACTTTTAACATCTTAAAGCAGAGGTAAATAAATGGTATATTTAGGTCACCTACAGCACTACTACTGAAGGAGCCTTGCTGCTCCTGTATGATCCTGGAAAGCACACAAAAGCTCTTAAAAAGTTAAAGCGGATGTATACTCAAAATCTAAAATATATATAAAATAAACTTTGTACAACTAAGCTGGTACCATGGTGGTGTAGATCTCCACAATAAAAAAAATATATATTTACTTCCTGTACCCCAAATTTATATGAGAGATTCCGTATCTGGGGGGTTTAACTCAAAGCAAAATCGTCTATGTGTATTGTAATACAGAGCCGTGATCAGGTACTTTCCCAGCTGTCACTGCTCTCAGAGTTGTTGGCCCTTCTGCCCTGCTGTGTGCTGCATAATGAGAAGGAGAAGAAGGGCCTGCAGTGGACATTCTTATTTTACAAATTACAGGTGAGTTTTTTGGGCCACACTTTGCCCTTTTATTTTAGTAACGATGAGTGTTGAGCTTGAATATTTAAGTTTTTATTGTGCATAGAAGATCTTGAATATAGTACTATATCTTCGTAATCATGAATATTCAAGATTTTACATCAATTCAGTACACTTGATCGAAAAACTTTTTCGCAATGAAGGTAATAATAACTGGAGATCATGAATGCGCAAATATACGAATACTGCCTATGCTACTCATCATAAGTGCCGATCAGAAGTACAAAAGAGGGTGGTAGATCTGCTTTAATATTTGTTAATATTTGAAGTCTGGTTAAGCTATCTTGGGCTGTGGCCTCCTTTGCATTTGTCGCATTTACCAACTGCGGTTCAAAAAAGTGTGGCCCTCAAGAAAGAAAAACGTCATTCTTTATATCATCTTTATGAAAAAGTGAATATTTGGAGGATGGGTGACCTATTTTTGCAATCCACAGCCATAGGATTCTGAAAGATGTCTTTTTACATTTATATATAACATGTGAGTGGCAGATTTACCAATGTAGGATTATTAAATCATATAGGCAGCCCTTGTAATTGCCCCAGTACCAACACATAGGGACTGCTGATATAGCTGAGAAGTCACTACCTACATGTGCTGAGCCTCAAGTATATTTTACCATTCTGTCACTCTTGTTACAATGATGTCATTGCCATTGGGTCTTATGGCCATTAGTATAACTATTAGTGAAGCTCAGCTTCTCATGCCTAAAGCTTAGCTTCTCATGCCTACTTGTACTTACATGACAGATATGTCATTCACATCTCTCTGACTGCTTCCTGATTACAGAAAAAAGTGTTACAAAGTCCTTTTAGTTTGTCAGTTTGGGAATATATGATGATCCTGTGATCTGGAATGATTATTATGTGTCATGTGACAAACGTATGACTATGGTCTCTGTAGACTTCCTCAATATGATGTTAACTTGACTGCTTGTCAATGTACTGTAAAATCTGCCTGCTTTAAATTGTACTGATGGAGGGGTGCAATAATTTATTTAATGAGCACTGCAGGATTTCATGTTGTACAAGGATATTTGACTTCTCTAAAATCTCCATTGCTCGTTAAATTGTTTGGGCATTACAGACCAGTATCCATGGAAGTCTCCATCCACGATTGGCTCATTAGTAGGAATTCTACTGGTCATAGAAGTTGACTGTTTGCAAAAATATAAGGGCTTGGTGAGTAGCTTGGGCTATGGTGGATGGGCACATCTAGTTTTCTTTTGAACTAGATTAATTAATTCATTTAAATGTGTGTTTTGAGATTACCTCCTTGTATGACATGTATTTCATTTAAGATGCTTTGCATGCCCACAGCCTTGTATGATATTTACTATTTTTTTTTACAATGACTTGCATGTTAAAAGAACCAGAATTTATGTCTATGCAGAACCATATCTTCATCTTGGGAAGGAGTTTTTGGTGATACGAGATAGAGGGAGAAAAAGAGAGAAAGAAAGAGTGGGACAGGTAAATGAGGCATCCCATACAAGTCCCTAAAAGCGAAGTGAAAATTCTGTTTAAAGAAATTTTATGGTAATCACATGTATATGTTGTTTGTTTGACACTTTAGTGTGGGGTCAGTTCTTGAAAAAGTCCTATTATAGGACAAAACGCGTCGAAGTAGACCCAGAGAGCACATCCAAGTCATGAAAAGACCTCCCAGCAAGAATTTGGTCTACGTTGTTTTTATATGCGGCGATGGGGGAAAACGGGGTCCACCAGATGTGGGAGAACCTCTTTTTCCCCTTTTCTTTATGTGATTGCCATTTCTGTTTGTTATATATGCGAACAGTTTTTATATTGTATCAATGTGTGAATAATAAAAAATGACCCCATGTGAGACAAAGAAAGATAAACCAAATGTCTGGCAAAATTAATAGCAAGGATAAGCTTCCTCAGAAACCCCCTTTTGTTGCATACACTGCCAGTGTATGATTTCTGATTTATCGAATCAATTGTAAATCCTCACTTGGTGAGGTGGGGGGAGGATTCTTTTTTTCTTTGCGTCATCTTCCATGGCGTCATAGACAATCCAATTTTTATACAAATATTATCTATAGGTCCACAATAAAAGTATGAAACAACTTTAAGTATATTGGCTTAAAGTAGTTTTTTACATTAAAAAAGTTACAAATGCACAAAAATCCCCTGTCTGATGTCTTGATCTGGGCAGACTGATACTCAAACCTAAAACCACTTTACCTGCCCCTCTTCCTGGTTCCCAGCACCACTATTCTGCTCTCTCCAATTCACTATATTCTAGGATGGTCGTCAGAGCATCTTACCTTCCTTTCTACCTTACAGACTGGTGGGACAGAGCAGAGACTAGAGGAATGGATCTTCCTTGACTCTCCTCTCAGCACTGCCTCTTTGGTGGCTCGATCACAGACTAGAGAGATCTTCATCTAGTCTCCACCCCCCTCCACTCCTTCAGTGATGTGGTGGAAAGCTGTGGACAAGGGGACTTGGGAAGGTGACATTCTTCCCCAGTCTCCTAGTGTGCAAAATGTGGTGTGGTGTCACTGGAGGGGCGGAGCGTAGGATTTTCCACTTTGTTACCTTTCAGGTAATTTTTTTTTCTGCTCTGCTCTATAATCCCTTTTGGTGGCAAGCTATCGGTCCATCATGAAAATTATACGGGTCTTAAGGTCTATGGAGTAAGAACTCATAATTAGGGATGAGCAGCATAGGCAATATTACCTAAATATCGCACATTTTTCGCCTAATATTCACAGCAAATTTGTAAATTCAATAATTTTTGATCTCCAGTCATTATTCCAGTGTTCAGTGTTTCATAGTATCTAGCTTCCTATTTGTAGTTTTAGTTTTTGTATGTGTGCCACATCCCATATTCAGAGTCAATGTTCTAGGGGGTGAAGTAGTGTTGAGCTCGAATATTCGAATTTGCATATATATTTGGCGAATATCGGCTATTCTAGAATTCGCAAATTTTGCGAATATGGCGGCGGAAATATTCGCCATTGGGATGCTTATGGGCATGGATTACGAATACATATTCTCAATGCGAAAATAAATAGCACATGTAAACATTAATTTTGAAGGAAATTGCGAGGCGATTATAATGGTGAATCTAGTTGAGCAGTAGCGTGCAATTGCGAATATTCACGAATATAGAATCGAATATATTAGTAGAATTATTCGCGAAATATCGCAAATTCTAATATTGCCTATTCCGCTCATCACTAGTGTTAAGGAGACGGATGCTCTTTGCATCAACCCCTTCACTACCCCAAACAAAGACTAGGGACTTCATGGGGACTTTAAAGGCAACAAATTGTATACGCAGTAATCATGCGTAAAATGTTTCACCATATATTTACAATGGAGAACCATTGAATTCTCCTGAAGAAGCCAATGGGACGAAATTCGAGAAAATGTGTTCCCAATCTTGCACACCTTGATTGCTATGTATATTGAGAACCTTGGTGTGAGATACATGTTTGTAACATTTTATCTTATTTTATCTTATTTATACATTAGTGTTTATCTGTGTTTATTGAATTGATGACGTTGTAACATTTCTGTAATTGACAATATTACTGGATTACTTAAAGCGGAAGTAAACTCAAAAAAAAAATCCCCCACATACATGACACGGACATATTACACACCTGTCAGCAGTAACATCTGTGAAAACTGCTACACAGAGAAAAAAAAATACTTACAATCTTCACTTCCTCATTCCCTAAGGCACCATCTTAAGTACTGGCGCCTGAAGCCACTTCCGCCCATTCTGTTGGACATTACTAGGGTGCCTCTCCTCTGCAGACATATTTACCAATCCCAAAGGGTTTGGTATGGGAGAGTTCTGGTCCTTCCAGAGATCTATGTCTTGCAGTTTGCATAGGAGACAGGAGTAAAGCTGAAGGAGGACACTGTAGGAAACCGGAGAGATTGAGACTGAAGTGGTGCTGAAGGGGTTCAGTGTGCAGGTGATATGGGGGTGA
>CM070033.1:172370386-172381544 GCA_036250615.1 Ptychadena robeensis | reverse complement strand
ACCCCTTGCTGCCGGGTGCCCTACCAGTTGTTGTCACGCTCCTGGGGTGAGCCGTAACACATATTGAGTATACATCTGCTTTAATTGTGGCAAAGTAGGATTTATTATTCTCTGTTACCCTGTTGGTCTTGTTTTTTCAAAAGCCACCCATACACGCTTAGAGTTTTTGACCGAATGACGGACAAAAAATCGGATGCCGATCTAAAACTTAAAGAGCTGAAATCAGCCCCCAAAATGATCTAAACCATTATGGACATATTCGTAATGCTAAGATCGGTCTAATACTTTGGAAGGGGACACAGTGTCCCCATCTAAAGTATGGATATGTCTCCTCAGCTCAGAGGGATCTGAGATCCATTGGGGCTGAGGAATCAGCCTGTCTGCAGCTGCCTCCTGCTTCTCTCCCTGTGAGGGGGAAAGGGGGGGAGGGGAGGTGCTAGCAGCTCCCTTCCCTCTCCCTTCGTTCTAGGTTGACACACAGCACAGCCGGCATGCTGTCTGCTGGGTCTCCCTAGCTACAGCACGAGCAGCTAAAGGGACCCGCTGGACAGCGCTGGCACACAAAGGGTGCCCGGGCCGATTGTGACCCAATGTTTTGCCAGATTGACTGCGTGTGATGGCGGTCGATCGGCCAAAACATCGGGTCACAATCTAAACGTGTATCTAAAAGTTTATTGCAAGGTTCCTTGGTGTGGTTCCTGTGCCCACTACTCTGCCCATTACAGGATCACAGTTCTTCATTCCTAGAAAAGACACTATAGGGGGTCCTGTGACTTTAAGTTATATAAATAAATTTTTTATTTTTTTCATTTCAGAATTAGTGGGAGAGATAATGGGTGGTCAATTTTGCAGAGAAATACAACATTTTATCAAGGAATAAGAGTGCAGACAGCTGCAATTTCTTTCCGATATAAAGGCTCTCACACCCAGCGTTTAGACATTGAGGAACTGCAGACAGCAGGGAGAGATCTTGTAATGTGGCAGTGAAATAAAGGAATGATTAGAGAGTGTGGGAGGACGAAATGCAAAGTAAAATTGTGTTCCATAAATCCTCCACCCTCCCTCCCCACTGTTTAGATGTTTCTCCCTCTCACAAATTTTATGAGCCACTGTTTTGGGCTCGTTTTCTGTATAAATAAAGGGACACATGTCAACGGAGAGCACAGGCGTGATACCCAGTCGCTGTTCTTGCAAAAATTTATATGGCAATAAAGTATTTTGCAGCAGCCAGTTTGCTGGGGAATGTACGGTGATTTAGCCCTGGAATTAATTCAAGTTACCATGCATTTTCTGGGGGAGCGCGGACGTGCTGCGCATTCACTATTGCCGCTGTTTCCAGTAACCATGAACAGGTTAAAGCGCGCGAACCCAGTTTATTGATTTTTAAGAATTATTTTACAGATACAAACAGAATGAACAAGCATGTTGTTAATAATTTTAGGATAATTTATAGAAACTATATACTCAAATTAAGAAAAGAAAAAAAGTTAAACACTGGTAACACACTGACTAGAATAGAATTCATTATAATGTATCTTGCAGGATAAGAAAAGAAGGAACACCTACGGCATACATACATCTGTTTGGTATTGTAATAAATCATTCTCAACTGAACAATGACAGTATTTAGGCTCACCGCCACAGGACATGTTGTACGTAAAATTATGTACAGACAGCTGGCATCCAAATTAGTTATTTACAAGTTCCTCATTAATGATTAGACACTAATCACAGAAAAAAGTAATTCCTTTCTCTTTCCAGGGCCACCATGACAGGGCTGTAAAGGGGCCAGAAATACACGTGCAGCATGCCAGATGGCCGGGACATCGCTGGCTTTGGGAAGATGGTCGTGGGTGTTCAAACCCTAGTGGGGTCCCCCGTTATTTCCTTTTTCCACTGCGTGGAAGTGGGGGGAGCTGGTCCAGTGGTGACCACCTTGTTTCCATCCGGTCCCTGGGGGTCATTCGGTGAACCGCATTGATACACATGGTCGTTGCATTGCATTAACCTCCCTAGCGCTCTTGCAAGGTCCAGATTTCTGTACCAAAAGCGCACCATAGACTTTTTTAATGTTGTAACTTCCCAAAATCTGTCCGTACAAGGGTCTAGTAGACATCCTGAATATAATGTTTGAAACACACAATTATTATTAAAAAGTACTTAAACAAAATTAATAAAAGGTATCATTTGAATGATAAAATCTCTTTAATACTTATTTGGTATGAAAGATTTCAAAACAGTATGTATTCATATGTATGTTTTGTTTATAATAACATTTTTATTGCAATCGGAAATGTGTTTTGTTTTACTTTGAATTGTATTGGATACAGTTATCACTCTACCCAATAGAATGCCCTTTGGCACCCTCTGAAAGGGTTAACTTCAAAGAGCACATCTTGAAATCGCATTGGGGGTGATTTTCCAGATGTGCCCTTTGAAGATAACCCAATTTGCATTTGAATGTCCAGCGCCCCCCCATGTGACGTCATGAAGAAGCCAGCTTAGAGCATCGGATCCACCGGGACAGCACAGAACAGAGAGTATGTGCTGCCGAGGGATCTGACCTCAGCTGGACGGCCACTGCAATACTGACAGGAAAGCGCTGGACGAGATGGAGCCGTCAGAAGCGTTGGGGGCGGGGTTAATGTTGAAGCAGGGCTTCGCGTTGACATTAACGCAACCCAACCCAGGCAATCAACACATGTGTGTACTAGTCCATTGATTTACATTGGATGCGTAAATATTGACACAGTGGAAACATAGCCTTAGCCCTGTTATACCACCTAGTTGATGATCTCCCCTTTATTTACTGCTTTTATGCAGTTCTAGTCTCTAGTGAATAGATTCTTCCTCCGACAGGATCTTACTGCTCCTAATCCTGCAAGTGGAAGAATAGTAAGCTCCTTCTCGACGACATAGAACAGCTCAGTGGTGTGGGATAACTTCTCGTTGCTAGGAAGTCCATCAGGTACAAGCAGGTGACCTCTCTGAAACTAACAAAAACTCTAAAAACTATGAAAAATGAAACAACAGATAAAATATAATTGACCGACATTATTATAGTTTGCTTGTAACATACGGTACTTGAAACACTCTGCCACTGTCAATATCGTAATATAAGACAGATTGTTCTCCTTTTCATATTTATTGCAGTAAGTGCATTTTGTTGTGTAGTAGGAATAACCGCAAGCCATACTATAGCCACAGATGACAGATTTTTCTTTGAGTTGACACACCTTTTCATTTGGCATTTCTCTGAAATGACTTCTCATTTCCACAAGGCCTCCGTTTACAAGGTTTTATTGATTAAAGAGGCATCATGTACTAAACATTGTCATTTAGTGTGATCCTATATCAAATGCTATTGATATCATTCATTTATGAATTCAGGGAGTCAAGTGGCATACTTTCTAAGTTCTAGAAGCTTGTTTTGTATGTCTGCTCTTCCAGAACTTTAATGCCCTGAACATGCCTAAGTCTAGGACTTTACTACATGGCTCAGAAGGGATACTTGGCCTCCTTGTAATCCCTTATCAGGTGGTGGTTACATGCCCATTGAAATCCAAATGGCATGTTGCAACCAATACATGCCTAAAAAACAACAGGCACATAGCATACATGTCACTGGGATGCAGTCATTGATTCTCAATGGACGTATCTCATGAAAGACATGCAATATTGCAGCTTTACGTAAATAAAAACACATAAACCTTGTTTTTTTACCAGCAACATGATGCATCTTTTGAATGGGCAAGGTTACTCCCGCATCTGTGTTCCTATAAATATTCATGTTCAACACTATTCTAGAGTTGTCACACATCCTCCATATTGGAAGATAGTGCCAAACGAGAGGAATAATTCATCCTTTTAGATTTTTCTAAAGGATATCAAAGCCTTCTTAAAACAGAAGATATTCACATGACTCATTCCATCATAAATCCCAAAAGTTAAGGGAAAAATCCTCACTTGTGACAATGGGTGGGGCTTTGCAAATTATTCCTGTACACCCCATCAGCCAAATGCACATCCAGAACTGCTGGTGTACAGTGCAATTATAGCCTTTATGGTACAGAGACATTTATTCCAAACTGCATACAGCTGTCTCAGGCTTGTTGGCCATCATCAGTGCAGTGCATGGAGACCATGACTTTAAAATGTGGGGCTTGGGAGCAGAACATGGAAGAATAACCATGGTGTTTTTTGATAGACTTTTCTATAAAAGCTTATTGGAGGAACATATTTTTCTGGAAAAATATATGTTTGACATTTGTAATAATGCAAACAAAGCCAAATGATTTACACAGAAATTGTACTGTGCCCGCTGCTTAGTAGTAGGCAGATCATTTGAGAACATCCTGTTGACGATGCAGGAAAGGAATTCCCAAACTTACCCACACAACAGCTGTGGTTTACAGTTTAGAACTAAGAAGTTTGCCATCTATTGATGATACAAGAAGCAATGATTTAGGAAGTCAATTTGCACAAGTTTTAGGACATACAAAAGAACCTTGTGTAGCGCTTAACTTTCTGCACCACTTTGCACTTTGTGTACACCTGAACCAGGGTTCCCGTTGAGCAACTTTCAGCTGCCGTCTGTCAGCACTCGGGGATCTGGGCAAGGGACAGCTGTGCAGAGCAGTTCATGTTTGGCTCTGCCCCCTTGCTTGTGTCTCAGCTGACAGGCATAGACACAGGCAAGGGGACAGAGCCGAACACGGTCTGTTCTGCACAGTGAGGGGGGGGGGGGCCATCTTGTGTCCTGATTTTGGCTCTGCCTCCACGATCAACCACGATTCACAGACATCAACCTTTTGATCGATTGCGCTTGAAGGAAGGATTTTTTCGCTTTTCCGATTATCTATGGATCGTTCATTGATCAACGGAAAATCGAACCGTGCATGGACCCCTTTACTGTAGTCATTGGCTTATAAAACCCAAATTTTAACACAGCTTCAATCTTTGATGGGGAACATTATTTATGTTCTGAAGGTTCACCAGTAGCCTGGAGCCGCTCTTTAAACACAATTATTAATCAGAGCCACCATCAGGGGGACAGGGGGGACTCCCGTCCCTGGCCCGGGCAGCTAGGGGGGCCGACGATCAGCACTTAGGGGCCCCGGATCAGCACAGATTGTAGCACTTTGTTGTGTGCCTAGGAGGGGCATGAATATATGGATATGGAGACTGCCCACTAGATTTTCTGCCACCCATAACTTTTAGAAATCTACTGGAATGCATACTTTGGCTTTGGATATGTATTCACACTTGCTCAGAAACAGCTGGAGATTGATTTGTAGGCGGCTTGACACCGACTCTGGAACATCCTGCTCCCAAAGCACTTTTTATGTTGTTATAAAAATCCATTCCCCCATCTCCACAGCCAGAGAGGATAAAAGAATCAGGAAAACATTTGCAAAAGCGGAGGTTGCCATCATGATATCTCATTGACTGTTTGTCTTTTTCTTTTTTTTCCCTGACACATTGGTTTTAATAAAAAAAAAGCCCTTTCCTGTTTCATACCACAGTGGAGAGAGAAACCAGCCAATTCCAATTTCATCTCCAGAATTTTGCTGCTTCAATGTTTGAACACACAAGAAATGCTTTTGATTGGTGGAGATGAATAATACATGTGAAGGTTCCAGAGAGATCGTGTGAGTCTCTCCAGAAAGCTGCCTCTGTTGACATACTTTGCTTTTCTGATGGAACAGTTACGCTTTGAGCCTGTCAGACAGTCATTTTATAACTAATAAGGATTTTTTTTTGTTCTTGCAAATTAGAGAAACAGCTTTGGTTGGTGCTGGGCGCCGCAGTGCGCCACGTCTTCTGTGCAGAGAGCTTTCCTTTAAAGATAATACATTGTTAGTGCTCTAGTGGCTAAGCGAAAAGCTATGATGAAAGGACAGTTGCGGATACATTTTAAATAAACTAGCACAAGTGGAGACCTATGTAAAGACATATAAGTCAGCTATGCTCGCTTTGATGCCTCCCTACAATACAAGAAATGTGACCGTTGTTTGTGATGTCCCGACCTTGTAAGTTATAAACAGCTGACAGTATAGAATATTTCCTTGACTGTGTTAAACAGTAATGTCAAGAGAGATCAATCAGTGAATTGAAGCTAGCTGGGAAACACAGCAATTGTATTCAATCTGAGCTGTATCCTTATATCCTGTATCTTCTGCAATGAATGAGGCAGGATGGACGTTCACTAACACTGTGTATGCTGGACAGTAAACCTAAAAAACTCTATTTACTCTCTAAGTACCCTCAAAAGAACCAGATTAACGGACTTATCACCTCCCAATCTGTACTGTTGCTCTTATGGCCCTCAACCCAGATCTATTCGGTATGCTAGTGGATCCATGAGTACATGGACCCACATTTTCCATAAACCATCAAATATGGTAAAACTGTTTTTCTTTAATTTTATAATTGTTTGTGCCAGTAATAACACACTTTGCTATTTAGTGATTGTACAAGAGGACAATTGTGCCCCCCCCCCTGGCGTTCCTGCCAAACCCAGGTTGACCTGTTAGTATTGCACTGGACGGCTTGAAACCGCCTGGCAGAGATTGGAGCCCTGGCACTGCAAACTCCAGAGGCTCTGATCTACTAAAGAAGAGCGGATCCCTGTGATGATGTCACATCGTGGCGGTGGGGGGAGATTTAAAAGTCAAATCGCAGGAAAACAGTTTTCTATAGAGAAAACTGTTTTCAGTGGGATTCCCCAGATGTGCCCCTTTGAATTTGACCCTCTCTCCCCTGGTGTGATGCCCCCAGGTCCATCACACCAGGAGAGAGAGGGTGCCAAAGAGAATTGTACTGGATACAGTGATAACTGTATTTAATACAATAAAAAAACCACAAAATTTTTTCTTATTGAATTACAATTTTATTATAAACAATAAACAAATATAAATACATACTGTTTTAAAATTGTTCATAGAAAATAAGTATTTTAGAGATTTTATCATTCAAATTCAAATCTTTCATGTTTTTTTTACATTTACATTGTTTGTTTCAAACATTCTTATATTCAGGATATCTACTAGACCCTTGTACTGACATATTTTAGAAAGTTAGAGGCCTACAACATAAAAAAAAGTCTATGGTGCGCTTTTGGTACAGAAATCTGAACTTAACAAGAGCGCTAGGGAAGTTAATAAACAAGCAAAAAAAAAAGGGTGAAGACGTATGTTAAGACATCTACACAGAAGTCAACTATGTTCATTTTGAAATGTTATATAAATTTATTTGGTATAAAAAATCTCCTGACTGGGTTAAACAGTAATGTTGTCACAGATTCGCGTAGGGTCAGGGGTTTTGTGTCTGCTGTTTCTGTACCCAGCTCTTAATGTCTACCTGGGCTCAGAGGGTTAAATGTCCAGCTGTAGAGCTCCCTCTACTGGATACTAGTGGTGTTCCCTACCCAGTCAGGTGCTCTTCCCTCCTGCCCTATTTAAGAAAGTGTCAGGCAAAAGGAAGCTGCCTGAGCAAGAAGATCCGCCATGTCTTCGCCACCAGGTTCCTACCTCATCAGCCACCAACTTGCACAGGGATTGCAACCTGGGGACTGTCTGCAGCAAAGCCAATCACTCCTTGCGGGTTAAACACCAGACAGTCCCTTGGACTCTGCTGTCTGGATTGAAGCTTTGACCAACTGTGCAAGGTCCAGTGGTTCCAAACTGTTGTATCATTGGTGTCACCCTTGCTCTGGTGTCACCCACCATGCACAAATGTCAAGGGAAATCAATCAGTGAATTGAAGCTAGCTGGGAAATACAGCAATTGTATTATATTTGAACTCCTTTTCTAAGGTAGAATCTTCTCAAGTGAATGTGGCAGCTTTGAAGTTTACTAATACTGTAACCTGTACTGTAGACCCAGAAGATTCCTTAAGTACCTTCTTAATCCGCCTGTTCACGGTAAGATTCAAATTCCCTGCCTATTAGTGGGGAATAGTAACCTTCTTCCCGCCGTACTGTTCGCTGGGGGAAGAAAAGCGAACATCTTATGTTCGCGGCCGAACTGTTCGCCTTGTGGATTGTTCGGCCATTACTTTTAGAGATGGTTGAATTTTTCGACTTGCTGACTTTGTGAGCTGATTGCAAAGCCTCTGAAAATTCTTTCATCACCAAAATTGCTGGAGATGTAGAGATTTGAAAAAAAAAGTATGGCTTTAGCATATGTCGTTTTTGCAAAAATCAAGTTCAAAATTGAAGTCAAAATTAGGATTTTCGAAATTTTTACTTGACTTTGAACTTAATTTGTGCAAAAACTATTTGTGTTAGAGAAAACCCCCAAGTGACACTCATTCTTTGTACTTAGCACAACATCCTTTTCCAGTTATAACAGCTTTTAAACGTGAAGCATAGTGTGACACAAGTGTGTTGCAGCGATCTACGGGAATCGTAGCCCATTCTTCATGGGCAAAAGCCACCAGTTCAGTCACATTCTTAGGCATGCGTGCTGCAACTGCTTTCTTCAAGTCCCACCAGAGGTTCTCAATCAGATTTAAGTCTGGTGACTGCGATGGCCACTCCAAAATGTTCCAGCCTTTAATCTGCAACCATGCTCTAGTGGACTTGGAGGTATGCTTGGGATCATTGTCCTGTTCAAAGGTCCAACATCTCCCAAGCCTCAGGTTTGTGAAATACTGCATTACATTTCCTTCCAATATCTCCTGGTACTGAAGAGAATTCATGGTACCTTGCACACGCTGAAGCTTCCCTGTACCTGCAGAAGCAAAACAGCCCCAAAGCATGATTGACCCCCCACCATGCTTCACAGTAGGCAAGGTGTTCTTTTCTTCATAGGCCTTGGTTTTCCTCCTCCAAACATATCGTTGATCCATCCATCCGTTAATCGACTGCATCAACAGGATCAACGCTATGTTTGGAGGAGGAAGAACAAGGCCCATAGACAGTGAATGGGCACAATTGAAGCAATTTTAACCACGTGCATTCAAGTCTATGGCCGCGATCAGGCCCTTAGTTGAAGTGGGCACAACCCCACTCAACTAAATAAAGGTGATCAGCCATGATTGCCACGTGCTATTAAAACTGTGTTTGCCCCGCGGCTGATCGCTTACAGTATGTGGTAATATAGCCTAAATTACTAACATTAGCTTCCTACACTCTCCTCCCTACTGTTGCTTTTGTGGCCCTCAACTCAACTTTATTGGCTGCCATAAATCTAATTGTCTTGACACTGGATGAACTTTCCCACATTCTTCATAAACCATCCAATGTAAGTTTTCACGAAACCTATTATTGCTAGTTTCAATAATAACACAATTTGCTATTCAGTGATTGTCCCAGATCCATATTATTTTAAGACTTCCTTTTGTTTTCTAAATATAGGAACTGTAAAAAAGTTTGGACTAAAACTTGAATTAATTTGTTATTCACTGGTATTTCTTTCTCTTCTGTGTAATACTTTTTCAAACATCACAAGGTAAATCAGGAATCAAGAGCAAACTAATGATTAAATCTGAATACGTCTAAAGCCCCTTCTGGTTGTCTTTGTTCTTGTACCATTTACTAAGCAGTCTGCTGTCACTCCCTCTCCCTGTCTGTCTCTCCCCTGCTGACCTCTCTCTCTTTTTCATCAAGCTGTTTTCTGCCCTTATTTCTCTTTCAATCAGTCTGCATCTACAGCAGTCATGGCTACATGGTACACGCACAACATTTAATGAGCGCTTTGCAACAAGATCCTTTTCTTGTGTCTCGCTTAATGTTTTCTGATGGACAAATGAGGTGCATGATGGGGTTGACCCGTCACCTTACAGTACTCTGTCAGCTCTGTCTCCAAACAGGACACTCAGTATTGCAGTAAAAGCAAAAGCTCTTTACATTGGAGAATGCATTGTTCTTGCGCTCGCTTACAATCTATATAGGTAATGAAACGTTTGCATTGACAAGCATGAAAAATTAGGCGCAGTCATTCCAGTGCTGAAATTGTTAGACTTAAGTAGATAATGATCATTTAATGGACCAATATCACACTTAACTGTAGGGGAGACAACCTTGTGAGTTACATACAATATATAGCCAAATGTGTGAAAACCTGACTCATCATTTATATGGCTGGAATGGTTAAAGCTGACACTAGGAAAAAAAATAACCCCCCCCCCCCTAAAACCCTAACTAATCAGTCATACTAGATATATACATTTAAAAAAACAGTATATACATGAGTATAAGCCAACCCAAACATAAAACGAAGTACCTAATTGTATCCAAAAACCTGGAAAAACTGTGTGATTCAAGTATAAGCCACCTGGGGTGTGTGTATTTGTAGGGGGGGGGGCTTGGTTGCGAATGCAGCAGCTTAGGCACAGAAACACACAGCAAATGTTCTTTTGTCATTAATAGAGATGGTTGAGAAATTTCAACTGATTTCATTGCAAGTGAGTTAATTGTAAAAAAAAGTATTTTTGTAACACATGCAGTTCTGCATGAAGTCAATTCTGAATTTTTTTAGGACAACTAAACTTTGAATCTAATTTATGCAAAAGCTACATTTATATCTCCAGAAAATTTGGTGATGATACCATGTTAAGGGGCAATTAACTTTTCCCATTTTCATCTCATGATCTGAGTATTAGCCGAACTTTATTTTTTCAAAATTTTTTCGGTGCTGAAAATGTTGGCTTATACTCAAGTATATATGGAGGCTGTAAGGCAGGTTATGGTCCTACTACTCTTACTTCAGGATAATATGCCCAACCTTCAACTGTGTTGTTTTCATTGGCAGGCGGTCGCTGATTCAGCACAGATTGTGCACCTTGAATGACTGGTCCTCTACTTTCCCAAGTTGCTGATGATATAAATCTTTGGCATGCCCGGCAGTATAACTAAAGGAATAGAAATAGGATGCAAGGAAATTATATGTTCTCCCTGTGCCTGCGTGGGTTTTCTCCGGGTACTCCGGGTACTCCGGGTCAATTGGCTTCACCCAAAAAATCTCCTATGTGAAGGCCCCCATACAACTTACAATCTTGCCATACAATTTCTGTACAATCAAATTTTGTTCTACCAAAACCATGTAATATGAGGACCTTTCTGAACCTTCCAATCCCTATATATTCTATCATAGAGGGCCCAGCACTACATAGCAGTGATATATACCTTCCAATCACTATGTATGCTATCAGG
>CM070033.1:172345590-172364470 GCA_036250615.1 Ptychadena robeensis | reverse complement strand
TGGGCAGGTTCATAAGGACATCCCCATGTACACATGACACTAGAGCACCCATAACCTCATCAATTCTAAACAATCAGTCCAAGTTCCACAATGACGTCTCTGAGATATGCATGCTGTCACATATTCTACCCTGCATATTCGCATGGTATGTGCGGGCCTCTGTTGATGTCCAGGGATGCACATGACCCCCCCCCCCTTCAACAACTCAGTTGACCCCCACTGGCCTCCACCAATACAAACATCTCTGCACATCTACATAGTTCAAGGGAATGGCACATTAAAAAGGATGTGCTGCACAGTGAGTACATATTGGCCCAGGCAACCAACAACCTTGTCATATCACAACATACAACCTGGTGATGCAGGTAGGATATGACAGGGCATCGATGTGGTAGAGGGCGTGGGCCATGTATTGCGCTGAACACAGGTGGCCAGTGATGACACCCTAAGCCCCCCGAAGAGGAGAAAGCACCACCGCCACCAGAGGAGGACTGAGGAGGGCAGGACCCAGCAGGAGACCAGGGAGGATCGACCTGCCACCACCGCCACTCTGGAGGACAGCAGCCAGGGTCCAGAGGAGCCAGCTGGCCCCACCCGACCACGAGCAGCAGGAGCTGCCCAGGAAGATGGAGGTCCAATGCCCATGGAGCAGGTCCTCATCCTGGTGCGCCATTTCGAGTATGGGGACTATGATGGGAGACTGACTGCTGGTGGCGGATTGGCGAAGAGGAAGCGGGACCTCATCGCTAGGGTCCTAGGCGAGATCAAGGCATGGTGTGTTGTGGTCATACCACGTGACCATCTGGTCAAGAAGTGATACGACCTCAAAAACCGCCAGAAGACCATCCTCGCCGAGGCAAACCATCAGGCAGTGTATGTTGACATTGTGACATGGTGCCAACACAAATGCTGGGAACACATCTAGGAAGGGTTTAATGTGTTTTTCCTTTTCAACAGCATCCCACGGCCATCAGGACGTCCCCAGTGCAGATGGGCAGAAGCAGCATGAGGAGGAGACACAAGGTAAGAAGTCACCTTGCACAGACCACCCCCCTCCAGACGTGGCGGCCTACAGATGGGGAACTGAGCTAGTGGGAACTGTTTGATGGACTACCAGTGCCCAGCAGTTAGTAAGGGGTCTGAGGTGTGGCACAGGGGCTCATTTGAGCAGGAATATGGAGTCTCCTCCTGTTTGTTCCAGGCCTATTTTTCTGTATGTGATTAGTGTGACCCACAAGAGACAGCCATTGCCAGCATCCCCTAGGCCACATGTTGCTGCTATGGCCCTTGATTGTTTTGTAGTTCAACTGGGTGTTTCTTTTCATGACCACTAGCACGGGATTGCTTTTCTTTGCCACTGTTCTGAGGTGGTTGGCTTCCCTGTGAAAACTGTGGACGTGGGCCCGACGAACCCCTCAGGTTCCTGCTTGCTGGTTTGGGGTGGCCAGCTGTTTATAGACCCCTGCCCTGGTCATGTTGACCTGTTTGCACATTTTGTACAGTTTTATATGTTTTTATTGTGTCTATTTTTTACATTTGTATGGAGCGAGGGCCAACCATGGCTGTTTTGTTGTTGGAGTAAAATCCCTTGCCCTGCATTCTCGTGTGTGTTGTCTTTACTGTTGCGCAGGGGTGGGAATGGTGGAGGGTGAGTTTTTGTCCCAGTGCTAGAACGTGCAAGGGCTGCCAGGACATGATGTGGGATGTGGTCCTCTGTGCAGATCTCCTGATGATCGATCTGTGGTCCACCACCAACGTGCCCGATCGGTCCTGAATTGATCTGATGGAACCAACAGGTCGGTTCTCTGGCCGATCCGATTCTGGGCCCCCGATCGATCAGACGTGATCGATCGGGCAAGGTGGGCTTCATGCGATTCCTCGACGATCGATTGGCGTGCACGCGCCCGGAATCGATCGTCCTGGAATTGGTTGGGAATCGGACCCATGTATGGGGGCAGAATGATTATTGCACAGGTGTGCCTTAGGCTAAGTTTACACTGTCGGGCGGTCAGTTTTCGGGTGGCCGTCCCATAGAAAGTCTATGGGGTCCTTAATTAGACGCCCTGTAATTGCCTTAACTGTTGTGCAGACGACTACAGGGAGTCGTTTATCCCGCGGCTGCGGGAGCGCACTGGCAGTTTCCGAGCTGCTAGCAGCTCGGGAATCACCAGTGTAAACTTAGCCTTAAGGTGCGTATACACCTGACAATAGCTGCTTGATAGATGGCTGTTTCGGGCGCTGATGTCACACATCGTGCATGTGTGGACATCTGATGTGGCCACCCCTGTCTTCAAACAGGATCAATCAATCCCGCTCGAAGACAGGGACTGTAAATCGCAGTCGATCTCCATTGCTTTGGATGAAAAGCATCGGCTGAGCTGGATGACGCAGCAGGGCTGCGGCTAGACCTCCTTCGATATCAGCTCAGCGTGATGAAGTCATCGCACTGAGCTTAATGGCTCATCTATCTCACAGACATTGACCCGTGTATGGCAGCCTTTAGACTGCCCACAATAAAAGGCCACTCTGAAATGTGCAGTTTGATCACACAGCACAATGGCACAGATGTCGCAACCTTGAGGGAATGTGCAATTGGCATGCTGACTGCAGGAATGTCTACCAGAACTGGGGCACCCCTGATTTTAAAAATGTGTCTTTTTCCTTTAACCTTCCTGGAGAACATTTAAATATCGGTGGACTTGCAGATCACTTCCGGCGCCACCACTATGTACACTGCTTTGATTGCCGGTACACGGTACAGTCATACCGCCAGGGAGGTTAACCTCCTTAGCGTTCATTAAAGCCCAGCTCGTCCAGAGTTTGTGTGAAGAACATGAAAGCCGCATATCCCCAGAAAGCTACGGCAATGCTGTTTCCAGCCACAGCATTTCCGGGGTTGTAGCGTTACCAATCGTGGGGGTGGGCAGTGCCATAGACCTCCATGTTAATGGAGGAGCCTCTGCTTGAATGACACCGACTGTGTGGAGAGGGGAGGGGGGAGGAAATGGCAGGCAGTATACCTTGTACACTGCTGCGATTAACCGTACCACACTGTTAAAAACTGCGCTGTACGGGCGGTGCACTAGGGAGGTTAAGCAACGTTTCTGGAGAATATTCAGCTTGTGAGAAAGCATGGGAATAAATGTAAAGTAAAATTTACGCAGTTTCCCCCTTCGTAATTAAACTGTGTACATTCACTGCAACCTCTCGTTCAAATGCGATAACATGTATCAGTGGAAATATAGAAGCTGCCAGCTGCAGTACTAAGGATCAGTGCACACCTTCATGTTTTACACAGCAGTTCAAGCACCATCAAGAGATAAGGACTGTGGAAGCTTTTATGAAGCTCTCTAATAATAATTCCGTGTGTGTACAAATACACATGTTTTCCTTTCCAACATTAATTAAACAGTGATCCAAAAATATATATTTTTTCTATTTATTATATGGTACAGAAAGCATGAATTGCCAAAATCGGTTTGGGTTGATTCAATAACATGGTTCATAGAGCAATGGTTTGCTGTAACACATCATTACTAGATGCCATTTTTAGAAGCCTTGTGTAACAGGATATGATGTGTGATTCCTTTTCATCAACGCTGTTTGCTCTGGTATCTATGACCTAAAATACGAACGTTGTCTACAGTCAGTTTTGTGCAAAAGGAAATGGTAGACACTGCCTGACACTTTGAAAGACAGAAGCAATTTAATCCCCAAAAAGTTTTGTTGACCCAGTTAAAATGATTAAACACATTTAAAAAGTAAATGTTCATTATCACGTCTATAGCTATAGACCTTGCATTCTGGAAATGTTCTATGTTCACATTGTCATTCATTTTTCTTTCTGGTTTTAAATTAAACGAAGCAAGGTCATATCGCATGCCATTGTTCCCTTATTATGTGTCACACCATGACAAGACCACATAGTCATAGAATCCCATAATAAGGGAGGCTGAAGATGAACACAAACTTTTGTAGGTATCTAGCATTTTTGTATGGTCTCAGTAGAAAAGATTTAAATTGACCTAATTTTCTTGTTGTAAAGCATAGGTCATCAAAAAATATTCTGTTTTAATATGTTAATTGATTTTCTCAAATATAAACTATATACTATGAAAAATGCTAAATATTGCCTCTAACTCAATGGATACAAGGCAAAATAAAAGTGCCACTGCTGAGCATGCCTTATAGTGCCATTGGGTATCCCTTAGTGCCGTAGTGTATCCCTTTAGTGCTATAGGTTATGATGTGCAACCATGACAAACAACAAATTAGCAAACCCTGGACCCCTTACCATGTGTAGGTGAGAAAACTTAGAACAACATATCCTACATCAAAAATCCTGGTAGCTCAAACGCCTTTACCAGAGACTTTGGAAAAACTCTTTGTGAGGGTCTTGTCCATCCTGATGGTGTTCCTTTAGATCCTCAGTCATATCAAAAAATCTTTACAGACCAGACATGGGCATGGGCCATATCAGTCCTGTTTTGTTTTAATGTGGCCTGTTGTTACCTTATTTGTATGACCCTAGTGCAGGGATGGGCAAACCTTTTGACTCCTGGGCCACAATGCATTCTCAAATTTCACAGAGGGGCCAGATCAAGAGCCTATAATAGCCGCCCTAGATCTGGATTCCTCACATGACCAGCTTTATTCATAATGCAGGTGGTGTGGACACTGTAATCTTTACTAGGAAATTTACAAAAAGGGAAATAATAACAAAAATAAACTTAACAGCAATATTTCAGTAAAAATATGGAGACCTTGGTGACAAAACAATCTGGATATACTTGTTCAGTGCAATGAGCAGAGATAATGTGGACATTCAGACTCCTCTAAGCATGCTCATTGCAACAAACAGAGGGGACCCAATGCATCATCAAGGTGACAACGGGCCCCATTAAAGAGCAAAACAGGCTGGATCTGGCCTCCGGGCTTTAGTTTGCCCATGTCTATTCTCAATTTTAAACTTAATTTATGCAAAAACGACATATGCTAGAGCCATACTTTTTATTTTATTTTCAGAGGCTTTGCAATCAGCTCACAAAGTTGAAAAATTCGACCATCTCTAGTGATGACGATTTGGTTGCGTCCCCTTGGCAATGATGGGCTACCTCTAAGCATTATTCCTGCTCATTGGAGTAAACGAGAGGAAGGAAGAGCATCTTATGCAATATAATGCAATGTAATAAATTTTCCTCGCATGCAGACTTTGGGCACCTATGCCTTAGATGTCCATTCCCAGTCATTAGAGGTCCATTACAGGTCCAGTCCCAGTGTTAAATTTAAGTACACATTGCGGCCCACAAGTCAAAAAGTTTGCATACCCCTGGTATACCCCCAACCTCCCATGAATGTCCACTCACTTCTTTCACATTATTGGGGGTATGGGCAAACTCAACCAATCTCTACCACAAATTTCAAGCACACAAAAGCAACTATAAAAAAAAATTCTGTTATAAATTATTTTTTGTTCAAATGCAATAGAATTGTTTTTTACAAAAGCTACATATGACCTTGATGCCTCATTGCTGAAGCCTTTAATATGGGATTGGGGAAATAGCATATTGTTCCTGCGTAGGTTGTGTCTTTTTATTGTTGTTCATTTTTCTCTCTTTCTCTCTTATTGTTGAAATTGGAAATGGAAACTGAGTTAAAAACACGCTCAGGATTTTGCTCCATTGCTCCATATATAACATGCATAATTTGCAATTGCACGGATAATTTGCTGCGGCCGTTTACAGCCAGGAACATCAGTTACGGTCTTCCGGGCATTTACACCTTCCTTGACACACTGCCATTGGAATAGATTTATCAGCAGCCTACCAGATATTTTAGCATGGACACTTTTCTGATAAAAATCAACTATTTCAACTTTTAATAAAACCATTTTCTTTTTTTTGCAATAAGGAAGATTTGTTACAGATTATTCTGTTACAGAAGTTACTTTTAGTTTGTATTAAAACTCTTTTACTCTTACTCTTTTAAAATCAAAAGTTTTATTATTAATATTGAAGGCCAGTGACGTTTTCATATGCCATGACATGGCATTGAATGTGGTCATTACCTTTTATGTCTATTATCTGCTCATGGTCTTCTCTTCACCTTTTATGATGTAAAGAAGTAGGATTTGACATGGCAGTATACATGGCTAGTGGCTGTGATTCACTGAGTTTCATCACAATAAAGTCTGCAAGTGTATTTTATCAGCAATCAAAGATCGAGGAAAATGTGGGCAGATACCTTGTGTAACCTTTATGCCCCAGATCTGTTGGGGACAATAGCTGATCTGTAGCTTACTTGAAGCACAAGGCTTTCCTGAGCAAGGAAGCTGGGAACACACGGCTCGATATAGGAGACGTTCGACGTTCCTTGCAGCAGCGAGATGACGTCATCACGCTGCTGCCCGATATCGGACTGATGTTTATGGTCATGTCCAATATCCTTGTTGTTGTGCGGGATGGATTGGTCCCGCTCGAAAACAGGGATGGCCTCATTAGTTTTGATTGCAGATACTGGTATGATGTCAAAGTTTGGAGAACATTTGATCAACATTTCCTAACTGTCCTTGGGGCCCTAAAACCAAAGAACATTGTTATGCAAATCTTGATTTAAGTTAGTCAAACTGCAGGTGGCTCTAAATTTACTGTTGGTCATTGAAGGGGTCATACTGTTAATTATTAAAAAAATGGAGGGGCCATGCAGCACTGGGGTCCCAGGATTTAATCTTAGCTAGGGCACTATCTGCTAACAGTTTGCATGTTCTCCTCTGGATCTCCTCTGGGTGCTCCAGCTTTCTCCCACATTCTAAACCATACTGGTCGGTAACTGTCTTTCCCCAATAAAAATGTCCCAAGACTGTGTTAATATGAAATTAACAACCACTGTATAAGTTAACAACCACTATGGTAGAGATATTAGATTGTGAGCTCCTCTGAGAGACAGTTACAAGGGGAAAATTGTCAGGAAATGACGTCTATGACATCACTTCCAGTATTTGGAACAAGGATGTGCTGAAGAAGAGTGTTACTTCTTTGTTCTAAATACCAGAAGTGACATCACGGACATCACATCCGGTATTGGGAGGTTCACCTTGGGAGGTTCACCTCCCCTCCCTGCTAGGTAGTAGCAGGCTAACTTAAGAGGGAAATGGCATCTCCCTCCAGCCCCCACCCCCCTTGTGCAGATGATGTGCTGGGTGGGAACTTAGTAGGGAGAGTAACGCCCCCTTCCTTCCTAGAATACAGAGAGTAACACCCCTTCCTCCCTAGAATACAGATGAATCGAATTTTACGTATTTCTAATGTTCTTTAATGTATTCGTGAAACTACATGAACCTGAATTTTCAATGTGCTGCTCAACACTATAAAAAAATCCAGGATTTATTTATTTGGGATTTGGTGCGGAAAGTCCCATAAAAAACAAGACTTTCCCAGCCAAAACGGGATACTTGACAGGTGTGCAGTTACTGTTAATAAGATGGGATCAGAGACATTCCGAAAGCTTGCTTCTTTAATAACTTCAGTTAGCCAATAAGGGGGATCACTCCAAACCTTCTGTATTCATTGATGGCTAACACGGTACAAAACTCTACTATGACTATACTGTATACTCTGTAAATCACTGAGTTATGTTGGCACAGATAGGGGGACTGGTCTTTGAAATTGAGAGTTTTGGTTTGGTTGCTTTGGCAGGTAAAAATGGCAACCTTCAAGCATCTCTAAAAGCCTGCTTCACAGCCCAGTGTCAGTGTATGTATAGCCAAATGTAATTTTAAAATTTTGAATAGGCATTAAAAACTGTGACATACTCATATTACTGTGTGTGCCCCTGCGGCTTACACATTCTATTCAATGGTCTTCTCTGGGACCCAAAATTATAACTTTCAACTAGGAAGTGAAGGTAAATCCCCGGCTTGGACAGAGACAGCTACAAATAAACTGATAGGGTATTATATTTCCCTTCTAATCTGCACAAAAACAGCAATTTAAAAAACTTCTTTAGGCAGGTGTACTTTAATCTTTTCAGAGTGACATAGCTTAAGGAAAATGTAAGACTGTGGATCCCATTTAAGTACTTTGATCATTTCTATAATCTTTACAACGATTTCTGCCAACATGTATAATTGCTAGCGTAGGTTTAATCAGCTTGTATTCTCCGCATTCAAGTCCTAGTCGGTTCTAGTAAAATATCACATGTTACTGCCATGCACAAAGAGCAAATACACAGGAATGCATTACTTTTATACAACGCGCATTTTGTATGCAGTCACAAAATAAATCCCTTTGCATTACTCAGGCATACAACATAATTACACATCCTTATTCAAAGGCACACAAGCATATGGCTGGCGGGCATATCTCGGTGCACACACAGGCCTTTGCTTTACATTCAGACACCGCACTTCTTATCTTGGCTGGGAAGGAATAACCTATAATAATTCATCAGTGGCTTAACCTGCTGGGGAATTTCAGGTCTTTCATTTCTCACTGGGATAAAATCACAGCGGCTCGGGGGATATTAATGCTTCTCCTGTGCCAGCTTCAGGTTACAGGGAAAATAACTCACAAAGAATATTTTCCTCTGGTGGAAGTCAGAGTTGATCATTTAGTGAAACTTGTTTGTAGTGCGTTAACGCTCCAATGCCCTGAGATAAGAGATGCGGAGAGGCGGGAGGATTGTGGCAGATATGTGCACTTGAGCTATATGGCTTGCTTCATCATGGCAGAAAGGAAGCTGCTGTCCCATTGGTTGTTGCTACACGATGCATAAAGTAATAAAGAGCGGCATTAATTCCGAAGGCAGAAAAATAATCGCGCTTGCAACTCTTTCAAATTGACTTTCAGATGGCCCACTGAGCTCTGATGCATGCAATGAGTTAATGCCATCGCTTTCAAATTAAAAGTTACTCTTTTGTGAAATGTGAAGGAAAAAACTTCTGTGTGATCAATTATTTCCCTAACTGAATGTGCTACCCAGTATGGGCGCAGTGGTAATTGGACAGAACAGTGCAATTTTAGTTTGAGGAGGTTTAACAAATTTAATAGTGAGAGAATATAGGGAGAAGACCTTGGCTGGAATTATATGTGGGCGGTGCTTTCAGCTGTAACGCGTAAAAAAATCTACATTGCGTTCTATTGGGTATTAATCTGAATTCAGAACTCAAGTATGGTAAGGTGGGGGGAATCAAAAACGTGTTGACAAAATATTTTGTGAAAGAAAGTATTGCAAAGGATCCTATGGCATCTAGCACCTTCCCCACGCCCAACCATAGCAGAAGAAGGTTCATAGGCCTAGTGGGGTGTTATCTACTAATGCTTTGACACCTACAGTTTTTGCCATCCCTGGAGTTTTGTGTAGGTGAAAAAAGCCAATCAAATGACCATGCTGTGACTTTCCCTAACATCCCAAAATAGTTCCTTTAGAAATGTGTTAAAAATGGTTGGCTATTGTGGACATGATGGAGCATGACCATGCGATGACTTTTCCCAACATCCCACCATTGATCCATATGAAGCATGCTAGAAGAGGTTGGCTATTGTGAGCATGATGAAGCTCAGGAGAAATAATGGTGACCTAAACAGGAACTGCTTTGAAGCATTAGTTTCCTGTTCTAACAGTTATAGTTTACTCTACAAGTAATTAATTACCTTTATGATCTATGAAGATGCACTGAAAGTTGGGGTATACCATCTATGTCATTTGGTGAATTATCCGGCAACATTGCATTTATTTTGAATGCACATAATCCTACTTAAGACCAATTTAATCTTAGACCTTTCTTTTTAAAAACAAGGCTGTGCAATATGAACATACAGGTTTTTTGGGGGTTGGTGTATACAATATGCATGTACACAACATCTACCTTTTTGGCTAATGTTACCAATTTTCTCCATTAATATTTCCTACCGCAAATTAAACTACTCTTGATGTAGCAAATAATTTGACCTCTACTAGACTTGACATAGAGATTAAGACCCTTAACCATTATTACATCCCTAAGCTTCTTTATGGTGCTATTAATCCTCAGCAAAATTTGGTCCTCATTTTCTGTAGTCGTTGCCAGTTCTCTCATAGTGGTTCCTTTCTGTCCTACTCCTGCAAAATACAAATACTGGCATAATCTAGTTGCCATATAGTACCAATATGGAATAAACTGACAGAGATAAAGAACAAGAACTGCCTTTCCTGATGAAGTTCCTAGCCTAGTGTCTAAATATTGAGGAAAGAAGAATCAGATATTAAAACTTAAAAATCAGGTCCACAATGAGCACTTAGCACAATGAGCAATCAGGTCCACCTTTGACGCCCTTTGACACTAGCTGCATTGTGGTGCCATTACCGCACCACAGTGCTCTATTGTCTCCCAAGCAGTAGAATGGGAGGAAAAAAGCAATGGGCTAACCCGAGCATTGTGGGTATAGAACACAACTAAAGTAAATGGGCCCTTATTCCTGGTTCACACCTATCTGTATATTTGCGTTTTGGACAATTAGCAAGAAAACAGGAAAAACCAAAAAGTGCATGTAAACAATGCAAAACAACAAAATAAATGAAATTATAACATAAAAGATCCGGATAAAACATAATGATTCATGTAATAAATGAGTGAAAGGAAGTAGTAGAGCAGAGGGAAAACACTAGAATACAACTAATAATAACACAAAAAAAGAATTAATCAACTAATTCATTAAGGAAATACCTAACACTGAATCAATGACCCCTCCCTTTAAATAACAACCACCCAGCTGTGTAAAAAATTGAGCAAAACCAAAAAAAGCTTGCCATAGTGCCAGTGGTTGCCAGCAAAACACAAAATTTATTTTGGGTGGGTCCAGCATATGTACTATGCTGAATCCTTTCATGGTCTAATATTATTACTCTAAATAAATCTGCTCTCCGATATGTCTGTATCTACTCATCATTCATAGATGCAAATGTAGGGTCTAAATTTAAGAACTTTAGCATTTGATTTGTTGTGTTGATGATATTTATAGTCAGTGCAAGCCTCTTCCGCTAAAATTAGTTCTTAGAACATACCCCAATCTTTATATCAACCAACTACATAATTAATTCAGTCACCATGGAATGTGTTGAATAGTGTTGAGCGGCATATGGTATATTTGAATTCGCGTAATTTCTCGAATATACAAAGAAACATTCTAAATGCATAAAATTTTATTCAACTGTATTCTATTGCCTTACATTGCGCGCCCGTTTGCAAAGATTCGCAATGCAGCTTTACAGCTTCTCTTCTTCATTCTGTGATTTCAGCCAGTACGAGCACTATGTGTAATGCGCATATCCATTCTCAATGCGCACATGTATGCGCAACGTATGCCGGTAAACAATGTTGAAACATAATATGATGAATATCACGAACCATTGCGAATATCTGAGTGCACATTTGGGAAATATTGCGAATTCTCGAATGACCGATATTCGGCGAATATATTTGAATTTAGAATATTCTCGCTTAACACTAGTGTTGAACCGAGCTGAAGAAGTTGATTGGAAATCCTGTAATGTCTGTAAGACAACTAACTCCACAACTGAAGTCCAGTTTAATATAACTATTACTAGCTATGTCATGACTTGAATGAAGAAGAAAAAAAAGTTTTGCATCCTTTCCAGAAAAATCATTCAAAGTATTAAACCAAAAGATGGTCATTCAAAATCAAGACTGCAGAATGTACGCAATGCAATATACACAAATGTATCTAAAGAGAATATATTATGTGTGCAGTTACTAGACGTTAAATTTAGCCTGCTATTCCAACCCTTAGGGACAATGTGGAAACGACTGAGGTTTAAAATAAGTTTATTACTGTGTAATTAATCAATTAAGGTTTAGCTTTATATAAACAGCAACGCTAGATGATTAAGAACATGTTAATTGAAGAAATTGTAAAATTGTCAGGTTTGTGAAAGCCCAACCGACTGTGAGCTTTTTTAAACCAGACAGTGGATGGAAAATTCAAAAAGAGTACCTGTCCTTGTTCATCCTTATTTTGTGTGTTTAGATCCATACGTGTGGTTCTAACAAAAATATCACATTAAATCGTGTCCATGTCATAACAAAGGCAACAGTCAGAAGGATCTGCGATAAATGAAGTTCATGACCATGCCTAATCAGTGGTGAAACGCGTCAGAAGGGGAAATCCTGAGGTTGGGAGTTCTGCCCGTGAAGTGGAATAATAAAGTTGAATGAATAATACAGTAGACTTGTTTTTTTCACACATCACACTTCTTTTTCATGATTTCATGAAATAAATAATGACACAATACAATCTTTAATGTTTTGTGTTGCAGCGAATGTTACATTTTAAATAAATGTAAGTATGTTTTGATGTAAAAACTGTAGACTTAAAGATGTAAAATTTTATTAGAGTAGGTTGTATTGGGGGTATCACAGGGTTAGGTAATTAGGATGATGAACTTTGTTAACAAAATAGGACTTATCCTAGAGGACCTCTCTTTTTATACAGTTGGTTACCAGCCTGGAAACGCGACCACTCAATGAACTTGACATGCCAAGTGCTCACCTGAAACCGACTATGTGTGAATATAGCCTGAGCACTACAATGCTGGTTCTTTTATATATACTTCTCAGTAAAAACAGAATGTGACCTGTCCGTCTATAATGGATGTTCTAGTGATGTTGTTCCATGTCACCAGCATATAGCATATGGAGAAAGGAGACAATACTATCAGATGTCACCCTCCTAAAGCATGGGACTGTCATTGGCCACAGGAAGACTGGCAGAAGAGGATTCCCTTGCGGGTACCAGAGGTAATTTTATTTTTAAGATTGTGAATATATTTTCCATCATCATGTCAGCTAAGCTCATAGGCAATTAAAAGACTAATTCAAATTGACAGCTCCACTTTAATATGCTCGATGATTTATAAATGTCTGCTATCATTGGTCAGTGTTAAATAACACTTTGCTTAGGGGAGAAACTGTCTCCTAAAACCATCATATGTAGTGTAACATTCTGTTCATTTGGCAATGAGAACATTTAAATTTTCCTCTATATTTGCTTCATCTACTCTAACCATAGCTGTCAATGTCGCCGGCCAGAAATTCGAGACGTGAGGACACTTCTGGTTTCAGAATCTTCCACGTTGTAGATACCGGAAGTGACACCAGGAGATTAATGTCCCTCCCTCCTATTTACTTCCTGCCTTAACTTAGGAGGGAAAGGGAGTTACTTACCTGTCCCCGATTTCAAAAACCTTGGAAAAATCCAGGATTTTGTGACTTTCCTGGCCAAAACAGGAGGGTTGATAGGTATGACAAGTTCAGGAAATCCTCTTTACAGTGCAGTATCTGCCCAGTAAAGGGGAGGTGCTAATGGGTCAAAGATTGTAGAAATATGATAGGAAGGCTCCAGGTCTTCTGCTTTCTGACAATTTGTGCGACAGAGTCCTGTTAAGCACCCCAGAATGTTCTGGCTGGATTAGGCCTTGTATGAGGAACTGCAGGAGTCAGCCTTACCATGTAAATGTTGGTTTTCTGAAGGGCTAGGGGTTGAGAAAGGAGGACTCCCCTTTAAAAAGGCCTAAAAAATAGAGACAATGGTATTTTCACTCTCATTACAGAGATTAGCACCACTTCTCTGGGTTAAAGCCTCCGCATCCTTTGTGTATTGGACTGTTTCTATTGTACCCTATCTCTGGGGCTACTGAGATAGTGAAAGACTCTGTATATTCCTTAACAATGATGAGTGGAATAGGCAAACTTAGAATTCGTGATATTTCACAAATAATTCTACTAATATTCTATTCAATATTCGCAAATATTTGCAATTCAAGTGTATGGCTGTGCAATGCAAAAGTATATTTTAATCAAATTCCAATTACCTTCAAAATGAATGGTGACATGTATTTATTTTCGCATTGCAAATATAAAATCGCAATGCATGGCCATAAGCTTACCAATGCATTGTATCGCGAATATCTGCCGCCACATTCGCGAAATTTGCGAATTCTAGCAAATAGCCTATATCTAGCGAATAGCCGATATTCCTTAATGCTACATTCACATGGTTGTTTCCCAGGCTATTGTCAGTCAGTCATTTAAAAAACAACTCCATGAGAGGTATGTCGAGCAATAGTCTGAAAAACGTTGTCGGTTGCGCTTATTGCTTGTTTACCGGGCAGATAACAACCGCCTGTGCAAACTAGCCCTAATAAGTCATCCCTTGCGCCAATACTTATCTAAAGAGTAATATCGGTAGAAGCCTGGGCATGCCATTCAATAGTTAAATCTGGTTGGTCTGGGGCCCCACTGAACTACGGGTGTAAAGGCCCCCATACATGTTTCACTTTTCCCGTTTGATCGACCTAAACCATCAAATTTTTAAGTCGATTGACCAAAAATCGATGCCTGTCCACATGGTTCAATCAAGAGTGATGAGCAGGATAGGCAATATTTGAATTTGCGATATTTTGCAAATAATTCTACTAATATTCAATTCTTTATTCGGGAATATCCACACTATTGCGAAACTAGATTCACAATTATAATCACCTCGCAATTACCTTTAAAGTGAATAGTCACTTTAATGGATAGTGTTGAGCTCGAATATTGCAAATATTCGAAATTGCGAATATCCACCGCCATATTCGCGTAATTTGCGAATTTTTGAATAGCCAATATCCGTCGAATATATTTGCAATTCGAATATTCAAGCTCAACACTATCGATCAACCTATTTCGTTTGAAATTGACCAAAGTGATCGGACTTGTTGGAAAATTTTATTAATCAAGTATACATCGAATGTTATTTATTTATTATATTATATGTTATTTATTATATGTATTTTGTTCTGCCCGACCGATTTCGGTTAGATTTAAATAATAAGCATACTTATACATCCATTGGCAGACATTTTGGTGTGTTTACGTTCAACTTCCTTTGATAATGCTTTTGATCGATCAAACCAACATTGACCAAATATCGGTTTCTCCATGTGGGAGGTAGTTTGATCTTACTTTGATCGATCCAACCAACGTCGATCAAAAATCATGATGGAATCTGGCATAGATCGTAGGGAAATTGAAATGTGTATGGGGCCTTAAAGCTTGCAAATGTTTTGGGACCAAACACCTTGCAAGCAGAAGGAGCCTGGTGACTCTGCTACACAAATATAAAGAGAACTTCTCATGTATATATTTATATATATATTTTTATATGTTTTTTTATTTAATTATATAGTGAATTATTTCCGTCTTGCTTGACTTTTTGTACTTTGATTCTGCTGTATGTCCCAATATCATTCATTCCAAGTGATCTCCTCCTACATGAAATACCTGCAATACCTCATCTTAGTACCAATAAACGTTCAGGTTTTTTTTTTCTTCTACATTATCTAAACGTATATTGGGTAAAATGATACTGGGATATGTGGGTGGAAAATGTGAACAAAATGGAAGCGCCTTTAGCCTCACATTTATTCCTGCTAAGCACATAATAAATCTCACCTTATATCTATCTCATGATTACCTGCAGCATTTACAAAAACAATTTATCTGCTTCATTCACTCCAGGAAAATAGCATATTACATTACTGTGATATTAGCAATCACTCTCATGAAGCAATGTGCAATCTAACAATGAATCATTACCGTTTATTCTTCACCTCTGGAAATATGCCTTATAAAGCAGATTACAAGAATTGTGATCACATCCTATAGTTTATGATCAAATATGTTGTAATTCATATGTAAATAGCCTACTTGGAACAGCCATGTAGATACAGACACAGGGAAGTACATTGTGAAGTGTATGAATAGCGGAATGCATTTGTTCTGGTGCCGCTATGTATAGCAAACTGGAACCAAACTGTACTCCCTGTAATCTCATCTATGCTCATTTCTACAGACCTCGATAAACATTTTTTTTACATTTTCATTTTATCTGCAGAATGGGCTCTCTCTTTCATGGGGCTGCCATCTTGGTTTCTGTAAATTCTGTTTATGTAAATTACTATTCCTGCATAGCTTAAAACTCTTAACATCCCTGGCGTTATGCCTAAACTCAGTACGGCCACAGTTTGTCCTTAGACAAACTATGCCAGGCATTAGGCGTAATCGCCTGTGCTCCATGAACCTGAAGCGATTCTGTATTGCTGCAGGCTCACGGATGTCTTTCGGCCCGAGTGGGGGGGTGTCACCATAGACCTCCATGTTAATGGAGGGGGCGCTGCTTTTCCAAATCACGGGCGTCTAATTGACACCGGCGTTGTGTAGCTGGGAGCTGGGGGGAAGGTGGGAATCACGGTGAAGGACAGGGTGATTGCCCATACGGCAGCTTTTCGCACCACAAAAAAATCCGTAAGCCAGGGAGGCTAAGGTAACCATAAATAGGTTGATTCTGAACAAGCGATCTCAGTATGCATTTGCGGTTTTGTGCCACCTTTTCACCAGGCATGATCAATCAAAGAAAGCTTGATCTAACAGGCAACCAACATGTTGATACATCCATGTTCAATTGCCCTTACTTTGGATAGGGACCAAGTGATGCACATCGATTTGACACTCAATAGATGAACGTTTGAATGTAGCCTGGTGAAGTCACGATATGCTGCTCACATGCTGCTCAAGGGTTCATCAAGCGGGTATCGACCTTTTTATGGACAGCCTTAAAGGAACCCTTTTAAAAACAGTGGTTTTCTAAAACAGTGGTCTCCAAGCTTTCCGGCACCAGGACCCAGTAACATACCATAAAAATTTGCCATGGCTTGGTGGTGAAGGAATGGGACATAGTTAGATAAAAAACCCTCATTCTCCATACCCCCATACCCCTGACTGCATTGTACCTTTTTAAATGACCAGATTTCATCTCATGCCAGTGTTAGTAACTAATCCCTATAAGTGATTGTGAATAAGCATTATGTCTGATATACAGTATCTCACAAAGGAGAGTACACCCCTCACAGGTAATGTCAGTGAAAGGAAGTATGTGCAAGTACTGGTTTTTAAAGTATTGAAGAAAATGTTAATTGTTATCAATGGGTGATAAGATAATAACCAGGTATTTATGTATAATAGATAGCTATCAGAGAAGACCATTCCAGCACTGGACAAATATAGTGAACATTTATTTCTTTCTGAGATGCTTAAGTAGAACCAGGATGAAGGCTATTGTTTGGACATGGAAGCCATGTTGACCATGTTGATTTTCTATTTGATAGACTAAACCTATCTGAAGTCAAAGTTTCAAACCCTAAAGCTGACTATCCACGGGTCGATCCCCATCTAAAGTAATTGCCATCGACAAGGGAAAAATGGACATGTCCATTACCTGTTTGTTTGATTTTTTTTGTCCGAGTGGGATCCATCGTTCCATGTGGGCAGCTTCAATTCCCGCATTATCGATCCATTGAAGAGAACGCGTACGGCCAATGATTGTGCAGGAATCGAGCACAAAATTGACCTGCGTATGGCCGGCTTTAGATGGAATCTTGAAAATTGACTGCAATGGCCGATGGGTTAGTCCGAGGCTCCATCGTGTTAATGAAGATGTAATGCAACAGAGGCTTGACGTTATACTGATGTATGACTAACATCATATGCCTATTGCCTAGAACAGGATGCGCTTGCATTTGATGGATGCGCTGACATCAGCATAGTGTAGCCCTACCGTAAGTGTCAATATTTTGTGTGGCCGCCATTATTTTTCAAGACTGCCTTAACTCCTTTGGCCAATAGAGCTTCACAGGTTGCCACTGAAACTATATGAAGGATATAATGCTTATGTTTATATTTAATATTTAAAAAGAAAACTTTAGAGGTGGTTGGGTTTGCAGCTCTTAAATAACCTTTCTAATGAAAAAGTTCAGTTCCATATTTTAAGTGTAGGTAATTTAAAATAAGTCTTTATAGACTTGGGAACCATATAAACTTTCTTTGCAAGCTGTTCTCCTTTTTTTAAACTTGTGCACCTTTTACTATTTCCCTTTGGATAGCTCCGGCAAGTTGTTAAAAAAAGGCAAGATGAAAAATGCTGAACAGGCTCCCACATGCGTAATAATTTGTCTGCTCTGTTAATCTGAAAGTTGCTTAGAATGTGAAGAAGAGGCAAATCTACGCTCTCAAAATTTCCTGGCTGGTTCCACTGACAATATTCCGCAAGCTCACAAGACTCGTTTTAATTATTTCTGTGTTTTTTGGATCATTAGCTATACAATCTTTTTTATGCTACAAACAGCTGAATTTCATAGTTTTAGGGGCAGTTTTGTTCTTGAGCAGAAAAAAAAATGGATCCCCAAAAGATCAACATATCATGAAGACTTGGCTGGTAAAATAATTGGGCTCAGCAAGCTAAGTACTATCTTTTATCAAATGTTTTCACATTCCTTAAGAGCTAAAAATGTACAAAGACGTATAGGAGTAAGTAGAGCTAAAGCAGTACCATGGTGTTATGTATTATGAACCAAGTGTTGTTTGTCAATACGGTGTGAAAAAAACTTATACATAATGAAAAGAATTATACTTGTGTCAATGGGAATGTTGTAAAAATACTGAAGTGCATCGTAAATTATAATATGTGGTCGCTGTTTCAATGCTGCAAAGAGGAATGAGGCACAACTGTATGTTTAAGTGAATATATATTCAGGTCCAATATAAAAAAAGAGCACACAGCATTGTTACACCCATATTTGTCTGTCCTCAGATAATTTGCCTATATAAGTGGCCTCCCTATCGTTTTCCCACAAGTTATGGGTCCCATGCACACCTATTTTGGGACTTCTGTGACCCGGCAAGTAGGGCGGTACAGGTGTGGCGGGATGTAGTCATGTGGAGAGTGGTTGTTATATCCGCCAGTGTAGGGAGTCGGGAGTCTAAGCTCACTGTGGGTCTTCCCCCAGA
>CM070033.1:172325398-172338462 GCA_036250615.1 Ptychadena robeensis | reverse complement strand
AGACTAAGAATTTGACTGAACTGGAGGCTTTTGCCCATTAAGAATGGGCTAAGATACCCGTAGATGGCTGCAAGACACTTGTGTCACTCTATGCTTCACGTTTAAAAGCTGTTATAACTGGAAAAAGATGTTGTACTAAGTACTAAGAATGAATGTCACTTGGGGGTTGAATAAAACTGAAAATGATGTGAGCACAGAAAATACATTTGTGGTTATTTCATTAATAATGTTATGTTATATTTGTCTGACTTACAAGCGCCTCACTGATTTCATTGTAAACAAGATGACTGAAATGATCAAAATCAATGTCAAAATGGCCAAAACCCTCAATTTCAGTGGGGGTGGAATAATTTTGAACACAACTGTAACACTAGTCTTAACCTTCGTATACCTTGACTTATACTTTTTGCACTAGTACTTCCAATTAGGAGACCTTTAAAATCCCCCAGCCTCTGCTGACCGCAGAGGGAATTCCCACTTGTGGTGACTCACACTCACCACCAGTGCTCTCTTGTGTAATTTAATTTTGGGATGCCGGTCACCTGTTTGGTGAGAGTGAGGGGCCTTTTCCTTTGTCTTTAACTAGTCTTAACCTTCTTAAGATACCATATAGAAAAACTTACTATAACCCTCATTTATATTTTAGGGTATTTTTTCCCTTAGGACATACATCCAAAAAAAGCGCTCTGAAAAATTTCTAATCTTCAGTTTATTGATGTTTCCCACACATCCAGTCTTTAGATTTACTCCTCACAATTCTAGTCCTTCCTCATCGCAGAGGAGATAATAAATATCCATGAGATGGCAAATAACGGATTAAAGTAACAATTTGTAGGAGGAAGAATATTCCCTTGTTTTATGGATTTGTGAACGCCTATTTGTATTCAAAAGATTATCAGGGAAAATGGTGATTATGAGACCGCACATTTATAGTCATAAAAATCAGGGCTTGAATTGAACACATTAATAGCATGCTTTGGGTTGTATCTGGTGTTCTCAGTTTATAATATGTCATTATCTGTTGTGTGTCATTGTGAGTCATGTAGTGTTATAAAATGTATTATTATTTATTTAGTTATTACATATAAATGATTGAGGGGGTATTTTTAAAACTGTATTTTTTCATCCTTTCAGATTGAATTGGGAGGTTTGGATAAATCTCTACAAATTCATCTTATTATCTATGAAGGTAGCCATACACGGCCTGATTTGCATCCGATTTTTAGGTCGATCAACTGCAATGCGTGCTCCCGTCAATCGGTCACTGGGGCGGAAATCAGGTGGCCTCACCTGGTGAGATAGACCAGGAATCTCCCGCATGTCGGATCTCACTGTGATCCAACATGTCGGTTAATTCTCGGCCGATCCCATTACTTTAAATGAGGATGGCAAAGGGTGTCCGCAAATCAGCTGAGAGGCCGGCTGCAGCGTGATTACGTCATTCTGCTGAAGTCGATCCCTCATCTATCAAGGCAGAATCGCCTTGTGTATGGCTACCTTAAAACCCATCAGATACTTGAGCAATCGATAGAAATTTACCAGCATGTCCATCACGGCTAGATCCATTTCATCTCCGCTTTCGATCACTCGTGGCCAATATAAACAGCTAAATGGGAATTCAGGTTCCTAACGACGGATTCCATAAATCAATGTAATCAATGAAGTCCATAAACTTACTTTTCTTTACATAAATCTAAAGGAAAATTGTTCAGTGTAGCTACCTTAAATCTCATTGCTGCCGTGTGAAAGGAAATTTAAGAAGTTAGACGTCACTGATGATGTTTCAACGCGGATCCAATTAGTGCACAGGCCCCCCTCGTTAGGGCTGCCTTATTGCCCTACATAGAGTGGGCACAGGCACGTTAGTTATACGTCTGATGTGACAATTTACTGTCAAGCCTCCATCACGTTCACGTTTTATCAACATAAATGTGATGGAGGCTTACAGTGACGGGCTGTCTCCACAGCCGTGTCATGGTCCATTCAGTTCCGTGGTGGGTCCTCAACTGCCCTGAAATCCCTGCGAATTTTAGCACAGTGGAACCAAGCTCTAAAATGCAAGACATTCTTTTTCCTTAAATTTGTTTGGGCTAGTGATAGCCATTAACAGATCTTGAACACATTTTGTGAATATATATAAGAAGTATTCTCTAACCACTAAGTGGCAGTTGGCTGTCTTGTTCTCAGCATTACAGCTTAAGGGGTAGAAATTCACACAGTAAATCCCGCCAAATACCAGAGTGGCAAACAACTGCTTTGCTCTCAGATGTCAGCATCCACAAAGTGTTGGCAGGCTGTAAAGATCGCTGTAACACTTTGCTTGTTTTAGAAGTACTCATGCCTGAGGTTAAGTTGTTATCATGTAGTTTAGACAACCATACAATATTTTTTTAAGATTTAGACATTTTGTGATTTACTATTAAACATATTATACTGTTATTTCTAAACTGCGAGTATTGGGAAAAGAGAAAGCTCCTAAATAGTGTTGAGCAGCATATGGTATATTCGAGTTTGTGTAATATTGCGAATATATTAAGGAACATTCGAAACCAGCAAACCAGCTTTACAGCTTCTCTTCTTCATTCTGTGATCTCAGCCAGTACGAGCACTGTGCGTGTTGTGCGTATCCATTCCCAATGCGCACATATATGGGCGATGTATGCCGGGAAACAATGTTGAAGTATATATGACGAATATCCGCTATTGTGAATAAACGAGCGCACATTCACAAAATATTGCGAATTCTCGAATGACGGATATTCGTTGAAAATATTTAAATTTTGAATATACTCGCTCAACACTACTCCTAAAGTGGTAAGTTCATTTTCAGCTGCAGATGTTGCTATACAGTACTTGGATCATGTCTGTCTATTATATATAAACACCATGTGTATAAATATATATATATATATATATATGTACCATATCTTTAAATACAGTGAGGGAAATAGGTATTCAATCCCCTGCTGATTTTGTGTTTATAATGAGCTGAAATTAGAAGCAAGACACCTGTTCACAGAACTAGCTACCATTGGCCAAGACCAAAACACTGTCCAAGGATGTCAGGGACAAGACTGTAGACATACACAAGGCTGGACTGGGATAGAGGACTATCGTTAAGCAGCTGGGTGAGAAGATGACAACAGTTGACACAATAATTCACAAACAGAAGAAACACAAAATAACTGTCAATGGCCCTCATTTTGGGGCTCTGTGGAAGATCTTGACTTAAGCTAGCCATACACGTGCAGGATTCCATGGCCAATTGATCACTCACCCGATCGATTCCGGCGATTCTGCCGGGAATCGCAGGTGTGATCAATCGGCCAATTAAGAGTATCCATCGCTGCATACCACCTTGTCCAGCGGATTCCGGCACGATTCCGGGACGATTCCGTGTCCGATTCCACCTCCGATTCCACCTCACAAATGGCAACTCCCCCTGATCTGTGCAGAATCAGATCAAAAAGACCAACATGTTGGTTCTCTGACGGATCCGATTCTGGGCCCCCGAACGATCGGACGTGATCAGACGGACAAGGTGGGCTGCACACGATTCCGGCACGATCGATTCACGTGCACGCGCCCGGAATCGATTGGCCCGGAATCCGGCCGGAATCCGACCCGTGTATGGGGGCCTTTAGAGTTGCGATGATCATGGGAACAGCGATGAAGCACTGCAAAACTACATGTGATAACCTTGGCAATTTGCAGCAGGGACCAAAGTCACTAAGAAATCAAGTGGTAACACACTATGCTGTGAAGGACAAATCTTGCAGGAACCTTGAGGTCTCCCCTGCTCAAGACAATACATGTGCAGGCCCATCTGAAGTCTACAAATGAACATCTGAATGATCCAGAGGAGTATTGGGTTAAAGTGGGCAGATGAGGCCAAAATCATGCAAATCAACTCATACATTTTAATGTTGCCTTAGGCTATGTTTCCACGGTGTGGAGGGCTCCATCGACACCCCCTGTGCTAAGAGCATACCTTGACAGGGATGCAGACAGAGCCCAGATTCCCAGTTAAGATATCCAGATCCCCGTCCACTGCACCGGTAGACCGGAAAGTTAACGTATTGCAGTACATGAACCTCTGGACAGCAGACTGGCTCCACTCCGTGGAGACAGCTGATGCAGTGGGCAGGTATCTGTATGATCTCCGTCGGCATCCCCATCAAGGAATGCGCTTAGCGCAGGGGATGTCGACTGAGCCCTCCACTCCATGGAAACATAGGACTAAGACTTCAAGAACACCATTCCCATCACCATCTAGGACACAGGTTAAGTTTTGGGTGAGCATCTTGTTCCCTCAGACAGGGCACTGAAAAGGGATCATGGAAGGGGTTACAGCATGGCAACCAATCTGTGGAGGCTGTATTGCCAAACATCACCCTTAAAACCATACTGACAAGGAGAAGTACCAGTCTATAACAATTTCTTTGGCAAATGTATAAAATTCTCAGGGGATGAAATCCTTCTTTCCCTCACTGTCATCCTCTCAGTTTCTTCTTCTGTCGTTCTTCGTTCTTTGTTTTTCTAACCTGAAAGCCCAGGCAGTAGACTTTTCTGGGACTCTTGGCCAAATCTTGAAATCTTGAGAACCCTTCTGTCCGGGAGAGAGGGTGGTGTAGTGTAGCTGAACAGATCAATTCAGGTGCTGTCCACTTTAATCCTGTGTCCCATGAGGCTCCAAGGCCAGAGGGGTATAAAACTGACTCCCAAGAAGAGGGGGGGCAGTCCAGAGGAGCAGGTCTTGATGAGAAAGCAGCAACTGGGCTGTTCAGCTGTCTCCAGGATCACCGTCCTCCACCATTTATACTGGCGTTCATGCAGCCGGTGGACATAATAGCACGCACTTTCCAGCCAAGACTCAGTTGCCAGCCTAGTTTCTCGTCTTGGTGATATCCTGGTTACTATGTAACGACTGACAGGTGACATTACCAGTACACTTATTCTCGACTGGACAAGCCCACAGTCCACGTTATCCACTGTGGCATGGAGGTATCTGTTTCTGCAGTTGTTAAAGAGAACCTGTCCCCAGTCAAGGGACAGGCTGAACCTTACAAGTTATTATTGTGCTTAGCTCCCTCTTCCCAGGACTATTCCCATGAGTTCAGATTATTACCTTTCTCACGTTTTTTGCAGCACATCCGCCTCTTGTCGTTGGTTGATCCTAGAACCTGTACAGTGGCAACTTAGAATATAATGAAGAATACAGCATGCAGGTGAGTTTAAATGTCATATAAATGTTTGTATATTGCTATTGTTCACTGTATTCTTTTTTGTTTGTTTGATAATTCTTTTATGTTGTTTTCTACAGTATAGGTCAATTGTAACTGCTCCTGGCAATATTGACGAGTTCAGCCTATCTATAAGTAGCAGCTACATGAATAGACCTCCAAGCAATGTTATCACAAATCTGCGGCTAGGTGAGATCTTATGTTTGCAGCGAGACCACAGGATAGAACCCCCATCAGGATCATATTAAACTCAACAAGGGAAAACACGTACAATGCTCTCCTATACCCAATACAGTAGGTTGCATACACCTTGCATTTAGACCACCATGTACTGATGCTTCCCTTACAAATCACAGATGACAGGTGACTAGATCAAACATTAAATTCAAAATCATATCTATTGGATGGGAGTTGTTTTTTTCAGTAACATGTACAGTGTACTCTCATCCAGACCTTTGAACAATGGATCACAGAACTACTTACAGAGAAAAAAGTTGTTGTTTTTTCAACTTCACCATTGAGACATCACAGAAAATCCGACACTACAAGCCCCTGACGCCCCTAAAAGGGCTAAGGCATAGATCATGACAATATAGACATTGTGCTTTATGCTGGCTAGGAAGATCTGTACTTGCTGGTGGGATGGAGTTGTGTTATTTGGAGTAGTATTTTGGTGGATCTCTGGGAATGTAAAAATCTGTTCTCTGTACTGTAAACTTTTAAGGTGAGAGCCTTATATAACAGAGGACACCAGAAGATATTATTTTTTCCACCCATAAACGCTTTATTACTTATGTCTGATTTGTTTTATTACGATATGCAACAAAAATTGCTATGTCAATGTCCATTAAGATCTGTCTGTCCATGCCTTAGCTGACATAAGGGTATTCCTATTGGACATGAAGGTGGAAGCTGAGAAATCTTAAGGCCCCCATACACGTGTCGGATTCCCACCGGATTCCGGCACGATCGATTCCGGGCGCATGCACGCGGAACGATCATGCCGGAATCGCATGCAGCCCACCTTGTCCAATCGATCAGGTCCGATCGTTCAGGGGCCCAGAATCGGATCCGACAGAGAACCAACATGTTGGTCTTTCTGATCCGATTCTGCCCAGATCAGTGGGAGTTGCCATTTGTGAGGTGGACAATCGGACACGGAATCGTCCCGGAATCCGTTGGATTAAGGTGGTATGCAGCGATGGATACTCTTAATTGGCCGATTGATCACACCTGCGATTCTCGGCAGAATCGCCGGAATCGATCGGGGGAGTGATCAATTGGCCATGGAATCCTACACGTGTATGGCTAGCTTTACCCAATAAAGACATGGTAGATAAGGATTCAGTAAATAAAAGGTAAGGGCACATTTCTGGAAATATGCGCAAATATTTAGGGGCACCAGCACGGAGGTCTTTCCATGGTTAAAGTCACACGGTGTTTGGCAGGATCAATGGGACGCATTTCGAATGAAACTCCAAGGTTGCTGCAATGATCCTACTGAACACTGAGTGTGACCAAGAAGAGCGCTCCCTGCTGGGGTCCCTACAGCACCCATAACCAGGAATAGATATCAACCAGAAAGTGATGTAGATTCCAGAGGGCTGAACACACAGGGCAAACCCTATTCTTGTAGGACATCAAGACTGCTTGCTAAGCCTGCATTGAACCTCCATTATTGTGAGTGCATTACGTTATCCTTTCCTTTACCATTAACCAGTGCCATTTCTTTCCTTTCAAGGACCCTATGCAAGTTCATGCTCGGGCCCCTGAAAATTACAAGCGGGCCCCTGAAATTACAAGCAGCGGGTGGGGGGGGGAGGCGTACTGTGGTATTGAAATCACGAGCAGCCGACTGGGGGTAGTAGGGGTATTGAAATCGCGAGCAGACGTCCGGCATGGGGGTGTTATCCCTGGGGCCCTATGTGCATGCATATTCTTCGGCATAGTGGGAGAAACGGCCCTGCCATTACCCCAACTTAACTTTGTTGCACTAGGTTGTGTGCCTTGTGTCCTTTTTCCTTTCGATCTTTTACAGGGGGCCACACCTCCATGCAACTTCATCACCCACCCCTGCAACTAACCTATTTTACTCTGTGAGATTCACTCAGTTCTATACTCAACCTAATGGTCTTTCTGGACACTGACAGCACTCCTACTATGTGATCACTGCTGACTGTTGTGAACAACTATTTATTTACTTATATTTTAGCTGAAATCTGTTTTTACCCAATCTGTCCCCTTATTCATCCAAAAATAGTTAGATTTGGGAATCTTGCATATGGGTTCCTATGGGTTCCTTGAGGGCACTGCAGTGTGTGGCACTAGAAGGAAAGGATCAGAATGATTAAAGATTATGGGATACGCGTTTGTTGTATTTTTATTACATTTCATAGTAAAATATCATCATTTAAATCAACAAATAAATGGATACAGAAAAAAACATGATTTTAATCAGATTGTCCTTGTGCCATGAAATGCACATGATTGTTTTTAAGATAAAGTTTAATGCTTCAAATACCCTTAATACCATTAGAATAAATACATATTACATGTATTCACAGTTTACAATCAGGCAGATATTCTTCACATAGATGTGTGTCAATCTTATAATGTAATCTAATTCTTGTGGCAAGGCAACAGTTAAAACATGAGTATTAATCCTGCACCTCGAGGCAATCAATGTAATTACTATTTTCCTCAATGTAATTTTCTAACTACATGTAAACCTTAATAGATTTGTAGTGATCTAGAATTTGATTTCTTTTTCCCTTAAGCTTCATAAAAATGTGTTTTCTAGCTATTAGGATAATTCATTCAGACAGAAACAGTTACTTACACACTTGCCCTTGTCTCCTAAAGGTTACTATTGAAGGGATTTTTGATTTACAATATGCAGACAGAACACATTTGATTTTTACAAATTGTAGGTTTAGGTAGCCTGTGATAATACAGACACAGCAAATCATTGGTGGCCTTTTCTATAAAAGCGTTGATGGTGTTCGACACATTTTATGTTCGACGCTATTTTATAGTTTTTATTGTTATTTGTATGATTGGTTAGATTGGGGGTTTTATCTCAATGAGAGAGTTCGCCCAAAAAATGTGTGTGTAGAACCCAACAAGGAATGGGGAAAGGAAAAAAATGAAAAAAGACAAATGTATTGGGTTAAGGTCGCCAAACATGCACAGAGCGGCGGCCGATTTTGCCGCCGACCGATGTGCGTGCGCGATCTGTTCCCTGTCACCCCAAAGCTTGGTCGGCATTAATTTCAATGGAGGCCGGCGTCCCCATTGAAACTAACAGCCGGCACATAAAAGGTGTCCGCCGATGCTGTGAGCGACGGAGTGCAGCGTGATGACGTCATCATGCTGCACTCCATCGCTGATCTGTCGGCCCCTTTAGACACAATTGAATACCTCTTTTTATCAAATAAATAACTTTTTATCCCCATATGGGCGCCTCCAAGAAGCCTATTCTTTTTCTAGTAGTTTACCACTAATACAGTATATACCTATTGTTATTTGTATCATCATCTTGGAGTCTTATACCATCTTCACTTTGGGACTTTGTTTTGGTGACAACCAGGGCTTTTTTTTCTAAGGGAATGCACAGGAACGGAGTTCCGCCACCTATTTTCAGCCTGGTCCCAAAATAAGGGCACTGGCTGCAGTGTGTCGTGGGTGGCCCTCCAGGGGAGCCCCGTGTGTGTGGTTTAGTGGGGGGAGTGTTGGCCATTTAGCGCGGGTTACGGGCGCTTTTGTGCCTCCCCTCTTCCCCTCCCTCGCAATGTGCAGCAAGAGAGGGGCGGCACCTTCCCATTGGTCATGGGCGGTGGCCCTATGATGGGGCGTCTCCTCCCTCATCCATGCTGGAGAGATCTTTCTCTTCAGCATGGACTGGAGTTCTAGGTAGCCCTAAACGGGGGTGTGGGGGCGCACGCCTGCGCTGGTGGGTGCACGTGCCCCCTTTCCCCCGATGGGGAGCCATTTATGGAGCGGTTTTAGGGGTGGGTAGGGGGCGTGGCCAGGGGAGGGGGGGGTGAGTACCACCACCTTTTCTCTGAGAAAAAAAGCCCTGGTGACAACTATTTTGAGAAATCTTTACTTCCAGTTCTAGTTCCAAATCCTGACCTGGTTTTAAATCTCCAAACTTAAAAAAAAAGAAATGGATATACATACATTATAATTTTTTTATAATTTCTGTGACTTGTAACCTAAAAATAAATGTATCGTATTAGCTAAAAAAATATATTTATTTTTGCATTGAGACATATTGTCAAAGTATGTGCATACTTTGTTATTGCAGCCACCAAAAAAAATTAGAATATTATTCCTGAGGTTGAGCTGCACATGCAAATGTAAAAATAAAATGCAGGGCAGAAAAAAATTTATTCACTTTAAGCATTTATTTAATTATTCATAAGCAATTTACATTTTATTACAAGATTATTTATTATGACATTTTCCCCAAGAAAGAACAATTCACTAAATGTCTGCAGAAATATGTCTTTTTTAATTAAATGCAGCAAAGTGGAATTTACAGTTTAAAAAGATGTAGAATATGGAGAAATAATTTCAAAGAGTAATGCTAGAGGTTGGCTAATGGAGAAGAAAATTCTCTAAATTATTCTTATTAGCGCGATATAGGGGGTATAAAACCTGTGTGGCTTCATTTTTCTGAATGGCAACCAGTTTGTCAGAAGAAAGAAAACACCTTATTATCTTCCATCACAAACTTACTATTGTGGAAAACTACTTTTGAATATATCTTTAAGGGCACAAAGTATTTTTAACCCCCCCCCATACACCTTAAGATTGATCCATACAATCTCCATTAGATCTACCAACAACTGTGTAGTATAGTGGCCTCCATGATAGAATACATAGGGATTGGAAGGATTAAAAAGGTCCTCATATTACATGGTTTTGGTAGAGCAAAATTTGATTGTACAGAAATTGTATGGGAAGATTGTAAGGTATATGGGGGGCTTTAGGTTTGGATAGAAGTGATAATGGCTTGGACATTACAAGGCTCATGCAAAGGGCCCCAGGTCTCCAGCTACTACATCTAAAGCCCCCCATACACCTTAAGCTAGGCACACTGTAAAAAGATTTGAGTACAATCAATCAACATGCGTGCTCAGGGTAATTGATTGTACTCTGTTTACAAAGCTACCCGTGTGTGTATTGATTCAGCTTGAAGAAACTCGATTGAACGGGGTTCCAACATGTTGGAAAACCCAGTTCAATCTCCATTACTTTGCATGGAGACATGAGTCTTCATGCAAAGTATTGGAGGTGCTCCTGCCTTCTACTCAGCCGTCCACAGTCAGTGTGAAGGGGTCAGAGCCAGCACTCCTCACTCGGAAGCTGTGTGAGTGAGGCTGCTTCTCCCCAGCTTGTTGTGATTCGCACATGCTGCGAGCTGGGGAGAACGGGTCCCCCGGGTCCCCATTGAACAGGAATCGATGTGTCCATGTGGTGCACATTGATTTCTGTTCAATTGATTCCCGATCAATCACAGCATGGTGACGTAATCTATGTCTGATCGGGGGTCGATTGAATGGGAATCTACCCGTGTGTCCCTAGCTTAACAACCTTATGTACAATCAACCTTGTGTACAATCAACTTTTGTTCTACCAAAACCATGTAATATGAAGACCTTTCTAATCCTTCCAATCACTATGTATTCTATCAGGGAGGACCCGGCACTACATAATTGTTGGTAGATATAAAGGAAATTGTATGGAGTGATCTAAAGGTGTATGGTGGATTTAATACATAGGCATAAAGAATATGTATAGGTGCATACACATACAAGAGGTGTATTTGAAGAATATTAGAATATTTGAATATATTTGATGAATATTTGGCATTTGAGAATACGCAATATTTCGCAAATGTGTGCTCGGATATTCGCAACGGCGGATATTCGTCATATTATGCCTCAACATCGCGCATATTTGTGCGCATTGCAAATGGATACACTCAATACGCACAGTGCTTGTACTGGCTGAGATCACAGAATGAAGAAGAAAAGCTGTAATGCTGGTTCGTGAATCTTTGCGAATAATTTCGCGTGCGATGTAAGGCAACAGAATACAGTCGAATGGAATTTTTGCGAATTTCGAATGTTTCTTAATATATTCGCGAAATTATGTGAACTTGAATATACCATATGCCGCTCAACACAACTAATCAAGTTGAAAAGATCTTTATTCATGTAAATGGACCAAATATATACATTAAAATGATAAAATCACAAGACATAGTTAAAGAGCATTATTTCCTCCAGTAACCAAACTTGGGTGTCTGTGAATCCAACGTGTTTGACCAATTACGCTTCGTCGGGAGTGACCCTTAATCTGTCGGTGGCCCAAAGTGACATTTTCTGGGCATTCTGCTCCTCCAAAATCCTTGGAATTCCATCTTAGATACATCTCCCCAGTTAGAACAATCTGAAGTCACCAGGTATAGGTATGTTGCACAGGTGGACTATAATGGCCGTTGATAACCATTGAAATTCATGTCTGTTGATATGGATGTATTTTAAAATAATATATCCTGGCTGGGCCAGTCTAAAACATTAATGTTGTTGTCTGCTAACCATTTCTTCACCACGTTTGCTGTGTGTTTTGGGTCATGGTCATGCTGAAATGTCCACTGGTGCCCAAGGCCAAGTTTCTCTGCAGACTGCCTGATGTTGTCGCTGAGAATCCTCATGTATTGCTCTTTTTTCATGGTGCCGTTTACTGTGATTAGGTTCCCTGGTCCAATGGCTGAAACACACCCCCAAAGCATCAGGTTCCCACCACCATGTGTGACAGTGGGGATGGTGTTCTTTGGGTTGAAGGTTTCTCCTTTTTTACGTCAAATGAAGGAAACATCATTGTGACCAAACAATTACATTTTTGTTTCCTCTGACCATAACACAGAACACTTTTCTTTGTGTTCTTTTCTTCTTTGTCCAGATGAGCATTTGCAAAGGCCAGGCAAGCTTTTGTGTGCCTTATCTGGAGAAGTTGCGACCTCCTTGGTCTGCATCCATAGAACCCAGCAATGGGGATGGACGAACTTTTAAAAAAGTAAGGCGTCCGCCTGTTTGAGGGAAGGTTCAAATTCCCCAACTGTTCGCAGGGAATTTGAATTGGAAAAAAACGGAAATGACATCACTGACGTCACTTCCGGTACCTGGAATGCACAGTTCCCAGTTTTGATACCTGGACATGATGTCACTGACATCACTTCTGGTTTGAGATGGTTTTCTTTCAAGAAAGACCGTCTTCTTCTACGGTCTCTCCTCAAAGAATTCTTCCACTGGCCGGATCGTTCTGCTGTTGATCAGGCCAGCAGAAGAATAGTCATCTTCTTAACGCCGGTGAACATGGTGGGTCGAACCCGTACTGTTCGCCGGGGGAAGGAAAGAACATGTCATGTTCGCGGTCGCTTTGCGGACAGTTCAGCCATCACTACCCAGCAGTGTGCAGTGTCTGTTGGATTGTCTGCCTTGAGACATTGCCACCAGTAGAGATGGTCAAAAAATTTGCAGTGCGAATTTTTAAGTAGAAATTTCGACCTTTTCGCCGAAAATTCGCATAGTCGAATTTTGATGGGGTCATTTCGACTTTTCGCCGAAAAAGTCGAAAATCAGCCTGATATTTCGACTTAAAAAAGAACTTTGCTTTTGATTTGCCGTGCTGCTATTTTGCGTGCGAGAATCGCCATTTAAAATTTTCGCATGCGGTAGTGATTTAAAGATTCGCATTGGCGAAAATTCGCATGGTGCTAGATAACTTTGTCAGCTTATTGCAAAGCCC
>CM070033.1:172299181-172319950 GCA_036250615.1 Ptychadena robeensis | reverse complement strand
AAGTTCGCGTTCGCCGTTCGCGAACCCGAAAATTTGGGTTCGCGACATCACTACTCATCATAAGCATGAAACACATTTGAGGAGGAAGAGAAGAGTCAGGGTTTTCTAATAAAAAAAAGAGGGGGAATTGACCTGGTGGAACTTTTTTTTCATTATTACCTAGCTTAGATATTAGGGATATGAGTACTAGCACGCTCAGAGAATGTTGGCCATTTGTCACCTTTAGTAGGCATGTTTCAACTGCAGCACTGTAAACGCATATTTCCCATTCGCTTTAGTCTCTAGACTACAACACATAGCTAAAAAGAATTATAATGGAGAGACCTATAGCACTTCACCAGCATGTAATCTATAGACTTTAATTCAGATTCTTAACTCTATTGTGACTTCCATAATCATAACGGATGTCTTTGCAGTACTTATCATAACTTTGGCAGTAAATGTACAAGCTCTGATCTTACCCACTGAAAGCATTGATAAGATAGAGTATGAGATCATAAATATGAATTAAGGATGTCACTGTAATGGAAGCAGGAAACAGAAGGCATCTATCACACGCAGAGTAGTGTCTTGTACTGGGACATAATATAGATGTTCTTATTAGGTCAGGTCAGTTATATATAACATTCTTAGCAGCATTAAACCTGAGGCAAAATTTATTGGAATCCAACGTGCTGCAAACCTTGTTATGCTGAATTCAAGACCTGCTGGTCTAAAGGTATAAAAGACGAACATAAATTGCCGGTACCCTGCAGACTATGGAAGGTGCCGTGCCAGAAAGTGAATTTATAGATCTGTTGTTTCATAAGCAGGAGGGGTGCTGTCTTCTTTGCGTGTTCAACAAATTAGAAAATGGTTCTTATTTAAGGGGTCAGTCTACTGAAAAGTCATATTTTAGTCTTAGCTGGAGTCTGGGAGTCTGGTAGGCTGACCCTGGCTTCTGAATCCTTCAACAGCCAGTTTCCTATTACGTACTTTACACCTTTACAGTTAGGAGTTTTGGATAGTTATCTAGCTTAATGTTTTCCTGGGTCTTTTGCCTGGGCTACTGCCTACTTCAGAGCTTGGAGCTCAAAGCTTCCAACCTTAAGGAATCTCTCCTTCTCCTGCAGCTTTCACAAAGAGTGTTCCCAGCCAGGGTCTGGGTGAGGATTCCTTGACAACCTCTCGCAAGGACTGCCAATCTGATTCTGGACTAATCTGAATCCTGCTAGCTGTATACCTAAGTAGGTGCCAACAGTGATAGGCGAGCAACGAACTGCATCCCCCACACCTATACACCGATTCTCAGATCCCTTCTTCAGGCTAAATACAATTCTGTTTTTTTAAAACTCACCTTTATACAAAAAGTTACAAGGACATCAATATTTTAACAAAAGCTTTTTGTTATGAATTATTAAAATTTCATATTACTGCCACTTTGTGTACTGTAAATGTTAACTTCTGGTAATGGGTGCTACAGCTTTACTGTTTTCTAAAATCTCTACATGGATGTTGGCAGTCTATCTCTATTTTGTAGTTGGTATTTTCTATTTCAAATAGTTTTATGGGGAAGTCATCTTCTATGTTAGTATGAATAGATTTGTGTACTGGGAGGCAAACTGTGATCCCATTACCACACCCATCTGTTGCAAGTACAGCACAGGCCACAGTATAAAAGATCTCAGGATTATGGTGCTGATGGGGAATTTAAATTTACAAAAAGAATGGGAATCCAAAAATTCTAAACTCTGGAGTATGGCCTGAACACAGACAGCAACTTGATGTGTCACTATTACTTCAATCACTAACAGTAGTAAAAAAGAAGAAAAATTCCTAATTACATTAAAAAGGAGTAGACCTAGCCAGACCTATGTGAAACAACTTTTAGACTGTCTTCTTCATTTAAATAGGTGGTCAAAGGTTTAGCCACACCAATAATTACCCTACAGAGCAAGCTGCTGATTACGTCCGTTGTGTAGAAACAAAGTTTTTTTTGGACTTGGTCAAGTAAAAAAAGAAAGAAGAAGGAAAACTAACATAAGAGAAATTGTTTCAATATATCATGTATTTTTCTTTTTGGGTTTATGTCTGCTTTCATGTGTGACATCAGTTTTACTTATAAACTATAACTGTTCTGTACTAATGAAGGCTGTAAAATTCGGAGGTGAACTAGAGGTGACACTGCAACATATGTCATTATATATTGTTCGTTTTTAGCTCAGTGTGTTACTCCACTGATTTTGCTCCTGTTAGATGTTGAATATACAGAATAACAGTAGTATGTCACCTGACTGTGTTCATGTCAAGCAGAAAAACATTGCAAAAAAAATTTCTGATCTACTTCAGTGACAAAAAATATGTACAGCTGTGGTCCAAAATCAGTTTCAGCGATAATAGTTATCGCCATTTATTATCCTATCCCTCATCTGATCTGCTGTGTTTAAACAAAAAACTTCGATTTTAAAGATATCCACCAGTGCCTTAAGGATATAGCTTGACACCCCACAGTGATATCATAAGTATATACTGATAGTGTGATGTATACCAGCACTGAATGTTTAAACATAACACGGAATATAAGCAGGGTTGGCATCAGAGCTCCAGGAGCAGGCGGGCATGGACAGGTGAACTGGGGGCATGCCCAGGGCTGCCGTCAGAAAAGTTGTTGAGCGGTGAGGGGGGCTGTGTGCAAAGGCTGCCGTCGGTCCGGGAACCTGGTTGCTATGCACAAGGCCTCCCTGGCTGCATATGGCATAGGAAGATGGTCCCAATTGAGCGGGCACACCGACCTGACTGGGCGGGCCTGGTCCACCATGGCCCTGGCACTGAATATAAGCCAGTATATCCCAATAAGTTCAGATGTTCATAAGCTCTATCTGTTGTAGTTTAAGGGGAGACAATACAACCTTAAGGCACCCCATGGGCCATATTCACTTTAAAAAGGGTGAAGGCTTGGGGGGGGGGGGGGGGGGGGGGGGGGGGGGGGGTTTGTTACACATTTCATGAAAGCATTTCGATCAATACAAATAGTTAGAATATTTTTTTCAGTATTCCAGTTTTTTCTTTTATATAGCTACCACCTTTGGAGTATTCCCAAATCCTTAAACTCTAATCATATCCAATATATGGCATTACCAGGCACTTATACACTCACCGGCCACTTTATTAGGCATACCTGTCCAAGACAAACCGCCGCAGTTCAAACCGAGCTTCAGAATGGGGAAGAAAGGTGATTGAAGTGACTTTGAACGTGACATGGTTGTTGGTGCCAGACAGGCTGGTCTGAGTATTTTAGAAACTGCTGATCTTCTGGGATTGTCACGCACAACCATCTCTAGTGTTTACAGAGAATGGTCCGAAAAAGGGAAATCTGCCAGTGAGCGGCAGTTCTGTGGGTACAAATGCCTTGTCGATGCCAGAGGTCAGAGGATAATGGCCAGAGTGGTTCAAACTGATAGAAAGGTAACTAACTCAAATAACCACTTGTTACAACCAAGGTATGCAGAAGAGCACAACACGTCGCACCTTGAGGCAGATGGGCTACAGCAGCAGAAGACCACACCAGGTGCCACTCCTGTCAGCTAGGAACAGGAAACTGAGGCTACAGTTCGCACAGGCTCACTGAAATTGGACATTAAAGGATTGGAAAAATGTTGCCTGGTCTGATGATTTCTGCTGTGACATTCGGATGGTAGGGTCAGAATTTGGCTTCAACAACATGAAAGCATAGATCCATCCTTGTATCAACTGTTCAGGCTGGGGCTGGTGGTGTATAGTGTGGGTGACATTTTCCTGGGACACTTTGGGCCCCTTAGTAGTAATTGATCATCGTTGCAACGCCACAGCCTACCTGAGTATTGTTGCTCACCATGTCCATCCCTTTATGACCACAGTGTGCCTAACTTCTGATGGCGACTTCCAGCAGGATAATGCACCATGTCATAAAGCTCATCATCTTAGACTGGTTTCTTGAACATGACTGTACTTAAATGGCCTCCACAATCACCAGATCTCAATCCAATAGACCTTTGGGATGAGGTGGAATGGGAGATTTGCATCATGGATGTGCAACCGACAAATCTGCAGCAACTGCGTGATGTCACTATGGAACAATGTGTCTGAGGAATGTTTCCACGACCTTGTTGTATCTATGCCACGAAGGATGAAGGTAGTTCTGAAGGCAAAATGTGGTCCAACCTAATACTAGCAAGGTGTGCCTAATAAAGTGGCCGGTGAGTGTATATGATCCATACTGTCCCCCTGAGGACATATTAAACTCCTTTGCGCACATTCCTATTTGCTTTGGCAGCTACTGTTTGGCATGGAGTTCTGTTGCTTAGCATAGTGTTGACTGGTACTCCCTAATCTCTTTTTGGGTTTTTTCCATCTTATTTAATGCAAAGGTGGAATGCTATGCTAGATTATCTTACATATTTCAAGAGTAAATTGCATCTGTCATTCAACTGCCCATATTGTCATTTAGTTGCGATCTTACTGTAATCTGTTGCAATCTTGCTTCAATTTAATTCTACCTAATTTGGTGCCATCAGCAGAATTGGCAGTATTACTTTCTATTCTGTCCAAGAAGTCATTAAAGCAGAGCTCCCGCCAAATGTAACAGGATAAAGGGTAATAGGCTGTTAAAAAATAGGAAAAACAGCCTTTAATGCAATATGTACTTTAAATCCTTCTTTGCTGTATTTCAATTCTCTGGTTACACAATGCTGTAAGTTATTTGTATCATATATTTGTTTACCATTTTAAAAAGAATGCTTCGACAGTATTGCCTAACCATTAGTGATGATCGCGAATATTCGGATTCTGAATATTAATTGCGAATATCGGCAATTCGGAAATTTGCGAAGATGGTGAATATATTGCCGAATATTCGCAATTCCGGATATTCTGTATTTTTTATCCATTACACATGCCTCTCAATGCAAGTGGACAAATGGAAAGGTGCAACAAGAGCTTAGCAACACCATCAACAGTTTTTCTTATTGAATATTGGGTGATGCGAATATTGCGAAAAATTCGCATAAAAATTTGCGCCATGTTAAACATATATTGCGCACGCGAAATTCGCAATAAAAACTGCCAATATTCGCAATAAAAAAAACCTGAATATTGCCGAATGCGAATATTTTCCGAATGTTTTCCATAAAATTTGCGGCATGCCGCGAATACGAATGTTGCCTATGCCGCTCATCACTACTAACCATCTCTGGTATAGAGTCTGTATCAGCATGAGAAGGCAGATGCAGCAAGTAAAGGTACCCATGCATGGGTAAATTTTTCCTTCGATTCCAGAATGTTCAATCACCATGCGCATTCGTGGCAATCGGTCGTTCAGTAATTGAACGCGGCCGTCAAGCAGGATTGATTAAGCCCGCTCGCGGAAAGGTGAATCGAACAGGGTTCGCAGGAATCGATTGTGTAAAATGGGGGGGGAACACCAATTTGCTGTTCAATTGATGAATGCTTGAGCATGGGTATCACCGTGTGTAAGGGGACCCTAAGTGCACCCAAAATCTTATCCATACCAGTCACTTCTAGGTATAGAGTCTGGGGGTAGAGGAGAAACTGTGCTTCCCTCTTCTTTCCATGGGAATCCCCTCCCCTGCAGAACATGCTACACCCTCCTGCCTACTTGTGGAGGTCTCAAGTGGGAGACTAATTTGTTATCAAGAATCCCCTCTTAATGTTGCTCCCGGATATTTACCGCCTTACCCTGTGGAATAAGTAGTGATGAGCAGCATAGGCAATATTCTAATTAGCGACACTTTGCAAATTATTCCACAAATATTCAAAGTAAATAAACAAAATCTCCTGTTTACTTTTTGCGAATATTCTGCATTTTTATATGCGAATATTGTGATCGCAATGTCTCGGCAAATTAGTTTGAAGAAGAAGGTTTTTCTTGTTTACCAAATGAACGATCTATCGTTTGATGATCAAACGAAACATCGACCAAATAGTCAAGATTACAAAGATATTTCTAAAGTGGGCTTTATCTCTATCAGCAGCACTGGGGAGGAACAAGGTCACACCGTTAGAGGAACTCTCCTGTGGTGGCATTACGCTTTTATTATGAACTCTATAATATGCTTTACAAAATTTAGATTCATCACATCCACTGAATCTCAGCTTTTCCAGTTTGCACATTGGGAAAACAAACATTTGCTTTGTCCTCAGCTTTGGTAATTATATTAGCTGATTTACCTCTCAGAGAGCCGATATTATTACATTTTTATTCTTTATAAACCTGTCAACTTTTTTGGAGGCATTTTATTCCATTAGCAATTGCAACCTGTGTTTAAACTTCTGTCTTTGCTAATGCAATTTCTTTTTTGAAAGTTTATTACACGTCCCATAATTGTTTAATGCATTTTAGAACCCTCAGCCCTTAAAGTAAGCATTTAGTGGCGTAAAGCAATATAGACAAATGTAGTTAACTAGTATACACCATTACATTTTTCATTATGGTTGTAGTCTGTAGTCTCTTCAGTACCAGAGCTCTCATCTCTGAAATGTGGGGTGTCACAGCACAGTTACAATCAGAATGTTAAATTATAGCCATAGTGAATATAATTTGCCCATAGCACAAGTCACAAGTGTCTCTGATTTGGTGTCGCCCAGTAAAGGGAACCCATGGTGTTATCTCATGGTGAGCATACTAAATTCACTGTAGAACAATGTGGGTTACATTTTGCTAACAGTGGGAGGGGCTCAAAAAAAGTATGATGTGTCTTGGATGAATGAAGCTACAGCAGATGGGTAAATCATGTGGACAAGTGATCATAAAAAACGGAAGTCAACGTCACTGACATCCCTTCTGGTACTTGGAACTCACAGTTCCCAGTTTCTGTATCCGGATGTGATGTCACCGACGTCACTTCCGGTTCAAGGCGGTTTTCTTTCATGAGAGACTGTATTCTCTCTGTGGTCTCTCATGAAAGAAATCTTCCACTGGCCGGATCTTTCTGCTCCTGATCCAGCCAGCGGAAGAGTAGTCACCTTCTTTCCGCCGGTGAACAGGGCAGGTCAAACACCTGTACTGTTCGCCGGGGGAAGAAAAGTGACAGTTTGGCCATCACTAATGTGGACACACTACAAGGTAGTAAGTTCCTGCAGATGTACTACAGGAGATTATCAGTAGTGATGAGCGGCATAGGCAACATTCGTATTCGCGGCATGCCGCGAATTTTATGGAAAACATTCGGAAAATATTCACATTCGGCAATATTCGTTTTTTTTTTGTTATTGCGAATATCGGCAGTTTATTGTGAATTTCGCGCGCGCAATATATGTTTAACATGGCGCGAATTTTTATGCGAATTTTAAAAGTGACGATTTTCGCAATATTCGCATCACCCCAATATTCATTTCAAAATCTGTTGATGGTGTTGCTAAGCTCTTGTTGCAGCCTTCCCATTCGTCCACTCACATTGAGAGGGAAGTGTAATGGATAAAAAATACCGAATATCCGGAATTGCGAATATTCGGCAATATATTCACCATCTTCGCGAATTTCCGAATTGACGATATTCGCGATTAATATTTGGAATCCGAATATTCGCGATCATCACTAATTATCAGTAGATATATTACAGAAGATAGTTAGTCAGTGAAGATACAGTAGTGGTTGTCAACCTTTTTAGATCGACAACACCGGAAGTGATGTCACAAAGTGACACTTTCTGTATTTGAAATGTGGAAGTACCAATGTGGAGTGTCACTTCTATGTTTTAAATACTGGAAATTACACTGCAGCAAAGATTATGCTGCGGCTGTCACACTGACATTGCAGGCATGCTTAACAAGGGAGTTAAGAGTCCTCTTCCTAACTTGAAGCAAGTCCTTGTACCCTAAATAACTAAATCGGCTCAAGTGACTCCTCAATCACAGATAGAGAATTCTGCAGAGGGTGTAATGCTGGTCACCACCCCCTTTGTGGAAAGTGTGCACCATCACATACCAGGGTGAATCCAGGGTCACTGTCTGGAATTTTCCAGCACCTTTCTCTGTCTGGGCCCCTGCAGATTGTTGCACCCAGCGGCAGAGGATCCCATCACTAGTGTTGAGCTTGATTATTGCGAATATGATGGCGGATATTCGCAATGTAGAATATTTGCGATATTATGCATTGGGAAGCTTATGGCCATGCATTGAGATTTTTTATTCGCAATGCGAACATAAATACCACATATCACCATTGATACATTCATTCATACACTTAAATTGCAAATATCAAATCGAATATTAGTAGAATTATTTGCAAAATATCGCAAATTTGAATACTGCCTATGCCGCTCATCACCACCCATCACCTGTAAGAGGCAGCGTTCCAATGCAGGCCCTTGCACACATCCTAATAAACTCAATGCACTCACTGCCAGATGATGTAAGAACTGGTACTTTATTGATGGTCCTTGCAGATACAGCATACAATTCTGTACCAGCTATGTAAAATATGCAGTAGGCTCTGACCTAGCCCCGATCTCCACCCGGTGTAATCTCCTCCAAGGCTAGGGGAAACCCTGCCCTATATGGCTACATCTGGGCTAACAGGGGGACTCCAGTCCCACAGACCTTCATGCCCTCTATAGGGACCACACTTCACCTCCCTTGGTCAGCTTCCTATTGCCAAAGAACATGAAGACAGGCAGGGCAATCCCACGTGGCTTGACCACAGTCCCATCATAATTATATTAAAGGTAAACACACAAATGTTTTCATTAATCTCAGATACCCAAGCTCATATTCACATAACAAAGGCCACCAAGTTACAAGGGTAGAGTCCCAACCCAAGAAAATCCACTGTTCCACTATTGTTTGAATGGTGGGATGGGGTAAGTGTTGATTGTGGCTCAGGTGGTGAGTGCTCTGGTTTAAGATATCCAAAAGCTGCTTCTTTAATGACATCAGTTAGCCAAAACGGTATCTCTTTGACGCCAAACTTTCTATATTGCAAGATACACAAAAAGAAACATAATTTACATCTCCTGCTATTTTTTTACTATATATTAGAATTATTATAGAGTCCTAGTACAAAACTATACCACTTGCCTTTGACTTAGGCTGCATTTAAATGTGCGATTGCTGACAAAAGAATAATAGCAATACATTGCTATCCTTCTAAAGGATAGGACAGCAACCCCAGCAAATTACTAATCAACTATTAATCAGCTTATTGCCGTGGGCAGGTCTGAATGTCTATACCGTTTAAAAATAATATTTACTTTTCATATTTATATAAAAAATACATTAAAAAAGTAAATGTAATTTTCTATTCACTCTATCGACCTCTTCTACATATCATGAACTTAAACTCAAACACACACCTAAATGGAAATGTATTTTGTATTTTTCAGCATTATATGGAGAACATTAGGCATGCAAGGAGCTTATGGTTAAAAATGACTTATTAAATATTTATTCTTATTAATATTTTTCTCTATTTTTCCTTTGAGGCAGCAGTAGCAGGAAGACAAAGATGAAAAAAGACAGAATTTCTTTTATAAATCTTTTATTTATCTGTCCTGCAGTACCTTGGGAGCGCATTGGACTGAGAGAAAAGGCCAATGACAAAGGCAAGGACAAAAACAGAAATCTACATGGCTAATATCTTTCCTATCACATAATGGAAGGACGGGGAATTTTGAAAATCTTATTATATTTTATTTTAAATGAAAGAATATCAAAATAAAATAGTGTATTTTGTCTAATATAGAAAGGTTATGCCTACTTCTTTGCACTGTTACACATTGTGTGTGACTGCTCCTTCTCCCTATACAAGTTTAAGAGAGCTACTGGAAAGGCACATGATCTTTTAAAAGCAAAGGAAATGTTTTAAACTTTGGAGACCAAATATATTTGCACATTATGGGGTACTTTCCTTGCAAATGCCCTATAAATCACATTCAAAATGTATTAACGTCATTGATGTGCATACCCATGGAGTTTGTAAGGGTCGGCACTGCCCCATTCCAGGAGTAGCACCTGTGCACATTCACGTACCGGTTCATCTCTGGGTCACCATCTTGGTCGGACCTCTGCAGACCATCCCTCTCGGCGCAGGACAAGCTCCTCTGCCAACACAGTCTGTAAAGAAGGAAAAGGGGCGATGTCCACAATGCAGGAATGTTGCACAATGTCTCAATGAGTCCAAACACCCGTTGTCTTTGGTGTAATTTCTGGTACTTTATTGACGTCATCAGCTCAGGTACAGTCTGTGCCATGCATGCCATGCCATCTGGGAGCAGCCTTGCCTTCACAGCTTCACTCATCCTAGCCCTCTTCTCTGTTGGTCACTCTCCTCCTAGGACCAGGCCACCCTCGTCCCCAGCCGGGGAACAAGGGGAAGGATCTCCATACTAGGCACTCCTAGAATGGAATGTCATGTTCACATGATTTAGGAAGATTCTAGCACATTCCTAATTTTCATACATATCACACACAGGCCTAGGCAGACACCTGCTCTGCCTGGCAACAGCTCAGATTACAGTGCCCCACAGTAACCTCACTATTGCCGGTTAACCCCTTATACACAGGCTTCTAATGCTGTTCATGACACAGTCTTAAAGGCACAATTAAACATCTCAATCCTACTCTTATTATAACATTGGCACAAAACACACACCCCACTCTGCTGAAAGTCTATGCCTGCATTAATATGCAGGTTAATGGTGAAGCCCCCCGCGACTCCAGTGAACCTGAAAGAATTGGCGTGGATGTCAAGGGATGCCGCAGGCTGAGTGTAGCTCGGTGTTAACACTTGGGAGGTGAAGGAATTCTGAGTGCTTCTCATCCCCCTTATGCTTGCAGTAAATAAAGGTTAACATTTACTTTTTAATATAATTAAAGACAACCCCCTAAAATGTGTTCAAAATGTGTGTATTGCATAAAAATATTGCCCATGGACAATTCTCGGAAACAGATTTCAAGTAACGCATCAAATCTTTAGGTGTTTGTTCTCCATAATCATGATTGTAATGTAAGGTCCAGGAAACTGTCTACCTCACTGTACATTCAAGCTCTCAATTGCCGCAGATAGCTCACAAATGATGATTAATGTGCTTTTACCTTCTGAGCTAATGTATATTGTAATTCACAGTGATTCTTCCCTCTCTCTCCACCCCCACACATCCCTGGCATCATTGATTGTGTCGGGGGTGTGTTGATAAAAGACAGCTCCACCTCCATAACATGGAAGTCAATGGATCCACAACCCCCCTCTGTTTCTAGGTGTCAATAATGACCTGGAAGAGATCGGCAGGTCCTCTGATACTCAGATTCACCGCGAGCCTCGTCTGGTATAGGTGAGTATCCACAAACGTAGCTCCAGGTGAGTTTGCTGGGCTAGCAAACTCACCCCAAGCTAGGTTCGGGCTAAATGCTCAGGGGGTTAATTAAAATATAGCTCAGTGTAAAAATATATGATAAATATATATCTGCATTATTGCTATCAAAGCTAATTGATACTTACTTTTGCTGAAGGAGATAAGGTCAACCCAGGAAGTCCCTGAAGGAATAAAGTAGCAGCCAAAAGCTCCCTTGGGGTAAGGCTCCACTACGGAGGACAGAAAAACACATGCGGAAAGCCCCACAGTGCAGTCGCGGTTTCCCTGTGGATTTTCACCGCAGGTTTTTTTCTGTGTCTGCACTGCACCACAGCCAATTTGCGGCAGTGGAGTCCAGCTCATTGGGTGTAATGGGAGCAATTCAGCCTCAGCTAAAAAAAAAGTGCCACATCCGCTCCCAAACTGCCCAAGTGGAGTCTTACCCTTAAGGGGCAGTAATGGCGAGCCTATGATGCTGTCACTCAGTAGAGACATTTGGCTCACAGTGACCTTTCTGTGCTTTCAAGCTGGGCACCCTTTGTTGACTTCCTGATGTTTGGGTTGGGTTCCAGGGATTGACAGCAGGCTCAAAAGCTCCCAATGTTATTTAAAAAAAATGGAAGCCACATCCCTTGTATAGCACTGGGGCCCGGTTTTGCTTTCTACTAGGATAAGCTCCAGTTTTACATTGTGACATGGAACCATAGTGAGAAAGTAGAATTTTGAAACAAAATGGCATCCGAAACAACCCTCACACTACAATGATGCTTGACATATTTATATGAGAAAACTTCACAAGTTTGTACCCAGTCAACACTGGTCATCCAAATGTGTTGACAAGAAGGGACTATTGCTGGCAAAACAAATATACAAAAAAAGGTTTGTAAAACCAAATCTTTTTTATCCGTGATTTAAAACCATAAATGTACTTCAAACTTCCAGTCCTGTGTTTAAGCTCGTCGCGTTTCGTGACTTACTCATTTGGATGACCAGTGTTGACTGATTGCATGAAGTTTTCTTACTCATTTGGATGACCAGTGTTGACTGATTGCATGAAGTTTTCTCATATATGTATTAGTGTTGAGCTCGAATATCCGATTTTCGAATATTTAGCTCGAATATCGCTATTTTGCCATTCGGCGAATATTCGCGAATATATTATCAGATATCCGACGCGATCACGATTTATTGCGATTTTATAATCGCAATTTTATAATCGCGATCCATTGCAATGAATGGGATCGCGATTCTATAATCGCAATGCGATTTTTTTAAACGGGAATTACGGATATTCTCCCAGTCAAATATCCGAGCTCCATTGACTTGCATGCATTGCGCATATTGGATCGCAATTGCGATTTTAAGATCGCAATTCATGTCGTAAGTACGGATATTCGAGATTACGAATATGGAATTGAATATTATGGCGGATATTCGCGAAATTACGCGAATTCGAATATTGCCTAGTCGCTCATCACTAATATGTATATGCGGGATATACTTACTGTGATATCAACTATCAAGGCAGCCTCCTTTATGCTTGATATATTTAGTATCTATTTGCTCACTGCAGCCTCATCTATGTGTTTGCATGCACTGAAACTAATTTAAGTGATTTGTTCACAGAAAATATAAGTTTGATATAAAGTAGCACAATTGTGTTGCTTAAAATATTGCAATTGCCATCATTATATTCTACAGGTTGTTATATTCATTGTTTTGGGCTTCAAGTATGTGTTCATGGAAGAATCTCAAGCCTGTAATCCACATTATATAGTCATAAAACTATGCTTTTTACCCTGCATTAGCAAATCCAGCAGTTGTTTTATCAATGTAAACAACCTTTGGTTGCTGTAGGTTATTTTCTAAATTAGCATTGCGCTTTTGCCTATTATATAAGCCAAATTTTAATAGGAATGTTTATTTATAAAGTGCACAACTGTTGAAAAGAGTGGCGGGTGTTTATTTTTTTAGTTGCTGATTGTCTACGTAGGATGATAATTGTCAGCTTTAACCACGGTATAATCCAAACATGTGTTGTAACCTTTATTCCATTTTACAGCGTGGTTAATTAAATGTTTTTGACTTATAATCTCCCCACGTTCCCTAAACATGAATGCTTTGGCTTCCTATGTAAATAACTAGCCTTATTTTGTACCAATGAAATGTCAGAATTATATGTTCTGTTCTTTTTGGCTCTGTACCTTTGTACAAACCCTCACTGTGATTCTACATTTTCGGTTTCGAAAAGCACTAAAATAAAATTCAGCAGCCAGCAATTTTAGGCAAAATCACCCCCACTGCTTCTGAAAATCAAACTGGATACAATAGGTATTATGAGTTATTGTATGAGTTTCTGGACAGGTTTTCTTCCTATCATTTAATATGCATGTCTGATGCACTTACCATTGCACTCTGTTTTCATCGCTCTTTCCATTGTTCACGTTGAACACGATACAAATTTAAGCAGCTTGTGCATATTTAACACAGCTGAATCACTGGGACGATCACCGATTTCCAGCAGTTCCGGCATAGAGAAAACTATGCAGCATTTCAAGATCTCAATTTCATTTAGGATTTGTTACTGGATATGGATATTCTGAAATGTTACAAAATGTTATTGTAACTAAAATGTAGCTGTTTTTATATTTAAAGCGGACCTACCACCAGAAGTATATTTTTGCATGAATGGCACTAGAAGTGATGATAATAACGAGGAAAGCATTACAAAAAAAAACAAAAACTTACCTGTAATAAATTATTTAAAAAAATCCCTTGCAGCCCTTCCTCTCTCTCTGGCACTGATGGCATACCCTGCGGTAGCATGTCATTTTGTGATTGCTGTGTAATTCTGTGATCTCAGCTCTCCATTGCAATGTACACAGACAAAAATTCCCATGGAAAGCCATTACAAATTCCCCGCAGTGGCCATTTGTCATATTGCTCCCCTAACCCCCTGAAGCCTAGTGAATAAAGATGGAATCTCTCATACGATTACAGGGAACAGCAGGTGGGTATATTATTTTTAGATTGTGGAGCCTTTAGCCACCATCATACTAGCTCAGAGGTAAGTGAAACTTTAATTTTACTTATATATTTTATTACATATTGAGTATACATCTGCTTTAATATTTGCATTTGTACTAATGGCTTTTCTCAGGTGAATGTTAAAGCAGATTGAGTTATAACTGGCTTGACTTAAAACCAACTTGAGTTACAACCAACATTTTTTTGACTTTCTTCCAAACAATTCCACCTTCCATTTTATTCTCTCCTCCTGAGAGCCAAATATGTCACCTTGAATGGTGATTACAATTTGTTGTTTCTGGCAAGCTAGGCATTTTAAATTTTGGGGTTTTTCTGATATACAACATTTTGTATTCTATAACTCACCAATAGCATAGAGCAAACATGGCCACTAGCCACTAGCTAGAGCTACATTAAAAGTCTGTTAAAGTAAATCTGGCTTACCTTCTTCCTGTATTGGAAGCAATCCATATGGAGTCCCATGACGTCTTCATTCTCATTGTAAATGTCTGCCTGGAGAATCTCTTCGTTGTCAATTAATTGCTGATTTAAACACAGAAAGAATAAAAGATTCCAATGAAAAATTATACTATTGTATATAAGTTATATGTGTTAACATTTTTAAATATTACGTTATGCCCGAACTCAGTAGGTCACAGTTCTTGGATCTTGGATTTACAGATCTTGGATCTGGGATAGAGCACAATCGCCAGTGCTCTGTGAACCTGCAGCTCTCTAGGCTCACATATTCCTTCTGGCCTGTGCGCGCTCACGGCCATCTATCATCCCTGTTTTCGAGTGGGAGTGATTGGTCCTGCTTGAAAACAGGGATGGGCACATATGATATGGGCCAGATAGATGGCCGTGAGCGTGCACGGCCGAAACAGTTCTAATTTTGTTTCATCAGTCCACAGAACACTATCCCAAAACTTTTGTGGTTTGTCCACATGACTTTTGGCATACTGCAGTCGATCAACGGATGGATGGATCAACGCTATGTTTGGAGGAGGAAGAACAAGGCCTATGAAGAAAAGAACACCTTGCCTACTGTGAAGCATAGCGGGGGTCAATCATGTTTTGATTGGGCTGTTGGGTCAATGGGCTGTTTTGCTTCTGCAGGTACAGGGAAGCTTCAGCGTGTGCAAGGTACCATGAATTCTCTTCAGTACCAAGAGATATTGGAAGGAAATGTGATGCAGTCTGTCACAAACCTGAGGCTTGGGAGACGTTGGACCAAGAAAAAAGTTGCAGCGCACAAGCTTAAGAATGTGACTGAACTGGAGGCTTTTGCCCATGAAGAATGGGCTAAGATACCCGTAGATCGCTGCAAGACACTTGTGTAGTTTAAAAGCTGTTATAACTGGAAAAGGATGTTGTACTAAGAATGAACGTCACTTGGGGGTTGAATAAAACTGATAATGATGTTAGCACAGAAAAGACATTTGTGGTTATTTCATTATTAATGTTATGTTATATTTGTCTGACTTACAAGTGCCTCGCTGATTTCATTGTAAACAAGATGACTGAAATGATCAAAATCAATGTCAAAATGGTCAAAACACTCAATTTCAGTGGGGTTGAATAATTTGAAACACAACTGTTTATAGCTTCCATATGGGTTAAAATCTAGAGATAGAGAGCTGATCTGGAAATGTACTAGAGCAAATAAATGTACTAGAGCAAAAAAGAATATCGATAAAGATAGATCAGGGGTGTCAAAATGGGAAATTTGGCCCACACTTTGATTATATTTGGCCTCCAAGATTTGTAATCACATTTCTTTTAGAAATTAATGAAACAGACTTTTATTTGATATTTAATGTCACATGTGTCACATAATGCGATCATTTAGAACTGGGATCCTTAAATGATATAGTGTGTGTGCGTAATTTTTTGCACTTTTTGTTATGTTACAGCCTTATTCCCAAATGGATTAAATGCATTTAATTCCTCAGAATTCTACACACAACACTCCATAATGACAATGTGAAAAAAGTTTATTTGAGGTTTTGTAAATTTATAAAAAAATCAAAAATCCCATATACATAAGTATTCACAACCTTTGCTCAATACTTTGTCCATGCCCCTTTGGCAGCAATTACAGCCTCAAGTCTTTTTGAATATGATGCCAGAAGCTTGGCACACCTCTCCTTGGCCAGTTTAGCCCATTCCTCGTTGCAGCACCTCTCAAGCTCCATCAGGTTGGATGGGAAGCGTCTGTGCAGCCATTTTATGATCTCTCCAGAGATGTTCAATAGTGATGAGCGGCATAGGCAATATTAGAATTTGCGATATTTCCCGAATAATTCTACTAATATTCAAATCTGTAATCGCGAATATTCGTTACCGCACGTGGTCGCAATAATAATCACCTCATAATTACCTTTAAATGTGCTATTTATTTTCGCATTGCGAATATATGATTCGCAATCCATGTCCATAAGCATCCCAATGCGAATATTCGAAATTGCGAATCTCCGCCACCATATTTGCGAAATTTGCAAATTCTCAAATAGCTGATATTCGCCGAATATATTCAAAATTTGAATATTCGAGACACTAATGTTCAATCTGATTCAAGTCTGGGCTCTGGCTGGGCCACTCAAGGGCATTCACAGAGTTGTCCTAAAGCCATTCCTAGTACAAAAGAAAATGATAATTGCTTAGTAGACCAGCCACCTTACTGGCAAATGGCTTACATATATCAATAAAAACAGTCCTGTGGTCTCTGACTGTGGTCTCAAGAGTTTAAGATTCTAATCACATTATTCAAATGCTACAGTCCAACTAGAGAATTTTTTCCATAGGTAGGTTAGTTACTTCCCCAGAATGCTGATGGAAATACGAAGGAGCATTGATTGATTATATCATTGATTATATCATCCTTTTGGTCTCTCCTCCTTTTGTCAATTCTCTAGTGTCTAAAATCATCCACAATTAAAAGCCAACAGGTACCCAACAGTACCATTGGCACGTTCAGGAATGTTGGGGGCAATTTTTAAGGGTGGTTGACTCCTGTCTTCTTACCATCTATCAGAACCATTGATGTCACTTGATCAAGCATTGCCGTAATGGCTCTTGCCTTTTTTAACCTCCTTAGGATTTGAGACGAACCCAGTTTGACCGGTGTTGGGTTCATCACAAACGCAAGAGGAATGGGGATTGGCAAACCGATATACCCCCTTGATGACAGGGGTGGGTGGGAATTTCAAGCAGAGTACAGTACATTAGGGAGGTTAATATAAGTTGTGCAGTGCAGCAGGTTGTGGAGCACCAATGTAAAGATATTGTGCTGATACTGATACTCACTGTATTTCTAATACACTGAACAATTTTACCACTCTCAATGTGAGATCGATTTAAAACCGTTTGATTTCTTTCCTTAGTGTGCATGTCCATAGTACCATCGGTTACAAATTGATCATGGTACCTAGAAAACCCGTCAGATACTTGTACGATTGACTGAAATTTACCAACATGTCCGATCATGCTTCTATTCGATTTTATGTTCAATTTCAACAACTTTTGGTAGATCATACCAGGTGTGCAGGAAACCACTTGAGTTTGATCAATTTAAACCATACAGAAATATCAAAACCATGTCTGGCTACCATAATTGTCTTTTTTGTACTTGTCTCTCTTCTCTGTGTGTTTAATGGTAGTTAATAGATTATCATTCAGAACCTCTTCTTAGGTGTGGTCTTGAGTTCTTGACCATACAATAGTCCAGTGTCACATCTTTAGAATATCTGTGGTTTGAGTATTAGGACTTCAGCTATGAAAGTTCTAGGAAAGGACACATGTCAGTCATTGGGAATAGATATTGTGAATCTGCTGGAAAGTTGACATTATCCACGACTATGTTCAGGTATTGAGCCTATCAAAGGAATGATGGTTGTGAAGTATTGGAGATAAGGTGCTGATTTTAAGAGGAAGTGAGAACCTCTGTACATTTCTCTATATTGGATTACAAAAGAACCTCTTAGCATATTGTCACCGAGAGATGCTCCCAAGGGACTAAAGCCCCCCATACACCTTACAATCTTTCCATACAATTTCTGTACAATAACATTTTGTTCTACCAAAACCATGTAATATGAGGACCTTCCTAATCCTTCCAATCACTATGTATTCTATCAGGGAGGACCCTATACTACACAGTTGTTGGTAGATCTAATGGAGATTGTATGGATCGATCTTAAGGTGTATGGGGGGCTTAACACAGTTATCATTAGTCTTTGTTTACAAATGTCTTTAATAGTGGCCTGGAGCTGGATAAAATTGGTTATCTTTACCAGCCACCACTTCACACAAATGGCATCTTTGATTGAACATGGCTGTGTGGGAAGAAATTGTTTTCTCAGTGAAGATTATTTTAGCACAGCATGTATGTGTCATATAATCATATCATAGGATGGTGGGAAGCTGCTTTGATGGAGGAGATCTGACAGGCATAGAAAATATACACATAAGTGATACAGTATATATGTTAGCTGTGTCTAGGATTGTCCTTCAAGGTGGGTTTACACGTCAAGATTTTTGTTTCGTTCAATTTCAGATTTGATTTTTTGTTAGATTTTTTTATCAGGTTTCGTTCGTCCATTTATTGAAGGTAATTAGATTTTTTTTAGATTTTTGTACAACCGACGCAAATATCGAATAAAAAAAAATTGGTGGAACCACGAATGAAAAATCTTTCAGATTTTTTTTTTAGGAAGTGATGTATTCTGTGGATGTATACTGTGGATGTTTACTGTGATGTATACTGCAGCATACTGTACACACACACACCTGTATATTCACTGTGTATTCAAACTCATACATACATATCGCTATTAACAACGAACATTTAATAGTGAAATATATATATTTTTGAAACACCTTATACCACAGCTATAGACAGCACGTTGTTACGTTCATCCACAATGCAATTTTTTAGTTCGGAAAGTTCTACTTGGAAATAGAATATAAACAACATCATAGACGAATCAAAATCATACATTGTAAAAATCCCACCATTCATTGTGCAGGAAATATGTCATGCTACTTGTTAAATATCGAGTCAAAAAATATCGAGTGAAATAAGGAGCATTCGTTTTTTACACGAAAAATAAACAACAGATGAAAGTTTACCAACATGTTCGATAACCTTGTGGACGATTTTTGGTCTGATATCAAACAAAAAAAATCCATTGGAACAAATGGCCGTTCTAGATTTTTGTACAACGAACCAAAAAATCGTTCGCCGTTCATCTGTTGGACGAAAAAATCTTGACGTGTAAACCCACCTTTAGGAATAGAGTGGAGGCTTATCTGACTTACATCAAATAGTAGATGAAGACTGTAAGTGAGGACAGAACTACTTATTATCTGGACAGTTGTACTATTATAAAGGTGTTGACACCCATGGAATTGATTACCCGGTCGAGCGTTGACGTTGTGCTGTGCACGTTCGCAGCCAACGATCACGCGGGGTATCAATTGAAATCACCTTGTCTTTGAGCGGGATCAGTTCAGTGGGTAGGGCAGGGCCGTTTCTTCCGCTATGTGGGGGCCCGACCCCGGTAGGGCCTCGATGGCTCTGCACGCATAGCGGGAGAAAAGCCGGACGGGCACGCAACAACTCGGCCAGAGAGATAGAGTAACAACACCCAATATCTCAAAAGCTCAACATCCAAAGCATCAAACGGGAATCTGTTGCACAAAGTGGTACACATAAATTCCGGTTCAATCTGTGAATGTTTGAGCGCTGCATGGTGGTCATTGACTGCACGGATATTGACCCTTGTATGACCACATTAAGGATAATAACTTTGAATTCTTAGCCAGCTTTAGACACACACTTTGACCCGTATTTTCAGTATCTTTTCTTTCTGCAGATCTGAAAATACAATTGATCTTGAGCACCTGGATCTATAAACCACGAACGGTAGTGCCAAAATGTATGAATGCAAACTTCTACTCGTCGTGCTTCCTTCCTGAGGGATAATGGGTTTTATATTTAATTTCTGGGAATGATAATTTCCTATCTATTTGTGCAGTCATCATCTTCTGCCTTTATTACTGAAGATCCATTTTTATAATGGCATACATATGAATCTATATTTTTACTTTGCCGTTTGAAAAAGTTTTCCATTTTAATCAGGAGTGCACTTTTATAAGCACGATCATTTATACAGTAATTACATTACAATGCCAACTAAAAAAGGACAAAGTTTTCCTGCAGTCCTTTATACACATTTCACAGTTGACCCTCAAAAATACCCCTTGCTGTGTAAACCTGTGTAACTCTTGACTTGGTTCATGCCTATACACTGTGGTGTGTAGTGTTTTAGATCCATGATATGTCAATGAGTTTATGCATATAAAAACATGTATTGTTGTGCACTGTGTGTTTTACAATAGTTTGGCTGATATA
>CM070033.1:172278536-172291422 GCA_036250615.1 Ptychadena robeensis | reverse complement strand
CCCCCCCTTTTCTATTATGGAACATTGGAAAGAGTTTTTAGTGGTGGCCGCACAAAATGAAATCATCCTATCAGTGCCACACCCTGAGAAATTGTAGATAGAGGGAATGAACTGTGGGGGATATTGGGGATATATAACTCACATAGCTCAAAAAGGTGGGTTTACGGCACAATTGTCTGGGCAAATAATTAGGTAAAAAACATATTTTATTTATACAATTTTAAAACATAATTTAGAATAATGGCATGATACATAATATGCACATATCACTTGTCCTTAGCGAATACATGAAGTATATAAAAAAACAATCACAGATACATATATGGGCACCCCAACATGTTTCGCCGTGAGGCTTCCTCAGGGATTAAGGTGCAGGTATCTGGAATATAGAACAATATGGTAACTTGCAATTCACGTAATCATTATGTGGAGCCAGTATTATCAATGGGACTAGATCATTACTTACAATCTTCCAATCACAAAAACCATCAAGACTCGACCTATAGAAGTGGCTCTTAGTAATTTGGTCAGATATCCTGATGGGAAAGGAGCATTACATTTTAAAGGCAAGGATACAACAGGAGTGTATGGAGTCTAGGCCTTGGAGATTAATTCATCTCAGATTTGTTATACATAAGTGTTCATGAAGAACTAAAAAAAAAGGAATATAAACAACCCCTTCCCTATTAGAAGATGAGGGCCAGCGCCCCCCCCCCCCCCCCCCCCCCCCCCCCCCCCCCCCCCGGCCTGCTCCTCAGTTTGGGAACCACTGGTTTAAGGTACTCATGGTCAGGAATAGGTATTGTATGTGATGACGACTCCATCAAAGTTCATCTTTATTTGTTTTTGTTCCCATTGTTCATTGCAAACCACATTATTAATGAGTTAAGTTACCCCTAGGTTCGAATCTCAATCTGGAAAAGGAGTTTGCTTGTGCTCCCTGTGTCTGTGGGGGTTTCCCTGGGGTACTCTGGTTTCCTCCTACTTTCCAAAGACATGCTGATATGTTAACTGGTCTCCCCCAACGGATCTCCTATGTTAGTTACACATGACTTAGACTGTGATGTATGACTGTGTTAGTTATATATACATGACTGTGTTAGTTATATATATATGACTCTGGTAGGGACATTAGATTAGATGGTAAGCTCCCCAGAGAGACAGTTAGGCTATGTTTCCATTGTACATCGGGATCCCGACATAGCACATAGACTTACCTGCTCGGCTGATGTCTGCGCCAAACCACTGTGTAAACACAGCATCCGCTGAGCAGGTAAGGTCTATGTGCTCCGTCGGGATCCCCGAGGGGGTCCCGACATATAATGGAAACAAGCCCTTTATACACAGGCAGATTATCCCTCGATAGATGAGGTACTGGCTGCAGCATGATGACGTCATCACGCTGCATCCGGCCCCTCAGAGGATCGGCCTGCACCCTTAGTGTTCTAGCCATTACTTTGGATGGGGACTGATGTCCCCATCCAAAGCAATGGACGTTGAGCGTGATTTACAGTCATGTCCGATATTCCTGTTGCTCGCATAACACATGCTCCAGATAGATGCCCGGCGCTCAAAGCGATGATCGATCTAGCGCATATCTATGCATGTATGGGTACCTTTAGTGATAAGACCGTATATGCTATGTGAAGTGCTGTGTAATATGTGCTTTAGTTTAAAGGTCGTTCTGGCTAGTGATGAGCGACTAGGCAATATTCGAATTCGCGTAATTTCGCGAATATCCGCCAAAATATTCAATTACATATTCGTAATCTCGAATATCTGCACTTGTGGACATAAATTGCGATCTAAAAATCGCAATCGCGATCAAATATGCGCAATGCATGTAAGTCAATGGAGCTCGGATATACGACTGGGAGAATATCCGTAACCGTTTTAAAAAATCGCATTGCGATTATATAATCGCGATCCATTGCAATGAATGGCATAGCAATAATCACAATAAATCGCAAAAAATCGTGATCGCGCCGGATATCCGATGATATATTCGCGAATATTCGGAATGGCAATATTCGAGCTAAATATTCGAAAATAGAATATTCGAGCTCAACACTAGTTCTGGCTTTTCATCATTTAACATGGTGAAAGCGTTGAGCAATTTGATCCCCTCTTCCTTTACATAACTTGAAAAAAGCATTGCGGAGCATTTTTAGTCCCTCTTTATCTTACCCTGTTAAGGTGAAGGTCGGTGAAGGATGAACCTCTAGGGCTGTGTTTAGTATAAGGAATAGTGGTTGTTAATGACTCCACTAAAGTTCAGCAATATTTCATTCTGTTTCTATTGGTATAGGTGGAAAACCTTTCTATTCTTCCATCAGCTCCACCAAAGGAAAATCTGGTACCGTCTTGGGTTCATCTTTGAGATATCAGCATTTGAAGGATCAACAGCTCCTATTTAACAATCATTCAATAATAATTCATTATAGTTCAAAGGCTCTTGTTCCTTTTTAAGAACAGGAACATGATTTTACATGCAAATCAAGTGTAGAAAGTGCATTGGTTTTAGTTGTTTTATTGTTTCACGTTTACAAATGGAAATAATGAGGATACTTCTGCTTCTCTGTCGCAAGATTTGTTGTTTCCCCCAATCATTGGAGTTTATAGCTAATTGACACATTTTATTAATTTACAATGCGAATTAAAGTGTTCATGGGTTATGTAGTCCTATGGAAAAAAAACATACATACATGGAACTATATATCCCATGAAGACTTGCAAACATTATGTTCTGGGCATGCGAAGACTGTCATAGCCATGAATCTGATGACTATAGCAGAGAATCGATGCTAGCAGGCAGCCAGCACAAAACCGGAAGGGGACTTTTTAAGGCCTCAATTGGGGAAACCATGACCATTACTTTGTTGCACGTTGGAGTTGCATCAATGTCAACTCAGTACGCCACCTTACCAAAAATGTGGGGGCACACATGGACTGCACACTTTGTACAGAGCACACTGTAAGTAGTTTATGTTTTATGCCTCATTTCAGTATATACTCCCTGGCTTGGTCACGCTGTCCCACGTTGCCTCAACCCTGGCCCATCCTGGTACTCTCCCTGGCACTGCCTTCCCTGCAGCACCCCCTCCAAGTGTATTCACTTATCTACCCTCCTCCCTCACTAAAGCTAGGCACACACAGGTAGATCTGTAAAAAGATTAAAGCACAATCAATCAACGTGTGCAGTCACGGTACATGATTGTACTCTAATCTGTTTACAAATCTACCCGTGTGTGCCTTGCTTTGAGTGGGATCAATAGAGCCCACTAGAAGAAACTCAATTGAATGGGGTTCCAACATGTTGGAAAACCCTGTTCAATCTCCATTACTTTGCATGGAGACATAAGTCTTCATGCAAAGTATTGAAACATCTGCTGCTCCTGCACAGCCGTCCGCTGTCAGTGTGAAGGAAGCGGAGCCAGCACTTCTCACTCTGAAGCTGTGAGAGGCAAGCTGGATTTCTCCCTAGCTAGTAGCGCGTGTTGTGATTCACACATGCTACAAGCTGGGGAGAACGGGTCCCCAAGGGTCCCCATTGAATGGGAATTGATGTGCCCATGTGGTGCACATTGATTTCTGTTCAATTGATCCCCGATCAATCACAGTGTGGTGATGTCACCATGCTGTGATTGAGCGGGGGTCGATTGCACGGGAATCTACCCATGTGTGCATAGCTTTAATATGACAGATAGATCTGCCATCTGTGCAACGCCCTTGCTTGCTACACTCACTGAGCTTCTGTACAACCACTTTAGAAGAGTAGAAAACTATGAATCCAAACACACTCTGGGCAACAGAAGCTCACTGTAATGTCAATATAGTGTCCCACTAAGAAGCTGAGACTTGTAGTTCTCTATTCCCATAATGACGTTCACAAGCTCAGTAAGGGTAGGGATTCGGCCACATCTTTTGGTTGGCAGGCCAGTGTTTGACACCTAGGTTTCAAGCTGTTTCTATTACATACATTTATACAGCAATTTCAGACACATCATGGCTGTAATCATGTCTGGCAGTATTTTTAAGGCACCATGTTTGTCAGTGATGTACAAAATTCATATAAGCCCTCTATATTCTAAACAGGCCAGATCAGATCAGTGGATCCGATAAACACATTTTATGCACTGTAAGATGCACGTTTTTTTTTTTACAATTAAATCAGTAAGAAAACGTTTGTTCATCTTATGGATAAGTATTAAAAAAATCCTCTAATTTCCAAACATCTTGGAAGCAATAGCTCTGCATCCTAGGAGGCTGGAAGTTCTGTCATTCCCTCCAGCTAAGCCATAAAGCCACTGCCAAAAGGGCGCATTGGAAGGAGGAATATGGAGTGCAACTGCATTGTCCAGCTCTGCCTACTTTGTACAGTGGGTACAGAAAGTATTCAGACCCCCTTAAAATGTTCACCCTTTATTATATTGCAGCCATTTGCTTAAACCAAGTTATTTTTGCTTCCTCATGAATGTACACACAGCACCCCACACTGACAGAAAAACACAGAATTGTAGACATTTTTGCAGATTTATTAAAAAAGAAAAACTGAAACACCACATGGTCCTAAGTATTCAGACCCTTTGCTCAGTATTTAGCAGAAGCACCCTTTTGATCTAATACAGCCATGAGTCTTTTTGGGAAAGAAGCAACAAGTTTTTCACCCCTGGATTTGGGCATCCTCTGCCATTCCTCCTTGTAGATCCTCTCCAGTTCTGTCAGGTTGGATGCTAAACGTTGGTGGACAGCCATTTTTAGGTCTGTCCAGGGTTGGAGAGATTGGGTTTAAGTCAGGGCTCTGGCTGGGCCATTCAAGAACAGTGACGGAGTTGTTATCAAGCCACTCCTTCGTTATTTTAGCTGTGTGCTTAGGGTCATTGTCTTGTTGGAAGGTAAACTCTGGAGAAGATTTTCCGCCACCATGTTCAAGAAATTTGCAAATTTTTGAATAGCCGATATTCGCCGAATATTTTCACAATTCGAATATTCGAGCTCAACACTAAAAAATACCCCCACAGCATGATGCTGCCACCACCATGCTTCTCTGTCAGGACTTTATTGGACAGGTGATGAACAGTGCCTGATTTTCTCCACACATACCAATTAGAATTAAGGCAACAAAGTTCTATCTTGGGCTCATCGGACCAGAGAATCTTATTTCTCACCATCTTGGAGTCCTTCAGGTGTTTGTTAGCAAACTACATGCGGGCTTTCATGTGTCTTGGACTGAGAAGAGGCTTCCTTCGTGCCACTCTGCCATACATCCCCAACAGGTGGAGGGCTGCAATGATGATTGACTTTCTACAACTTTCTCCAATCTCCCGACTGCATTGTTGGAGCTCAGCCACAATTATATTTGGGTTCTTCTTTACCTCTCTCACCAAAGCCCTTCTCCCTCCTTTGACCTCATGATTCTCATTTGCTCTGACATGCACTGTATGCTGTAAGGTCTTATATAGACAGGTGTGTGACTTTCCTAACCAAGTCCAAATAGTATAATCAAATAGAGATGGTCGAAATGAATAAAATTCGATTCTACTTAAATTTCGAGTTTCCCAATGGAATTTCGATTCGACTGCGAAATTTCGACTTTTTTCTAAAATTCCCATAACGCCAAAAATTCGCATAAAACACTCAAAAATTTGCATAACGCCTAAAATTCGCAATAAGGTCAAAAATTCACATAAGGTGGAAAATTTCGATTTGCTGTATGAGCTTGAGCTATAATAGAAGAATCAGTGTACATAGTAGCAGAGCTTTACAATCAGAGCTGAGATTTAAACCCAATTTATACACAAACTTGACATTTTAGAGCAAAACTTATTGTTTTCAAATGTTCCCCCAACCCTTCTCTACAACTCCAGCAATGTCCCCCAACCCTTCTCTACATCTCCAGCAATGTCCCCCAACCCTTCTCTACAACTCCAGCAATTTTTGTGAGGATACCATTTTCAGAGGCTTTGCAATAAGCTGACAAAGTTAGCGAATTTTCGCTGATGCTAATTTTTTTAATAAAATGGCGATACTCGCACGCGAAATAGCAGCACGGCAAATCAAAAGCAAAGTTATTTTTTAAGTTGAAGATCAATATTTTCAGTCGAAATATCAGGCTGATTTTCGACTTTTTCCCCATCAAAATTTAATGGGGTTTTTGACCCCATCAAAATTCGACTATGCGAATCTACTTAAAAATTCGCACTGCGAATTTTTCGACCATCCCTATAATCAAACACAGCTGGACTCAAATGAAGGTCAATATGGGGTGCTGTCTGTGCATTATTGAGGAAAAAAAGAACTTACAAGATTTTAGCATGGCTGCAATATAACAAAGAGTGAAAAATGTAAGGGGGTCTGAATACTTTCTATACCTACTGTATTTAAATTTCGATTTGACTCCTTATCTTTTATTTTCTGATTTTTTTCTCCAAAATGATGGGGTGTGCCTTTTAGTTCAATGCGTCTTACACTATGAAAATATGATACATTGGTGGTTATTTTTTTTTTACTTTTTACCATCAAAATGGTACCAGCACATTATTTAACAGTATACCAGCAAGTAGAAAACTACAACTACTCTAAATGTAAAACAAAACTAAATAACAAATGTTACGTTATGAATGAAATATAACAAAACAATTAAAAGAAACACAATAACAATGTTCATACTTATACAGAAAGCCACATAAAACAAAAGTCAATTGTGTCGTGTGTACAATAGTTTCATTGATCAAATTGATCCAACATGTAGCAGAGCTTAATAACACAAAAACACACACACAACATAATTGCAAGTATATTCAGATGGAGATGAAAGTAATTATAAATAATTGATGTTTTATGAATTCCTCACAAGAATAAAGATCCATACATAATGCATTATTGGCGCTGGAGACAAACTGGTGAACAAGTGCACATGTGTATTATAGCGAGATTTAATTTGTATCACTTAATTAGCTTCTAGTTATTATGTAAATACAATAGATTCGAAGTTTTGCATACATAGTGAGCACATACCATTATAGACAATGCAGACAGCATTAGAATGAAGTGAAGGAAAATGAATGATAGCGGACTGTAAGACTAAGCCAGGCTAGAATTCACTAAAATTCACACTTAATATATCCATTCTGAAAAAAATAGCTAATATTATTGTCATTTATTACATATAGAATATTTTCTTTTACAATAGTTTTTATTACATTTTCAAAGAACATACAAACTTTGTAAAGCAATTGAAGATGTGTATACTGTGGCCATGGAGAGAAACACTATTTTTCTTTTAAGCAAAAAAGGGAAATTTTACATTGAAAATTATTGTCATTTATTTCATATATATTTTCTTTTACAATAGTTTTTTATACAATTTCAAAGAACATACAGACTTTATAAAACAGTTCAAAAAAGAAAGAAGGAATAAAAAATACAAAACTTGTGGATTCACAAATATAGAGGGAGTAATAATATGTATGCAATTTTAATAATGGGCAAAAACTTTACAATAAAGGTTGGGCCGAAGTCTGTTGAAGACACATCAGGAAATCACCAAGCAGTCAGTCCGTGAGGAATATTAGTGCCAAAGAAAACCCAGCAAAGGTGAGAGGAAAAGAAGAGTCAGAAAAGGAAGAAGAAAGAAGGAAGAAAGACCGAGAAGAGACAACCCTTCAAAAGCCATTGTAAGATTCATGGTTATAGACAAAAATATTGATAATTTAGAAGAAAAGGGAAGGTGATCACATAAGCATTCCTAGTGGGATGATCCTTTGGGGCAGACGAGAGAATAAATAAAGAGAGATCTTCACAGTTTAGATCAAAGAGTCAATACACTTGGGAGTCAGATAATACAGAACAAGGGCTGATTAATGGGTTGGCCACATAATCTAAAGCCCCCCACACACCTTCAGATTCCTCCATACAACTTTCATGAGACCTACCAACAACTATGTAGTATAGTGACCTCCTTGATAGAATACATAGTGATTGGAAGGTGTAGAAAGGTCCTTCTATTACATGGTTTTGGTAGAAGAAAAGTTGTTTGTACAGAAGTTGCATGGTAATTGTATGTGGTGTATGGGGGGCTTAAGGGTCTCTGTCATGAGTGAACCACGAGAACAGTGGACCCACCATGCCACCAGACAAGTACAAACCAGGACGCAGAGTTTGACGAGACTTCACCAGAGCCCCGCAAGGAGTGATGGGTTTTGCTGCGGGGAGCCCCCAGGTTGCGGTCCCTATCTACACTTACTTGGCAGCGGCTGACAGCAGAATATCCAAGGCGAGGTACCAAGAGGTACCGAGGTACCCAATTAACATTCCAAGGGTCAATAACAAGATAGCAGATGGAAGTTAAAAGAGCCTGTGGAATAGAGACCTCTTTGTTCAGACAAGTTCCTGGTGCTTGTGACTTCCTTAAATACAAGGTCAGGTGGTCTGATTGGACTGGGCTCCAGGTGAGTGATTATAGGTATCGGACTGAAGAGGGAAAAGGAGTACATCAAGTGCCACCATCACTTCCACCAGCAGAGGGAGCTGATCTTCAAAAGATCCTGGTCCTCTGAGGTTTAGGAAGTGAAGCAACCAAACTGGTGGATGGCACATCTGCAGCCAGAGATCGCGGGGTGACACTGTGATCTGTGAACAATCAGCAGGAAGTCTCCAATCAGCAGGAAGGTTACAAGTCTTAGAATGTAGGGACACACCTTTTCTGTGGAAGCCATAAACCTTGGGATAAAAAGTAGGACAGGTCAGTTCATAAGGGAAGGAATGGACATAAGGAGTCCAACCCGGGACCCAAACCTTAGGGACAGGCCAGCCACAAGTCCAGGGTGAGCAGCCAGAGGAAGTCAGCCAGACAGGAATGATCAGGAGTGTTATCTGATTTATCGTTTGACCAACTGTAATATTAAGTATGTTATGTATTATATGTAACAATCATCTATGATATTGTACCCAATATATGTTTTTATACACAATTGTTATGTGTTTTCTTCTTTACTGGTGGCAATCTAGAATCTACAGAAGGAATTTTATTTTTTTTATTATTATTCATATAATAATTAGATGTGATTATTATTTTCCATAATAATAATTTTCTTACTTCATGTCGACCCAGGACACCAAAAGCATGAACTGCCAGGGCCCCCTCTGCCCGCAGGTACTTTATAAATGGGTTCGCAAAGGCGAACTCAACCACAGAATCGGAACATGTATGGCTAGCTTAAGACAAAATAGCAGTTAATACCATTAGAGTTGGTCAAATTCTTTAACTAGCTGATTTGTGAGCCGATTGCAAAGCCTCTGAAAATGGTATCATCAACAAAATTGTTGGAGATGTAGAAAAGAGCTTTGGGAACATTGGGGAAAAAACGTTTTGCTCTAGCACATGTAGTTTTTACATAAATTATATCAAAATTTTTACTTGATTTTGAACTTCATTTATGCAAAAACTATTTGTGTTAGAGCAATACTTTCTTTGTAGTATACCTCGACCCTTCTCTACATCTCCAGCAAGTTTGGTGATAATACCATGTTCAGGGGCTTTGATTAACTAAAAATTTAAAAACGATTTGACCATCTCTAATAGTGTTAAGCTGGAATATTAGAATTGCGTTATATTCCACTAATATTGAGAATTTGTAAATACTTCAGAAGATATCTGTAATTCTGAATATTTGCATTGGAAATATTATGGCTATGCATTACGATTTGTAATTCGCAATGCGAAAATAAATACTACATTTCACCATAAATTTTAAAGGCAATCATGATGCGATATAAGTAATAGTATATAACAGATATAGTTTTGCAATGTATGGCCATATATTTGAATATTTTTAATATTTGGAGAATAACAAATAAAATATCATGAATTTGAATATTGCCTCATCACTGATCTGTAATTAGTTACCATGTATTATATTCGGCAAATAATATCTTGTTTCATCATGTTCATTTATTTATATATCTTACATGACCTTCATGGCTTACTGAAGATGATTCTATTCAGTAATGATATGTTTGATTATCCTACCTAACAACCCCACATAACATCCGCATTGTCATTTGAATTTTCTCATCCTTCCAAAACATTACACGCCATGGTGGTGTAAAGACAGCGTTTTGGTCCTATCGACCTATTTTGTATTCATTACTGGGCTAATTGTAGCTTTTAGGCTGGTGCCACGTTAACGCGCCTGTTGTCTTCTAACCGCACAGTTTGAAATATAGGATTGTATATAAGACTGAAATTCTCCCGTGCAATTATTTAAGAAGCATTTTCTTTAAGGATGTCATGAAATGTAATTTTCTGCTTGCTGCTCTTCAGAAGATATTGGTATGGTTTAAAAGTCATTGCAAAGCTGACATAATCAGAGGTTGCTGTGTTAAGTTTACAGATGATGTAATGCCGAGTGGTTCAATAAAATAAGCTTGGTGCTGGAGACGGAATGAAAGGTAGATGAAACTGCGGTTAGTGTAAAATAACAACTCTATACAATAAAAAAGCTCTTCAGTTAATTGAACTACATTGTCCAAGCAACAAATAAATTGTGGTTTTCTGAGACGTCAGATTTATTGGAGCCACGGCTGGGTCTGTAAATCTGAGCGTCTCGGCAGAGGTATAACTAAGCATGCCAAAGACAATGGAGAGGAGAATATTGGCCAATGGTGTTCATGAGTAGACTCTTCTGTCTGGTTAAGTTGAGATTGGAAAAAATTACCAAGTGCTGTTAATCTGTTTGTACTTATGAAGCAGGAAGCACATAGCACCACGCTCAAGAAGCTGCAGCGCCGTGATGCTTGTTTAGATAGATGAACTCATGATCTAAACCTCATTCAGTTCTTAGTGGTTAATAAGCTGAATGATTTATTCACACTAGCTGACTGAATGAGTCTTTAACATAAATACAAACCAAGCAGATGAATGAAGATACATACACAAAAGGAAGGCTATAAAGAACACTAAAGATGGTCAATGAGATAGCATAGCAATGTATGCTGACTGAAACTAAGCCAATCAGGTACACCAGCTGCTTTTCCTTTTAAAATTCGACTTTCTTTATCATTTAAGTGGAAACTTAATTTTGAACTTACCATATTTTTCAGACTGCAAGACTAACTTTCCTGCCCCAAATTATGGGGTGAAAATATATTTTATTCCATAGGCCGTCTTGGCTCCCCTCCTTTGCCTTTGCTCTCCCGCCAATCAAGTTAGCCTGGAGGTCGAAAGGAGCTGTCAGATGTAAGATCCACCCATGGGCATATCTCCCATCTCCTGTTCATTGTTTATGCCAACTCAGTCAACAGATGAAAGAGCTGGAAGCTGGTCATCTATATCTCCATGAGAAGCATGAGTCTAGCTCTCACATTCACAGAGAGCCGAGCACTGTGTATTCAGCCAGTATGGCCAATTACACAGTGCATAGGAAAGATTGGCCCACAGGTGCATCTTTCTTATGCACTGTGTAATTGGCCTTACTGGCTGAATACACACAGGCTCTGTGTTGCTGCCTGTGAGCTGGACTGCTTAAGCCCAACTGTATGTAAGTTGGACTCAAGTTGCCCAGCTCACATACAGCTCTGCCATCGGGGCTGGAGACAGGACAGTTGCCAGAGATAGCTTACTTGCCTCTTTAACTTGCACGGAGCTCCAGCCAGCAATTTGGCAGAAAACTGATTTTTTTTGCAGGTCAAATGGGTGGTCTGGCTATAGTGGAATTGGCTTATATTCACATATATATGGTGCTTTTAAAATCCTTAATGAATGTATCTGTGTTTGTACACAAATCTGCCATTTATGCAGCATCATATTTTTTTATTAAATTCACTTTTTATATGTATTAATACACAGAATCTACAGCCTCTTTAATGTTTGTCTACCTGTCCACATGGGACTTTGCTTTCTCCTTGCCTGGCTGGTCATTGCAAATCTAAGAATCCATAAAGTAACTATGAGATTGTAAGTGTTGCATCTCATCTTTAATTTATTGTACAGGGTTGTGTAATATGTTGGCGCTATACATATAAATAAATGATAATAATAAGGTACTTACCTGGTGATCCCACATTGTTGACCCCAGGGATAGCAGACATCATGGACAAAGCATGTCTCTCTTCTCTGGTAGAGGAATCCTTTCAGGCCGAACTACTGTTTGGCCTAAACTGAATCCTCAGAGACCATATGGATGTGTTTAGCACAGTCCAGTCCAGGTGGACATGTTCAAATGGCTGAAGGAGAATCACCAGCTAAGTGTTCACCAATCCTATAGTGCCAGGGGGGGACAATGTGATTGGGCAATCTGCCCATTTAATGAGGATTTATTTTGCCCACCATTATAGTGTCTCAATCTGTCTTTTTTTCTGGCTCCAGAAACTGTGATAAACCATTTTTATTTCTAAAATTCTTTCCCTATTGTTTCACACAATAAACGGTATTAAATTGGATTGTTATTAGCATTTGTGTTTAAAAGCCACTCTCCAGTTGAATATTACATTTCAAGCCTTTTATCCATGACTTTTAATTTCTAATCCCTCTCGCTTTCCTAACAACATTAGAAGATATTGTGACCTATGTATACTGCTGCTTTGCATGAATTATTAACACAGTATTTATACAAGCATCAGTTCTAATTTGTAGTGATATTCATAACAGTTTTAGGAAAAGTTACACAGTAATGGCCTTGCCTTTTTGTGTTTTAGTGCTGAAATGCTGTGATTTCTGCAGAAAGCATTTAGCAAAAGTATATATGTGTAAAGACATCAAGGAACACATATAGGTAGTCCAGTTTCATCCTGAATACCAAAAACTCTTACTCATAGTACTATAACTTGCTAGGTGTGCCGTTTCTAGCATTATGTTGTTGATGGAGCTGTTGACCGGGGGGGGGGG
>CM070033.1:172220174-172277623 GCA_036250615.1 Ptychadena robeensis | reverse complement strand
AACATGCGATATTCGCCGCGAACAGTTCGCGCGCGAACAGTTCGGGACATCTCTAGTGTTGTATCTGTACTAGTAACCAGGTCACCAGGCAGTGTGGAGTTTGTTTATATCGATCAGCTGTGAGTCGGAAGCCGGAGCTCACAGGAACTCAGAGACAAGATGCACGGAAGAGGGAAGCTGCCTGACTGAAGCATTCAGCATGGAAATTCAGGTGAGGTGAGTGGACCCCCTCAGCTGACTCGAGTGTAAGCCGAGGGGAGCACTTTCTGCCCATTTTTTGGGCTGAAATACTCGGCTTATACTCGAGTATATACGGTTAGTTCAAAGTAAAAAGTTTATTTTTTAAATTCGAACTGAATTAATGCAAAAACTACATTTGTTAGAGCAAAACTTTTTTTTTAACCAATGTTCCCACAACCCTTCTGTACATCTCCAACAATTTTGGTGATGATACCATGTTCAGGGGCTTTGCAATCAGCTCACAAAGTCAGCTAGTCCAAAAATTCGACCATCTCTACTGTGTAGACACTCAGATTGGGTGAATGATGTGTTTGTAATGGATTGGAACGTGGCTGGATAGCCTAGTTTGTGGTGATAGTTCTTTCTTCCTTTACAATTTTGTCCCTAAATAAATATTTAAAAGCATTTGGTTTTGAAATTAAGCAAAATTTTTACTGGTTTATTAGGGAGTTTATTCTAATTACTATTTTGAAATTGGAAATATTAAAGTATTGCTCTACCACATGTAGTTTTTGCATAAATTAGTTAAAAATTTAAGACAAAATTTTTACTTGAAAAATTTTAACCTGATTTGAACCTGTTGTCTATGCAAAAACTATGGCACATGTGGTAGAGCAACAGCTACCTATCTTTTTTGTAATGTTTCCACAAACCTTCTCTACATCTCCACATTTTTCGATCTTTCTAATTAAAGGGGGTAAAACTCAAAATATAGAAACAACAAAAAAACAAACTTACTTATCTACATGGGTCTTGATCTAGGCCAGTGGTTCCCGAACTTTCCTTGCATCCCCCCCCCCTTTTTCTATTTAGGAACATTATCGAGCTCCCCCTCCCTATTCAAACACATGTTAAGAATGAGGGCCCATGCTCCCCATGGAATACCCTTGCACCGCCCCAGAGGGGCCCGCCCCCCAGTTTGGGAACCACTGATCTAGGCAAAGTGATCCTTGTGGAGAAAAATCACATAATGACCTTCCCCTCATCCTTGCTCCAGCGCCGACATGCCTGGAGTGTCCGATCCTCCAGCATGTAAGATGGAGGAGTGGCACTTTTCCAGTCTGGCTCTCTACACCAATACAGATCTGATTCTGATGATGCTCCGCCCCCCTTCAGCATCACTGGATTCAGATCTGGCTGGCTGCCGGGCACAAGGGGATTATGGGAGGCAGATGTCAGAAGTGACGTCTACTTTCCAAAAATCAACTTGCTGCCGGAGCCGGCCGCGATCACAGCTGGCCGCACGTCAAAAGAGGGGCATTTGGACTGATTTCACCAGGTAAGTATATCTATATATATATATGTTTTAAACCAACATTTAGCAGGTGTTGCTATGTACAGTTAGAGAGATCGTTTTCTTAATAAATGTTTTTAACCTGTATAAATATATTGACTCTGGTCTGTTTAGCTTCTAGTGAGGCATTCTCCCTGACGAGTTCTAAATGTAGGACGAAACGCGTCGGAGCATCTGTGAATCACTAGACCGATCTTTTGATGTCAAACAATCATTGATATGTTTGTATAAACCCTGTATGGCAGACTGCTGTTTGTATTTTGATTTCTTGTAAACCAACCTCCTATGATATGTTGTGTTGATATCAAAGCTGTTGATTTTTACTGATTTATATGATTAATATAGGTCGATTATTTAATAAAGACCATTTTATAGACCCACTGTTCCTCCTCTTGTGCCTGAAAACCTTATCCAATTAGCTGGTCTCCCAGGACCTTAATCTGGCGTTAGGGTTTTTCAATAATAATATATATGTTTTATCTAACCTCCGGTGCTGATAATAGGAAGCAGATACCGAGGTGGTAAGTCTGCATTAACTCACAAAGTGAGCTGCTTGATGTTAAAAAAATACAAAAATGTCCAACTTTATTGACTTATGATACCCTGACAATATTGAGTAATTTGTAGGAATTACTACATACAGAAGCACTGCTGACTTGAAGGCTAGCCTTACTGGTTTGTTAAAGGTGCTTTCTGATCGCTGCCTTGCACATTTCAGATTACAATTGCAAAACACCATTATTTATTTATTTATTTTGCTTTGCTGCTTTTTGATAACTGATTTATTCTTCAGATGCCAAAGTGTCACTGTTCCAGTCACTAAATAGAATTTTGCCAGAGAACATTGAATATGATATTTGAGATTGTATTACCGCAATACAACGCTCTGAAAACATATGCTCCCTGCACTCCTATTCTCACCTACCAGTGGCACTTCATAAAATCCTGTTGAGGAAAGGTTGCTGAAGCTGTTTTAGAAATTTGAATCTAAAATGATAGCCACGCATTGATTCAAAGGCCCATTGAATAGCCTAATAAAAAAGACATGAAGAACGTCTGGATCCTTGTATAAGGAGGCACAAGGAAATAACATCTTTATAAGATTACTGTTCACATAGTTTTATGGAGAGATCTACATATGTGCTCCGCGTATAAGTCTGTGGTGTCAACGCTGCTGAAAATATATTGGATAATAATGTCTGGAACAGAACTAGCAAGGACAGAAATGAATCTATTACTCTCTACATTGGTCCCCCAGGATTAGTCCTAGAATGGTTGAAACATTATCCTGATCATACTCTAGTGTAAAGCATTAATTGAGGTCAGGGTCTACTCTAAAAGACAAATTCCATAAAAAACTGCTATATAAGTATCTCACTTGAGTTAAATTTTTTGGTGTCATGTAAGCATTCTTCTTTTAAATTTTGCACCTTCCCTCTATTTTACATTACATACATTCATTACATACATAAATTGATAATGGAAATGGAAATTCAAAATTAAGTCTAGGTTTTTAACTTAATTTATGCAAAAACTTTCCATCCATCCATCCATCCATACATCTCTAGCATCTTTGGTGATGATACCTTGTTCAAGCATTTTGCAATTAACTCACAAAGTTAAGTATACACCTTAAGGTCCCTACACACGTAGTGAGTGGGGACCAAAAGATGAGCTGTGGAGAGCAACGTGATCCATTGCTCACTGCATCGACAGGCACCCATTGTGTGCCAGCCGTTAGTTTAAACAAATGTAATGAGCACGGCCCACATGGGGATCTGTCACCCCATGTGGGCAGTAAATCTGATGGCATTGGCCAGAGATTTACGGACATATCCGTTACGTATTACTAATGGCATCAGCCAGAGATTTATGGACATGTCCATTCTCTGTGTGACAGGGATCTGTCGTCCCATGTTGACACCCCTATGTGCAGACTCGTTACATGTGTGGGGACCCTTACATAGAGATGGTCGAATTTTTCGACTTGCTAACTTTGTGAGCTGATTGCAAAGCCCCTGAAATAGGTATCATCACCAAAAAGATACCTGAAAAAAAGTTTTGCTCTAACACATGTAGTTTTTGCATAAATTAAGTAAAAAAATAAAGTAAAAATTTAGATTTTCGAAATTTTGTCTTGACTTTGAACTTTATTTGTGCAAAAACTATTTGTGTTAGAGACAAACTTTCTTTTTTAGTAGTATACCCCCAACTCTTTTATACATCTCCAGCAAGTTTGGTGATGATACCATGTTCAGGGGCTTTGCAATTAACTAAAAATCTGCATGGATACCACTAACACCTTACGGAGAAATGGCCAACATCCCAAATTTAAATCACAATGTGCGGGGTTAGGTGAAAGGCGGGTCCCAAAGTAGTTCGGGCCCGTCTATCATCCAGTTTTTTTCTCTCCGTCTGACGGCGGGGACAAGGGGACTTTCAGAGAGGCCACTCCGACTCTTTACACATGAAAATAAACAAAGCAATTCAGTAAAATATGCAGTAGTCAAAGTTGTAACTCGAGGTCAAAAACAAATTCAATCATAATGTAGATAGATATCGTATAAGGTATAATGTCCAGATGTAGCATCAAAAGGGAGACCAGAGTCCATAAGGTACGGTAAAAACATCTTTTTTGTTCTTCCAGGGCGGATAGGTGGTAAGGCTGTCAGTTATTCCATTGAGTTGGCTATAGTCAGGTTCATATATGAAGCAAAAGTCTCCACAACCTCGACGTACATTTCAAGGAGAATATCTTTCATGAGGAGGTGTGGTTAATTCATTTTGCTGATTTTATAGGGGACATCACGCCCGGGGTGGGAGGCAGGAGGAACGAGGGGCCACTGTTGGTGACTGCCAGGGTGAACCCTGTAATTTAAACATGTATTCGTGGTAACAGCAGTGGCCTGAGGTGTCAGGCTTAGCTTAGGTCAGGTAGTCATTCCAGGTAGTAGTGGCTCCCAGGGGTCCTCCATGCATGGTCTCCCTTTTGATGCTACATCTGGACATTATACCTTATACGATATCTATCTACATTATGATTGAATTTGTTTTTGACCTCGAGTCACAACTTTGACTACTGCATATTTTACTGAATTGCTTTGTTTATTTTCATGTGTAAAGAGTCGGAGTGGCCTCTCTGAAAGTCCCCTTGTCCCTGCCGTCAGGCGGAGAGAAAAAAACTGGATGATAGACAGGCCCGAACTACTTTGGGACCCGCCTTTCACCTAACCCCGCACTTTGTGAATTAACAAAAAATCGTCGAAATGGTCGAATAAAAATTCGACCATCTCTACCCTTAAGCTCTTACTATACAATTTCTCTACAATCAACCTTTCTTCTACCAAAACCATGTGATATGAGGACCTTTCTAAACCTTCCAATCACTATGTATTCTATCAGAGAGGACCCGGCACTATAGTTGTTGGTAGATGTAATGGAAATTGAATAGAGTGATCTAAAGGTGTATGGGGGGCTTTAGCTGGTAGACATTTCCCCAAAAAAACATAATTCGAGCATCTCTATTGTGGTCATCCATGTTCCTTTTGACCTCTAGCGACTTTCTGAAAGGTTTCAATCTTCTTGAATCCTTCAACCAGACTTTGATTCCTCTGGCTGTGTGACATAGACTACTGTTCTGCTGAAAATACAAAAAAACTCTTTGGGGTTGGGCTTAGCAAAATAAGCAAATGTTTTTCTAGGATAACTTTGTATGTGTCTTAATTCATGTGTTCTTCATGAAGACAAATCTGCCAAACTCCAGCTTTTGCTAAAGCACCCCCAGACCCTACTTCATATTAAACAGCTGAAGCAAGACCCTGGGAGTTGTAGACTTTTCCAGGTCTCCATTTAAGATGACCAGGTGTTAGGCAAAGCAGAAAACTAGGCTCATTATAGAAGAGGACATTTTTTGCTTGTCATCAATAAATGTGTTTTTGCATGACTTTGTTGTGTGTTTTGAGCTGGTCTTCCTGTTCACTTGAACCCAGTATAAGATTACCACGGTGTTAAATCTCCCTGGCGGTACACCCATACCGCATTGTTTTTAATGTTATGGGCAATCAGAGGAGAGTACATAGTACTCTGCTGCGTTTGCCCATTCTCTCAACTCCCCTCTACAGAACCCCATCATCTTCGATAATGCCAGACATATGGGGCAGGAAACTGACGCAGTCTTTTTAACATGGAGGTCAATGGTGCCACCCTTCGCCTCTTCGACATCATTGATGATGCAGAAGAGGTGCAGAGCTGGCCGATATTCAGAATTGCCCTGGGTTCACCAAGTATAGGTAAGCATTACCTATAAGAGTTACAAACTGACCCTGAACTACAGTTGCATCAGGTGCAAGTGTGTAAGAGAATATGAGTTTGAGGTTGACTTCAAAAAGGTGAGCATGATATGGTGATTTTCAAAGTATCCTTCCTGATGTTCAAAATGTGCTTTGCAACCTTTACTTAAGTTTGCAGAAACATTTGCATGGGCATGGGTCTTGTATACATTGACATGCTCTGCAGTAACTTCATTGATGATCTACATATATAGTAGATATTTGACACACCAAAGGAATGTTGCATTGATGTTGGTTGTCCATCCTGGAGGCAAGGTTATTTCTGCTGATAGCCAGACCAAATCTTAGCTTAAGCAACAAGGGTCTTGTTACCTATTGATTTGGAAAAGCAAATTTATGAGCCTGGACTGCATTCACCTCGTCATGCTGGTGGCCACACAAATCAATATTAATTGTAATAATGGACAGAATTGAATAAAACTAGTTACTAGCAGATCGATGCTGCTCAGGAAAGATAAGTGCCACTGTTTATTCATGTCATCCCAGAATAATCCTGACTTATGAATGTTTCTTTGTTCTACACTTCTAAAGGCTGCATTCATTAGGGAGAGCGATGTTCAGGGGAGACGAGGAGCGCGTTAAAACTGACAATGCATTTCAACGTTTGCTTTAAAGTCTCCAGAGATCTGCTTTTCCTTTACCCTTATGTAGTGGATACTTTAATCCTTTTCAACTAATGCTACATTAGGAGCAATTACAAGAGTTTACTTAAACGTCATGTAAAATTTACTTCTACACTAGTGCGCCGGGTTCTGATTTGATGAGCTAAGACTTTTTGCTGACAGAAATTCAAATAGTGAGTCCAAAGCAACTCACTTTTAATATCTAACTTAAGGCACAAACCAGTTTAATAAGAAAAGAGTAAATAAAAAGACAACATATCAGAATAGGTGGCAAGTTCTTCTAGAAAAAAGTTCTCCTGCAAGCGAACTCATGGTAAAGCCCCCCATACACCACATACAATTACCATGCAATTTCTGTACAACCAACTTTTCTTCTACCAAAACCATGTAATAGGAGGACCTTTCTACACCTTTGAATCATGAATGATTGAATCATGAATGAAATGAAGTATTCTATCAGGGAGGACCCGGCACTACATAGTTGTTGTTAGGTCTCATGAAAATTGTATGGAGGAATCTGAAGGTGTATGGGGGGCTTTAAGCACATGATCAAAATCCTGTTAATTACACAATATCCTCTGGCTGGCTGACAGGAAAACTGTACAGTTGCCTATTGAACTGTTCCACTGTGATGGGGCGAGAGGCAAAAAGGACTTTCAGGCAGACATTTGTAAGCACTGATATTTACTAGCATAATATACCCATATGGGTGACCATCTATTTTCTCCCCACATTAACACTAGTACTATATTCCCTTGCAATGACAACGGCAACTATCCTTTATGCATTAAGTGTCTTGATAAAGCAACAGCTGTGTTGCGAAACACGTCTATTCCTTTTCTTTATTTGAACTTGGATTTATACAAATGTCCGCCTGAAAGTCATTTTTGCCTCTGGCCCCATCACGGTGGGACAGTATAAAAGACGACTCGTTGCAAATGAACAGTTTTCCTTGATATTGTGTTATATATTCTGGATGTTGGTGGACGACAGAAAATTACATTTATCTTATGTATAAGGGGTGCTCCTATTTGTTCTATGATCCTGTTAATTATCATACAGGAAACAGAAAGACATAATCAAATGATTATGACCAGCAAATCAGGGAAGACCAACCCTATGAGCTGATCATGTGCTTCTCTATGAATTCTCTGAAAGGTGGACATTTCCAAGGCAAATCAGAACGTTTTATTGCCTTTTGAAAAATGTATGCTTAATTTGAGTTTGGTACTTAAAGTCAACAGTGCAATTTTAGGTTAGGTCTACATTTTTAGTTAGGTCTACAGGTTTAGGTTAAGTCTACAATTTAGGTAAGGTCTACATCGTGTAGTTCAGATAGTCTCAGAAACAGCGCCCAAATAGTGGGCAAACCACAGGCAGCCTCTATGTACACACCAAAGTGTCCATAATATCACCTGCGGTTTCTGGGGCTGTCCAGTGTAGTTCTAGCCTGAGTTTATAGTCCTCAACCTGTAAAAATATGTATGCAGTTCAAAATGTATAGTGCACAATAGCATGAAATTTCAGCTTCCCCACCTTCTGATCCCCACCGGCAGAGCGTCTTTATGTGAGCTGGGCAGCTTGAGCCCAGCTCAAATACACAGTGCTGAGGAAAGATCAGCCCAAAGGCAGCTCTTCTCTCTGGCTTTACTGGGTGTATGTGAGCCAGGCTCAAGTTGCCCAGCTTACATAAACAAAATAGAGAGCGATCTGCTGCTGCTATTTGATCCACTCAAAACTATTGTTTTTTATTGATAGACAATTTAATGGAAAACTATTCATGCCCATCCGTCATAAACGACCAAAATTGATCGAACTCGAACATAAATTTATTAAAAATTATTGGTTATGTCGGTTCATTTTAGTAGATTGGCCAAATATCTAACAGGTTTTCTAGGTATTAGGATTAGTATGTAATTGCATTTCAGAGCATGCACACCTAAAGCACCATGGGTTTCCTGTTTGATTTCACAAAAAGTTCCTATATAATTTGTTACCAGTGGCCTATGAGAAGGAATGTCTGAAACCATCGATTCTCACTAGTGTTTGCCTTAAAAGAAAAGTAGGAGGGACCATTGCCTTCATTCCAGCTGTTGAGTATCGTTAACCAAATATTAAGAAAATTATATGTAATGCCTTGCCCTCCACCTGCTGGAGATGTGGCGACTCAATGGGCTCGCTCTTGCATATCTTTTGTCTGTGCCCTAAGATTACCGCCTTTTGGCATAAATGGATGGCGCACATCCTGCACAGGGAACTCCCATTCACGCCCGAATTCTTTCTATTACATTACCAAGGAAATGCTTCTCATCAAAGGCCCAAGTCTCTTGAGTGCCACATGATAAACTTTGCCAGGGTCCTTATTCCTAGACACCTGGGCCTCACCTGGGGCTCCCACGACCCAGGAGTGGCTCAAACAAATGAGATTTGTTTGCAAAATGGAGGAACTTCTTTATAGCAAACATGACAGGCTGACACAGTTTAATGCGATCTGGGCTAGGTGGCATCTCTTTGTATATTCAGAAGAATACAAAGGTCTTCTGCTTCCCTCTCAGAAGGTTTCCCAGATAATGGTTTATATTCTGTTTCTACCGCATTTTGGTTTTACATGCAGAATCTAGTTACTCATGTTAGATTGCAGAGCTCACTCAAGACAAAGTTGTTATTGTTAATATGAAGATTTTGACAGTTTGACCACCTTTTTGTGGCTAAAATTTTTAATTATTCTGATGTTGTATTAGTGGATATACTTCTGTACAACGTTATTGCTACATATTCTATGTTTTGCTTGGTTCCTCTCCCCTTTACACCTGTAATGTTGTATCTTTAAACAGTTTTTTCAATAAACTTGATTGAAACAAGCAAAAACAAAAAAGCCATGCCAATCAACGTTTTGACATTGTTTTAGAGTGGAAATATGTACATGTATGACATGATTTCCTAATCATAGCAAAAAAAGTCCTTCATTGTTTCAGTATAGAATCTATTTCCTGTGAAATCCTGCAGTAAAGCCAGTAAATAACACTTTCAAATTACTGGCATTACCAACCAGCATTAGGTGTTACCAAAGTAAACCAAATATTTCTCAAAATCTTCAATATGCAGTGAAGGTCAATAACTCTATTTACAGCCACTTGTAACCATTCTGTTTTATTTTTATATTGTATTTTAGATGTATTGACATAATCACTGTATCGTTGTGCAGATGGATAATGACATGTAGGGAGCCATCACCCTGCTGTACTTAAATTTGAGAACTTTACAACAGCTTGAGGTATGTCTCCTGTAAGAAAATATAAAAAATGTAAATATTTCTTAAAGGAAGATTGCCAGTCTGGAGCATTTCTCCATTCATGATTTGCATACAAAAAGCCTTAGGGAACAGCCACATGTAATGCTGAGCCTTCATTGATGAAGTTATTAATGTTCAGTAATGGGTATTAATATTCAGTTTGGGTAGGTCAGGGTTAGGGAGGAAAGGGCTTGGTCATTCTGGATATCCTACAGCCAATAACTAAGGCAGGCTTCTAATGCACACTGAAGAGTTTATAAAATGCAGGGAAATCAAACCAAGCATTTTCAGTACAGAAGAGGAACCTGTATAATGTGCAAGACTAGAAATGATAAAATAATTGAAATAGAAGACATAGGCAGAATCCCATGTACATGAATCCAGTTTGTCATTAAATATAAATCACCCCAATGAAATCCTGTTTTATATTAAATGACCTGTACTGAAATTCAGGTTTTATTGGCTAGACCAGTGGTGGGCAACTGAGTTGATATTGAGGGCCACAAGTGCGGCCCTCTGCATCACTAAACGGCCGCACATAACATCGATCCAAACCCTCCCCTCATTGACATATTTGGGCAGGCGGTGGAGCAGGTCCCTACAGGCAGTCAAAACCCGACATAGCCCCCCCTCCTCCTGCCCCTGGGTGCAGCGCTCATATGTAGACCTGGTTTCCACTATTAACATTGACAATTTTACTGATGTAGGACCGCAAAAGTTGATTAGGAAAGCTGGGTCAGCGTGTGACCACTTCACAGGTGAGTTGCTATGCCCTATGTTTTAACAGTTAGGTTTTGGGGGGCCACATGTGGAGGACCAAGAGGGGCCGCCAAACAACGCCCCAAGGGCCGCATGCAGCCCCCGGGCCTCAGGTTGGGCACCTAGGGGCTAGACCATGATGGAGTAGAGCAAGGATATGGAGGGCCATAGGTCTTCTTATGGTATTGTAAAGAAAAAAAAAACAGGTGTAGAACAGGAACCTCAGGTCAACCTCATAACAAATAGGACCTTGAAAAAGACAAGACAATACCCCAACATTGGGTCTGGTACACTTCATGTGTTTCCAACAATATTCCAGAAGCAGCAGCTGGTTCTGCCAAGAAATGTGTTGTCTTTGAATAAAACAATCCTGTCCTGTTGTGACTTGGGCACCTTCTGCAGCTTTATTTCTTACCCTTTTCGCGGATTTTCTAACAAGAGGAACTTACAGACTTTCCAAATCTGCTCTCAGAGTGATGAAACAATACAGAAACTCTGACTTGCGTAGAAAATAAAAAAATTTAAAAATTTAACTTTTTCTTTTGGGCATTTCAAATCAGTCATACGAACCGCATAAAAATCATTTACTTTCACCCTTTACCCCCAGAAGACAAGTGAAAAGTCTGTGCACGTAGTGAGGATGACAGCTCACAAGGCTTCCATTAACCTCATCCTTACCCTCTATGTTAGTATAAAATCAACCTCCACAATCACCTCTACACTGCATTATGAAGCAAATCCTACAAGGCTTAGCGTTCTGTATCATGTCATGAGATTGACAAGTTGTTGTCCAAGACTAAAATGGGAGCATAGGTTAGCGCTCGCCTCTACACTGCAGCTAATTGATTCTTTAGCCAAGATGAGGCTTTTATATTTCCCTATTTACAGGCTGCCTATTATGCAATAAACAGGAAGATTTCTTCCCCCGATGTTCAGGTACTTATCTTTAATGAGCTAAGAATCCAGCCAGCTTTTCTAAGGACTTGGGATCAATAAATGATTAAAGACTATTTTTCATCCCGGCTGGTGTTTGACAATGGCCGACATAATTTTTGGCCTTGATTCTGATGTACATATATTTGAGTCTAAGAGACAGCAGAAGCCATTGATTCAGCACAAACTGTAAGGAAAGTCTGCAAACCACATAATGCTGATGAGTAGAGAGCATGGCACTGCTATCAGAGGGGGGAAGTATCGGGTGATATTTCATGAAAATCTCAGTGCTAAAATAATAAAAATGATAGACCTATTACATAATATTTATAATTTTATATGTAATTTTTATATTAAAATTAAAATGACTGTGATTTGTTCCTTTTTAACAGGACTTGCTGCATTGAGTTAACACATTTTGATGCATCAATTGAGAATGCATTTTATGCGCCCTTAAGGCCATGTGTTCACTGCTTTGCTGGATGCAGGCGGCCAATTAGTGGATGTATTCCCCACAACTGGCAGACAGTTTGCCCAGTGGTTTCCAAACTGTCCTTGCAGGGCCCCCCTTTTCTATGTAGGAACATTATCAAACATTACCCCTCCCTATTCAAACAGGTTAAGAATGAGGGCCTGCGCCCCCCTGGAATACCTTCACGCCCCCCAGTTTTGGAAACACTGGCTTAGAGTAAGTTCCTCTGTGGGAGCATGTCCTATTAGTTTATCATAACAAAGATGCGAAGAAGCAGTGCCCAGACAGCATTGGACATGTCCATTGATTTTCAGCACTTAAATGATGATGCAGTATTCCCTGATTTAAAAACAACAGGATGCAGCGCTTAGTTAACGCAGAGTGTACACTATCCCATTCATTAGAATGGAATGCCCGGAGCCAAGTGCCCGTAGGAGAAGGGCACTTGACTGGGGCAGGCTGGGCAAAAGGGGCTCGCCGGCGTAGTGCATCTATTATGCGTGAGTGGGCGGAGCCCCATTTAAATCAAAAAGCTGCAGCGGAAGGGGAAGGTCCCCTTTTCGGCCGGATTCTCCCTCCCTCCCTGGACTAGGCGTTACTCCCTTCCCAATTGTATACCTATTGGTACATTCCTGCACTAATGGTTTTCTCTGATAGGTCACACATCACAGCGTGCAGGTCATTGCCAGTGTCCTTGGTCGTAGTCGTAGGTGAAGGTCGGTGTGGTGATGTCCCCATGGTTGGGCAATCACTTTTGGTCAAACTCTGAGCGCGTGTAAGGGTCAATGACCCAATGGGAGATTGGTCCGAAAGGCGTCAGGGGGAAGTTTAGTACCCACCGAGCTCTTAAGGCTGGTGGCCAGTACAGGTCGCTGGAGCTCTGTTATTTTTAAGGGCACTGCCAGGGGACCTTTGCAGTAGTTTAATGGTTATTGTTTTTGGAATTTTATTTATTTAATTAATTTTATAAACTGTATTTTGGTATGTTTTCTTGTAAGCTGTGGCCTTAATACATCCACTTGAAACTCGAACATGGTGTCATGTCTTTATTTTAGTTTAAGGTTAAGTTAGGTGATGGACTGGTTAATTGAGGCCACTTCCTCCGTCGACCTTGTCAAAGTCATTGAAAGTGTCCTATCTGAGTTTTTTTCCTCAAGGCAGACATGCAGCGGACACAAGCCCTAAAGCAGTGGTTATGTTTTGGATGCCTCTTTTTTAATTACCAAGCTTTCACTTCCTTTGTAAGCACCAGTCTTTACCCAACCATTTAAAGTATACTTCTCTTCCTTTTTTTTTTAAATCTTTATTATTAACTTTTTCAAAATTTTTACAGCAGTGTCTACCAATAGAGGGGCCAAACTGGAAACAAGCAAATAAAGAAACAAAAACAGTGCAGAAAATATACACAAGTGTGGCAGCTAAATTAGCGAAGATAGTCCAATGTCAAATACTAGTAAGCTGCATCGAATGGTTTATGTCATAACCACAAAACAAAAGAAAAAACAAATAAAAAAAAGAAAAAAGCAAAGAAAAAAAAAAAATTCTCTTCCAATGTATCTTACCAAACAACCTTCACAACTGCAATCACTCACAGGATTCACAATGCTCCCACCAACAGTGCGGTCATTCACCTATATCACCTGTCAGGATTATCCTAGTCAACTAGATATTTCCACTTTCCATAAAGGTATTACAGCAAATAAAATGTGTTAATGCTTTTACATGTATTGTGTTTTAAAATGAATAAATAAAATTAATATACAAGGGTTTGTGAAACTGAACATGTTAATTGAGAGGAAATGCTCTGCTGACGTAATGTTCAAGGGTGTCTTCAAAACAAGCAGCTTTTACAACATGTTCACAAGCATAGCATTCCTGAAAACACTTGTTTACCAGAATGCCAAATATACACTCCACAACATGTCGTGCTATACTAAGACAGAAATAGTATGGCTATGTATGGCTATGTTTCCACGGCGCCAAAACCCTTTCGGATGTTGATGCATTACATTACAATCAGCTTTCCACATGCATTGATGTAATGCGTTGAGCTTCTTTGCACTAAAATCTACGAAGTTTGCTTTGTTGTCATGGGTATGGGTACGTTGACGCACCCAATAGCAATAAATTGAATCCTTTACCAGCACATGGGTATCCGCTGGTAACTGACCTTTTAAAAAAAAACTTACATAACATCACTTCTGGTCCTTCGCAATCATCCGTCCTGATGGGACAGTGAAGGAGCAGAAGCATGAGCAGAAATGTACCTCCGTCTGTAATGCATGCCTTAACGCATTCCTTTAGAGGATGTCCATAGATATTTTAACCTATCATAGATGCAATAGACGGAGGGACCTTGGCCGACTCATGGACGCTGTGAAAACATAGCCTTTATCAGTATATTCAGGCTGAGTTTTGGGTAGTGCTTCATGATATTAGTGGACAATTCCAAAAGCGTCATTTGTGACCAAAAAAATGGGTTTTGACCCATAGAAAAATATCTGAACACTTGAGAATTGTGTTGCCATCAACCCAATTGAAAAATACTTTTTGTACTTGAAATATTTAGTTCCATCTGTACATGAATATACTTTCCATCCAATGGCCCAATGCATTTAGGAAAATTAAATGTTTTCTAGAAGCATTAACTTATCTTACACCATGTCTTATCGGTTGGCATTGGCATGAACTCTGAGCACATTTCACAGCATTTTACTGGTTTACTGGTGACAATTGTGACAAGAGTAACTTAGACCATGAGGTAAGAAACATGAAGAGAGAAAAAGGATTCTCCAGTTGCAAGATATATACTGAAAAAAAAACACAAAATAATTTAGGCATTGCACAAATTGTTAAACTAATTGACATATTGTTTGATACAAAAATCTTGATATAAGGCGCAAAATGTAGTAGACTCTAATTCCAGAGTGACAATAAGTCCCTTCTTAGAACTTATGGGTAGTGTTGATCATAAATATTCTAATCATGAATTTGTATTGATCTTTTTTACATCAGTACCCAGAACTACTGTGCATTGTGTTCGCAATATGCGCTTGTACAAGTGTCGACTTGCCCAATGAAGGTAATAATGACTGAAGAATTCTCAAGTTTATTGTGAAAAATTTTGGTGAAAAATGTTAGATATTTTGTGAACACATATATTGCCTATGCTGCTCATCACTACTTATGGATTGCCTCAGATGGGTAGTTGTCTACTGCAGTAAAGGTTCAACTTAAGGTTAAAGTATGTCAAGGTTTCAGGCGACATTCTGGTGTAGACATAACATTAATCTCCAGTTCCATGTACTTTGCAGAAAAACTACCCTGTGAAGATGCTGGGAAAGCAGTGGATATACCCATTATCTAAACTGCACACAACTCTTCTTGGGATCATTAACTGCAACACAGAAATCTATAAGAATAGACTAAAAACAAACAGAAGCCACTTCATGATCACAAGCACAAGAGACCACTTCCTCTTAAGCCCCCCATACACCTTCAGACTCCTCCATACAACTTTCATGAGACCTACCAACAACTATGTAGTATAGTGACCTCCCTGATAGAATACATAGTGATTGGAAGGTGTAGAAAGGTCCTCATATTACATGGTTTTGGTAGAAGAAAAGTTGGTTGTACAGAAGTTGCATGGTAATTGTATGTGGTGTATGGGGGGCTTTACCCACAACTCCCACTTAAAACACAACATTTTAATCTTTTAAAGCTTGCAGGTTTACCAAAGCTGGTGGAGACATGGACTAAAATAATATCATTCAAGCATCTCAACATGCCAAGACTCATCCATGCAAATGACTTGTCTACCTGGTGGATGTCTACCTAGACACATACCTACCTATAATTTGTAATCTCTTTGATTTGTATTTTTATTTGTACTTTATTTTTCATTTATTGGGGTTTGGAATCAGTTGAGTGTCCAAATATTTTGAAAACAAAATAATAAATATAGAGGGGAAACCTAATAGGATATATCCCATTATATTACTTGGGACTTTCTGAATTAACTATTATAAAAGGCAATCCATTTTATTTATAGCCTTTGTGCCATTAAAAATACATATATTTGTCCATAAACAAGGCAATAAATAAATAAGACATAAAAAAGATCCGAAATTCACATCCAAATACTTTTTATATATAATGTATTTATTACCTTGGCAGGCTATGTGTTTTTAATTAGCACAATGACCTGTAATAAAATTGTGAATTTCCTTTTATAATAATTTGTGTAAATTCTAGAAAAAAACTGTTGCCCTGAAGTTCCCAGATAATATATGGGGTGCAGAGGTGCACATACCTTTATTAGTAAGCTACTCAGATGAGTACCAGGATATGGGGATGGGTACTCACCTTATATGTAGAGTGGTTTAAATAAGTGCCGTCTTCCTCACAGACTCCCTCACTGTTCTTGATTGATCCTCCAATTAGCTGTCTCCATTCACAGATCACCAACTGGCTTTGGGGCAGATGCAACTCTCAGATCACTGTAACACTGTTTAATCTCCAGGATCTCATACCCCAGTAGGGGATTTTCTGAGTTAGACTACCTGCAGTCCATATGCCAGCTGTCACAGTGCTTTTCTCTTGTCAGATCTTAGGCTATGTTCTCACATAGGCGATCAACAGCCTCAAGCTCGCAATTTTAAGCGCATGCAGAAAATGCAGTTGATTGCGTCCATTCAGTTTCTCCAGCGCCCAGGAAGGTGGGACCTTAGTTACGCTTTCAGGGGTCTGCACTAGCTTCGCGAGCCCCTTGGGAGACCACGATTCAGTGTCGGCAGCACTGTCAGCCAGTAGCTGTTGCTGAAGTGCCCAGCTAGGGCTCACCCCAGATATCGTTCAGTTCAGGACCTCGCAGGCTGTCTTGCCCAGAAGCCACCTACAAATTCCGCTCTCTCTCCTCAACCCAGAATTCTCCTTAACTGCACCGGCACCTTTTTCCACCCTCAGGTGGCCCCACTTCCTGTCGGGAGGTTCCTTTTTTGAGCTCGGCCCCAGGGCTCCCCCTAGTGATCATGCTCTGTACAACTAAAATAACTTATTAGCATTAAGGCCCCCATACACCTTACAATCTTACCATACAAGTTCTGTATGATCAACTTTTTTTCTACCAAAACCATGTAATATGAGGAGCTTTCTAAACCCTACCAATCACTATGTATTCTATCAGGGAGGTCCCGGCACTACATAGCAGTGATATATCCCTTCCAATCAGTATGTAATCTATCAGGGAGGACCCAGTACTGCATAGCAGTTATATATACCTTCCAATCACTATGTATTCTATCAGGGAGGACCCGGCACTACATAGCAGTGATATATACCTTCTAATCACTATGTATTTTATAAGGAAGGACCCGGCACTACATAGTTGTTGGTAGATCTACTGGAAATTGTACAAAGGCATTGAAAGATGTATGGTGTGTTTTACTAGACTAGAGTTGTAAATAATGTAGTAACTGCTACTTATCTCTACGTCTGTATCAAACTTGTGCTTACAAGAATTTTTATTGTCAACCGCACCAACCAATCAGATCCTATCATTCATGTTCCGCTCTAGGAAGACAGTGAATAACCTTACTGCAAGAACGTTTATTTTTCTGAAATTGAAAATGTTAACTTAAATGTATAATGCATTTCTTTATATGACATACAAAGTGTAATCATGGAAGATGAATATTTTATATTTCAGGGTGTAATATTAAAGAAATTGATACATTCAAAGGAGGAAAAGCCAGACGGGTATTATTCAATATTCAGTGTCAGGTTTCTTCGGAGCAGACAGTCAATGGTAGACTTCCTTGTGATCTAAATGACTCTTTTCTTGATTTAGTATTCACATTCTGTCCTTTACTATCATGTAGCAAAAAGCTGCCAGGTTGTAATGAGTTTGTCACTAGTGATCTTAATACCACCATTGATCAGCACCATCTCATGTAAAGACAACTGTCTGTATCGGTTACACAAGAACAATGAATCTTCTAGTGCTGGAACTACAAAGGGTTGTTCCATGTGCCCTCTCTTACCGAAATATATCACTACACTATGGTGCAGTCTATTAAGGGATTGATTTATTAGCATGACCTATGGATCATCTTAAACAAACATTGCAATAATAAAGGCCTTGAAAAGGGAAGATTATATATTCATTATTGAGGCGTTTTAAAAAAAGAAGACAGCTAACACATATATGTAAAATAAGAGGAAACCTTTTAATTACAGTTTTTTTAAACTCCCTAGCAGACTGCTGAGGTCCAGATTTCCATACCAAAAGTGCACCATAGACTCAAATTTTTTTATGTTGTAGGCCTGTAACTTCCCAAAATATGTCCATACAAGGGTCTAGTAGACATCCTGAATATAATAATGTTTGAAACACAAATATGTAAAAAAAATATTATGTTAAAAAAAAAAAATGAATAAAAGGTATAATTTGAATGATAAAATCTCTAAAATACGTATTTTGTATAATAGATTTCAAAACAGTATGTATTAATATTTGTTTTTTGTTTATAATAAGCATGTTTATTCAATTGGAAATGTGTTTTCTTTTTTACTATTAATTGTATTGGATACAGTTATCACTTCCGAACAGAAATCAGTAGATCGGAGCTACCGGAGCAGCACGGAATGGTAAGTTTGCGCTGCCGTCTCCGATCTCCGCCGATCTCTGCCGGACAGCCCCATCTCGTCCAGACCAATACTAACAGGATTTTTTTGACCCTTTCGTGGGGACCAGACGGAGCCGATCCACATACCTGTCTGCAGCAGCGGCTGTTCTTGTTCTGCTGACCCCTTGGCCAGAGATTGACGTGCTGCACTACCTTTCGTCCAGCGGATCGTCAGAACACTGTTAGAACAGCCGCTAGTGCAGACAGGTATGTGGATCGGCTCTGCCGAGAATACAGTGGAGTCAAACCCTACTTTGGATGGGGACGCGGGGGTGCCATTGTGATGCTTTATGTAAGGCCATGAACGGAAGATTGGTCAAGTAGAACAGACAAGTTGCTGCTACATTTCATGTATATGTGATACTCCAAAATAATCTTTTCAACCAATAAACGGTTTGTGTATTCTCGAAGACAAACACTAACTGTTTTTTTTTCTCCCAAAGTATAATGAATTCTGCGTCGTAAATTGCATGATGAATCACAGTTGTTTGTACCGGCCAGCATATGTTTTCTTATCTCACTCTGGGAAATCAGCACATGGCCTGAGACAGCGTTCCTGTCTGGAGATGGGACTGGAAAAATTATGCTTAACAAGCGTCTTTTCTTCAGCCCAGCTGCAAGTTAGAAAATACAAGTACAAAATAATAGCTGTCCACTTAAACCCACATTCATTTGTCTTATGGCACCAAGCTTAGACAGCATTCCCCATGCTTTGTACTCCACGTAATAAACTCCAAACAACTTCAAAATAATGATATTTTAAAGCCAAACACCAATTTTCTGAAAAGTCAAAAGTAATGGTGTTGGATGAACAATGATTTTTTCTTATAACTGTTCAAACTCTCGAAGTAGCCATTGTGCACTGTGCAAATGCTAGAATTATGCTTCTTGTTGTGATTGAGTTGTTGATAGTCTCTTAAGTTCATTAAAGTGAACCTGTCATGTGCTACAAAGTAAGGGTGAGGTTTGAGGGGGGTTTAAGGGTGTTGGGGGGTTGTCTTACATCCCATCTGATTGCAGAGAGGTGTTGTGAAAATCAGGCAACCCCCTTTCGATATTTCCTATTTTTCCCTCTTTTCATTTCATATTTCTCCCTTAATTTTTCCTTTTGTGTTTTCTATATATATATTTAAAGTTGATCTGAAGAAACTTTTTATTTGATATTGACAGTTGACAGCAGCCCAGAACACTCCTGCCCGCCCTGCATACAGATGCTCAGGGGGTGTTCAAAAACACCCCCATGTTAATCCTCCTCCAAAAAGCGACCAGGAAAGCCTAGGGTCATGTTTTTTTAGGCTACCACACTTTTCGGGTGTGTGAATGGTTCCTTTGTAATTACTACAACCACTGCCTAACCCAGCCAGTTTAAGGTACCCATACACAGATTTTTCTATCGCTTGATTGCCATGCATGTTCATGTAGGTTAATCCCTGTTGGATGAGGACCAGGGATGGATACTTTGAATGGGGGACTAGGGTCCCAATCGAAGGTATCAATCGGGAATCGATTGGTGCACAGCAGTATCAACCTGTGTATGGGAACCTTTAGGCTATGTTTCTATGGTGTTAATGGATGCATCACGTTAAAGCACCTGCCTTAGTGCAATGCATCCGTTTTTTTTTCTTCTCTCTTGACTGATGCATGACTGACTGCAATCTCTATAGGTCACTTAATGCAGGCAATCAATGTATGTTTGTACTAGTCCATTGATTTACATTGGATGTGTGGTGGAAGCATAGCCTTAGTTTGCCAGACACAGGCTGCTTAACACCGCTTTCTATACCAATGATTCCTAAACTTTCCATGCAGGACCCCCCTTTTCTATTTAGGGACATTATCAAACCCCCCCCCCCCTTCCTATTCATACACAGGTTAAGAATGAGTGCCAGCGACCCCCTCGAATACCTTCACGCCCCCCAGTTTGGGAACCACTGTTCTATACTTAGGCTAGGGGTAAAAAAAACAGATAGTAAAACACCCCCCTGGGGCCCGTGACATATTTACATATTTTTTTCATAGAAAACCTTTCACACTAACCTCGCTGCCCTTGCAGTTTTTGACGATAATGGACGTGGTATCGCTAACTGCCACCGTTACCGGCACAAGAACCGCAGGTCTTAGTAAAGCTGCACAGAGACTGATAATAGTGAGACAGTGACAATTAGTGATGGCCGAACTTCTCCAATGTCTGTCCCCAAACAGGTGGATTGGACTTTTAAAATAGTCGGCCGTCCGCCTGTTCGCAGACAGATGGCGGGGAATTGGCATCGGGAAAATGAGAAGTGACGTCAGTGACATCACATCTGGTCCCTGGAACGCATAGTTCCTGGTTGTGACGTCACTTCCGTTTTTCCGAGCCGGCTTTTCACTGCAAGATTGGGTTCTCTACTCGTCAGTGAAAAGATTCTTCCTCCGGCGGGATCTTACTGCTCCTGATCCTGCCGGAGGAAGAATAGTGAGCTACTTCTCGCCGGGGAACGGAGCGGGGTGAACACCCCTACTGCTCGGCGGCTAGAAGGAGGGCGAACATCCATGTAGAACATCACTAGTGATAATATACAAATACATCTTAAGTTAATGAAGATAGGACAGAACTCCTGATTTGCTATGTGCGCCTTCCTTTCCTGGTGACAACCAATTTCTCCTTTTCTCATACAGGCATCACAAGGACAGGAAACCTTCCCAGTTGGCTCAGTGACAAATAAAAACCAGACAGACATTGTAACCCTTCTCTGCTTATTGAAATCCTCCTGCAGAAAGCAGACCATGTGTCTCATCTCATGGCTTTGAATACACTTTTCATAAGATAGAAATGGAATATCATTTCACCTTCATAAAACTCTATTGAATCTGTGCTGTGCAATTATACCGGTATGTACCTCGGCACCAGCGCTCGTACGAGAGGGAAGCTGTAACATTATAAGCCTCCTTCAGTTTCCAGGGAGACAAAATTATAGCCACTGAGAGCGGTTACTTTCATAAAGACGTATACTATACCGACCCCAATAATGACACTCACAGGAATGTCCTAATTAAATGTTGTATTGTCCTCACTTTCACACTACAATTTGTGATTACACACAATGATAAGGAAAAGTAACACATGCACAGAATAACAAATAAATACAATTACAAATACAAACAATACCTCAAATTCTGGAATGTGTACTTATGAAGTCTGCTTCTGTTTAATTTCGGATTTTATATTGAGGAGCAGAATGATACATCATGTGTAAGGACCTCGGCTGTCCCTTGTACCACCTGCTGGTGGCACTGTGCTAGCGCTTCCTATGGATAGTTTCCCTAGTCACCAGTTGGTGGCTCCCTGCAAGTGTGGGCTGGGTTGAGGACACCTGCCTCGTTAGGCTGAGGGCTATATAGGTGTGCCTTACCCACACACAGTTGCTGAGCATTTTTACTTCAACCTGAATCTGTATCTTTACCTGGATATCTGAACTCTGGTCGGCTCTGAATCTCAACCCTTGACATCTGAACCTGTACTCTAGACTATTTTCTGCACCTGTTTGGTTTTTCCTGTTTATTGTAAGTTCACAATAAACCTTTTAGTTCACCATATCCCTGTCTGGTTGTCAGTGTGTGCTGCCTGTCTGGTCACCCCTTTTCTGAATCCTGACATCATGTGTATCAATGTGTACTTGTCCCAAACATTATGGAGGGCACTATGCATGTGTATATATGTGCCTTTGTAGTTCAGACATCCTAAAAAACTCAGGGACCCACCTCTATGTTTCACAGTAGGAATTGTATACCTTTTGTCATAGACCTTGGTGTCTATGGTTGTGACCAAAAAGTAAAAATTTAGTCGCATCAATCCAAATAACTTTGTGGCAGAAGGTTGTCTCTGTGCTGTTTGGAATATTGTAAGCCAGATACTTTGTGGCATTAGTGTGGTAATGGCTTTCTTCTGGCAATTTAACCATGTAGCCCATCATTCTTCACTTGCCTCCTTATGTGCATCTCGAAGCAGCCACATCACATTTTAGAGTGTCATCTGAAGTTATCTGTGGGATTTTTCTTGTCATCTTGAACAATTTTTCTGGCAGTTGTAGCAGAAATTTTAGTCGGTCTAGCTGACCATGGTTTGGTTTGAGCAAAACCTCTAATTTTCCTCTGTTCTTTCAACTAGAGTTCTTCCTCAATTATTTTAGCTTCTGTTCTAATATCCCTTTCCTGTTTCATAGAGTTCAACTACCTTTTCCCACAGTTCCTTTGACAATTAGTTTGCTTTCCTCATGACTAAAGCCCCCCACACATGCAACCGTCGTCAAAATCGCCCGCCGATCAGGGGTGCCCACATGGGGCAACAGATCCCTGCCACCCCAAAGCTCAGTCGGCCAGAGAACGGACATGTCCGTAAATCTCTGGCCGATGCCGTTAGTTTCAATGGGGACCGGCGTCCCCATTGAAACCTCAAGGCCGGCACACAAAAGATGCCCGCCAATTCTGTGAGTGATGGAGAGCAGCGTGATGGCGTCATCCATGCACTCCACTGCTCATCTGACGGCCCCCACTCAGTACGTGTGTGGGGGCCTTTAGGCTCCACCATGCGTTAAGGATGCGCTGCGTTAACGGATCCAAGAAATACAACCCATGCGTTAGGGACATGTTAGGCATGCGTCAGGGATCCATCAGGGATGCGTTTGTAACATATGTGTTTTTTTGTGTTCGTTTTTTACCATAAACGGATTAATCAACACATTGAACAAAGCATACCATTGCTTTTCAATGGACCATTGACTTTAAATGGATGTGTCAACATCCCTGCATTTCATATACGTCAAGGCCTTGGGGTCCAATCCAAAGTAAATGCCATCACACAAAGGGTCCGTGGCCGATTCTTGGCTCAACTGGACGTGTGTGATGACGTAATCACACGTGGTTGATTTCATCCTAGCACCCCTACGTCTATGACCGGCTTTTGCATTTCAGTAGAAATGTCGTTTCCGCAGAAATCATTTAGAATATTTGTATAAAAACAGATCATTGAACCATCAGGCTCCCCATGTGATCTTTTGTACACAGAGTCTTTATTAAACATTTTGCAAGGTCAAACCCAGCAGCAAGTATGAGATGGAACAAAGCATGGATGGGAGCCGCTCTGTGTGATATAATAGGTCAAGTGCGCTGTTGATATGGCTACATAGTAAACAGGTGTCCTCACATCAGGAACATTACATTACTGTCACAGTTAGAATCTGGTGTCACTGGCAATCTCCGCAGACAACAAATCTATATTTTGTTCGCTAAAATAGTTGTGCTGCCAAAACAAAGCATCTGTAACCTCTTCAGTCCTGAAGAACGACTGTTGTGGAGACTCTCTGTACCTCATACCTCCTGTATGAAAGGCCACAGGGTTCTGGGAAGCGAAGGGTAACGGACAATGCTACAGGTGTAATATAGGATTGTTCTGCCATGGCATGCGGTGTACGTGTTATCTGCTGTCTGTCTGGCACAATCCTGCAACAACAAAAAGAAAAGCAACTCTACATGGCAGGGAAGCTGGTTCAGCTGAATTCCTATGGTGCCCGGCGCATGAATGACATACACAATGCCAAATGAAAGAAATTACTCCGGGCGCCAGTCATAGTACCACTTCACTCTCTTAACATTTATGCATTCATCTCTTAACATTTATTTATACTTAACAAATACACAGCCTAATACATTTATACAAATAGAGGGGGTTCACATTTTGTGTTCTTCATGCTGAAATGTGTTCAATTTGTGTACTTGAACGTACAAAATAATTATATATTGTGTTATTATCATATGTGACACTTTAGATCTTCATTTATAAAAATGTGTCAGAATGTGAAATAATTACTAACAAATGCAATTATCTCTAGTGATCGGACCATCGTCACTTGCAATTCATTTTCCATGATCAGCATTCTATAATCTGACATCATTTACATTTTGTATTCATTCAATGCCTGCCTCCATTTTTTGTTGTATAGCTGGAATATCTGCAAGCTATTTAACCCTCTGGACATAATGCTTTTTTTCAAGAGATTCTCCACCCTCTGTTCTCCCCCCTTAACATCATCGCGGATGCCGGAGATGTGCTGAAAAAAAAATAATGGTGCTTCCTTTAAATGGAGGTCATTGGCCCAGCCCCCCCCCTCTACTTTTCGACATCATCAATAATGCCAGAGAGGCAAACCCTGGAATATCGTCAAGGACGTTGGCACACATGCGCCGGGCACCATAGGAATTCAGCTGAACCAGGACGTTGGCACAGGGGGATGCTGCGGCCTCTTTCCGGATAGGTAAGTAAGTAAACAAACACATCCTGAACTAATAAGGGCTAACCGCCCAAGTAAATGACCAAGTCAAAACAATGTACAATGTACATTTTTTTAAATATACTATTGTGACAGACCCTAACAAGATGGCCGAGTGTGTCTCCAAAATGGAGTGAGCTCAGTGAGTGACTCAGTGAGCGCTCCTGAGAGAGGTTGGAGACAGTGCTGCTGGGTGCAGCAAACACAGGGCACACAGGGAATGTGTGGCCCCATGCTAATGGCTGCTAGCAGACAGGCCATTAAGGATTCCTAAAGGAAGGAACTGTTGTTTGATCGGTGCCAAGCCAGGGGGCTTGGCATTTTCGAGTAACTTTGTTTGATTTGGATGTCTATTAACCCCTGCGAGGGTAACCCTTTATTTGGACTGTGTGCTCAAATAAACATGGGCAGGAGCCCTTAAGAGGATAAAAGCCTGTGGATTGATGCTGTGAGAGCACTGTTTGAGCTGATTCCCTACACTATATACATGAAGATTATTCTTAATAGACTTTAAAGACAAGGGGGAAAAAAAGCCTTGTGTTACTATAAATTAGCACGGAACAGAAAAAAAAAAACATAATGTATGTTAAAAACATACAAAGGATGTCACGGTTTAGTGATCAATATTTTGTGGACCTTTGCTTTAAAAATAAAGCATTCAACAAATATGGTTATAAATCCCTCCACTGATCCCTGTGCTGCAGACATTATGGAGCAGTTCATCTGTAATGTTGAATGTCAGCACTGAGCTGCATCACTTGTTCATGAGTACCAACCTGTGCATGTGTTGCAATAAAGATGGTAGTTCACTGCTTTAATAGACAATAGGTAAAAACAATAGGTAAAAGACAATAAAAAACATATTAGTTGTTAAACTGTATAGTGATGGTTGTTAAACTGTATGGGGATGGTTTTCTCCATAGTGCATGTAGCTACAAAGGTCAGCAAGGACTAGTAACATATTTTCATTTTTCAATGTCCATGTACTGGACACAGTTCTTCTTATAATACTATACTTTTTAAAAACAATAAATAAAATAAAATAAATGGTTCACCTTGCTATATGTGTGTATATATTTAAGGAGACATTAAACCCTTGTCCATGCTAAAGAAATTCACACTGGCTTTGACAATATAAAATGCAAATCGGATGAGATGGCATGTCACTGGTGACCTTTTGAAGCTCATCGAGAGAATGCCAAGAGTGTGCCAAGCAGTAATCTGAGCAAATGGTGGCTATTTTGAAGAAACTAGAATATAAAACATGTTTTCAGTTATTTCACCTTTTTTGTTAAGTACATAACTCCCCATGTGTTCATTCATAGTTTTGATGCCTTCAGTGAGAACCTCCCAATGTAAATGGTCATGAAATAAAGAAAACACATTGAATGAGAAGGTGTGTCCAAACTTTTGGCCTGTACTGTATATATATGCCACACAATTTTAAACCCCAGCATGCTATATACATCACTATGGGGTGATATCATGGGGATTTCCAAACCTAGTTACACCACTGGCCTAGAAATTGCCTACTAGACCCAAGGACTTCCATATATGAGATGGTCACATGCTCCCCCATATCTGCAGCATTGGATATTGTCACTTCAAGGTATTGTATGGAGGACCCCTATATGACCCCTATTTTGTTTTAAGTGGACTTAATCCTATGTAAAATCTTAGCCCATGGATGGATTCAGGCATTCTCTATTTATTTATACAGGAAGTTTGGAGTTCAAATGATTCAAATGACCATTATTGGCTAACAGTTGAACTCCAAACTTTCTGTATTCATCGACAGATAACAGGGTACCACACTCAATTATTGTTCTATTTATTAAGAAATAGTTCCAGCTTAGACTTGCAGAGAGCAGCTGGTACCTCATTATTTCCAATATTCAAGAGGTCCATCTTCCTTTACACGCCTTTTCTACGAGCTTCAGTGCTATCTGGGTCATGTTTGAGCACTTTAAAACTGTGAATAATGTATAATATCTGACATGAGAAACATAGAAAGCTGAAGCTGAGTGAATGAACTTTGAGATGTCACAAGCGTAGTTAATGCAGATAAATTGAAGTCAACTTTTCCCATAAAACATGGTAGCAAGGTCGAAGACGATGGGAGAAGAATAGATATTGTTTTAGCGGGCACTCTATTAACTCTCTGTTCCAATGCACACTTTGTCCTTTGTGGAAGCGGAGCTCAAAAGAAATGCAGATCTGTTTTTGGCGGTACGATTCCGTCTTCTGGGGATTTCGTAGCGTTGGCACTCAAGAGATGAATGGAATGAATATTAAATTTCCATTCTCCGGGACATAAATGGGAAATTCATGCTTTCTGTGGGATGATAAGTACAATGTAAAGCAATTTATTATGTCTGAATATTCAACAGCATTAGTGATAATTACCTTTAATTGAATATGGTTGTCATTCATAAGCACTTTTTAAGTAATGTGACCTCTCTTCACTATACACCACCTAAACACAAAATATGACTCACTCAATAGATCTCTTCTAAAGTTAATGACACCTTCCTTGTCTTTCGCTTTCCTATTTGAGATGTTAATCTTCAGACTGCAGTGGAATAGATAGTATTTGAAACTCAGCGGCAAATAGTTTTATTATAAGGTCATTTTATCTCGACACTATCTTATTATGATATTTCCTAACCTAACAGAAACCCATATTAGCTGTCTCAACTTTGTTTTGTAAGAGCTTTACATACTTGAGCCATACTTGAAATATAGTTCCACCCAAAAATATATTGAACTGCAAAATCTTTAATATGGTGGCTGAACTTCGGCCAGGTCCGTCCTCGAAAACAGGCAGATCGGAAAAAAGGCAGATGTCCGCATGTTTGCGGGAAGATTCAAATTCCCCTGCCTGTTCACAGGGAATTTGAATCGAAAAAAAAAGCACACACAAGACATCACTTCCAGTACCTGGAACGCACAGTTCCCCGTTTTGATATCCGGACATGACGTCACTGACATCACTTCCAGTTTTAAACCTGTTTTCATTCACTAGAGACCAGGTTCTCTACCAAGATCTTTCTCCTCTTGATCCAGCCAGTGGCAGAATAGTAACCTTCTTCCCAACAGGGTGGGTCAAACAATGGTACTGTTCGCCAGGGGAAGAAAAGTGAACACGTTCAGGCATCACTAATGATGGAGAAACCTAAACATATTGTGAGGGATTAGCTGTAGAGCGGCAAGGGATGGGTCCACAGCGGGTAAAAGAGGCACAGCAAACGAGAGCGGAAAGTATAAAGCACACATGCGGTTTATTGTCCAAGTCTATTTACAATATGCACAGCAAGTAAGGCAGTAAACAAATCCAAAGTAAACAGTAGTCCTCTGGAAACTGAGACTATGCAGCTCAACACAGAGAGTACTTGTTTACCACACAGGTATAGGCTGCACCCCAGTCTGTCACACACAGTACTGGTTCCAGGTTGGAGCCTCTCACTGAGCAGGTGAGGAGATTATATAGAGCTGCTAATGATTTAACAGGACACAGCTGTAATCACCCTGACCCAGGCCCAGCCATTCTAGCTCCCCCTGCTAGTCAAATAGTAAAATACTCTGCATACTCTCAGTATCTGGGACACACATACCTCCCATACTGGATACATCCAGAGGATTTAACAGGTTCCCTGTCACAATATAAATAGGAATGCTAAATGAACAAGGCTATGTTTCCATGGTGTCCCTGAGTCCACCAAGGTCCCTTCGAATAATAGATGCGTTATGGCATGTGTTTCAGACGGAGGGACGTTTCTGCCCATGCTCCTTCACGGTCCTGGAAGTGATGATTACGAAAGACTGGAAGCGATGTTGGGTAAGTAAATTTTTGGACTGGTAATGGATTAAATTAATTGTCTATGGGTGCAACAGCACACCCATACTTGTGTTAGGCTCCATTGCATTAATGTTGACATAGCGATCTACATTGATTTTAGGACAACAAAGCTCAACTCTTTACATCAACACATGTGGAAACATGCTTTTTGAATGTTAGGCAATGCGTCAACATCCCTCTGTTTGATGTAAGTCAAATGGAGGGGTTTTGATGCCATGGAAACATAGCCTAAGGGAAGGACCTAAATCAGCCCATGCTGGGTTCCCTACTATTAAATAAAGCCACAGCTCACTACTGCAAGATCAAAAGTCAAATCTGCATTCCATTTCATTGCTATGCCTTATTGGCCTTATATAGCATATTGGAACCTCATGTCTCTTCAAATAACTATATTTACATACATATAATTGCATCATTGCGATTATACATAAGGTGTTCATTTAATTTCCAATATTATAACATTTGCAGTTTTAGGTTCTTGTTTAGGCATTTACTGGTACAGGGTGACAGCATTTCATCTCTCTCTTCCCCATCTTCTTGCCATGCTCCTGTCACCGTGTCATGGCTTCCAATGGAGAATGCAAATTGCTGTTATTAAACATTACACAGGCATGGTCTATTGTTGACACCATTAAATACTTATTTCTGGGGTCACTGGAATGTATGTAGATAGGATGTTTTTTTATTCAAATTACTTATTTAAGATATAATGGTGTAAAGTTTACATCTTTTCTTAATTTGATAGTATCACTAGCACCACAAACTGAATAGTCTGCAATTTATAAAAACAAAAATGGTAAGAATTATAGGCTTCTAAAGCCCCCCATAGACAGGCAGACTCCTCCATGCAACTTCTGTACAACCAACTTTTCTTCTACCAAAACCATGTAATATGAGGACCTTTCTACACCTTCCAATCACTATGTATTCTATCAGGGAGGTCACTATACTACATAGTTGTTGGTAAGTCTCATGAAAGTTGTATGGAGGAGTCTGCCTGTCTATGGGGGGCTTAACAATTACAGCTGAAGTCTGGAATAAGAAAAAAGTCATTGTACATCTCCCCCCCATACAAAAACTATTTAGTGTTTTTTAAATACTTAAATCCTGATGTCACGAGGAATGCTGCACTTGCTTGGTGGTTCTTGATATCCATGGCTTCACTGGTGTATAAATACTGCAATATAGTAGAGTGTATTTAGCTTTAAAGAAATTAGTTAGTGTAGCCATACACAGGTCCATATTTTTGAAGTCAATGAAATGGGAATTGATACCTGCCCACCTGGTTCAATCAACCTCAAGTGATTAAAATCAAACAGAAAATCGATTGAGCAGTGATCGGACATATCGGTAACTTTGATTCAGTATTTCACATGTACATGCCGCAAATGTTCAAATGGGGATCGATTTTTTTATTGTGCAACATGATCGAATCAACAATTAAATTGCAAAATAATCAACCTGTCTATGGCTCCCTTTAGAGACAGGGTGGGTTAGATGGAAGGGCATTTTTTTATATTTTTTCAGAAGGGTTGTAAATACATATCTATAACTTCTATATTGTGTGAGCATTATGCAATCGACAGTACAAATACAGGAACCTTAAAAGCATTTTACTAGATTTTACTTAAGATTTACTGATTTAAGATCAGACTGTATTATGGGGCTCTTACTGCCTCACATTGTTTTTTGTAGTCATAATAAATATATTTTATAAACTGTAGACTGTACAATTCACATTGTAAACTTGCAGGCTTTGTAGGGACCTGTTATCCTACCCATTGAGGAGGACAGTTCTTATAACAAGACACCCTTCCTGCATGATGCTAGCAGAGGTTTCATGTCGGTATAGGGCAGGACAGGTCTTACCACAAGAAAATAGAGGGCTTAGTGTGGAAAAACTGGGAAACAAAGGCTAGAATGAAATAAAAACTATTTACAGTTTATAGATTCACAATACTGAACAAAATAGTAACATGCTTAAAAGTCAAATGTGTTCTGAGTGCCACTGGGACTTCTAGTGCAAGACTTTCCTCCTCATTCTCCTCCGCAGCAAAGTACTTCTCAATAAAACTGTAAGTACTTTTTAATAAATATTTGTAGACTTGATCATTCTCATGGGACTGCAGAGCTGAGCCAATCCAAGCCACCACATTCTTCAGACTCAGCTTCTCCATCACCTTAAGCTGATCTATCACCTGCAAGATTTTCCAAAGCCCACACAGCCTGCTTACAGATATGGTAGTGAGGAGAACCTGGTAGGAGGATGAAGGCAAGGACAGGACCTCCATCTACCTCAGCCTGAGTCTTGTCAGAAGTGCCTGAAGCAATGTTGGTGACAGCCCAGGAAGCTTCAAACTGGATAGGGCTGCAGTCTTCGTAATCCAGAAAGGTGAAACATTTTGGAATAAGGCCAGCTTAGATGATGCAGTCAATGGGAGGCTCACATTACCTATCAAGAGGCTTTCAGGCAGCTTGTGTGGCCTGTGACTGTACCTCTAAGCTTTCACTGGACATCCAACAGAAATCTCCTCTAGCTTCCGGTTCCGGCGCCGCATGTAGTGAAAGCTCCCTGACGAGCTCCCGCGCCACCGTCAGTAACACCAGCTACAACACCTGATCCTGTGGCGATTGACAGCCCCAAACACCATCTACAGAAGGGGGAATCCGTGCTGTATGGAAAAATACCTCCTCCGACAGCGCTCCAGGTCCCGGTCATGATCGGCAGCAAGAAAGCGCTCTGCAGCATCACAGCAGCCCAAGATGGCGGACAGAGTTGCACGCCACGAGGCAAGTGACTCCTCACCAGATAGATCAGACAGAGACATCTCCACCCTTGAGGATGAGACTTTCACTTACTCTATTCGGTGCACTGACTTGGAGCAGCAAGTGACTACCCTCACAACTAAACTAGATGACTTTGAAAACAGATCCAGGCGTAACAACATACGCATAGTGGAAGTCCCAGAATCGGTCAACACCAATGCGCTGCGTGATCTTTTTGTCACAGATATCCCGGCCTTACTGGGTCTCATGCCACCGTTCAAGGTCGAGAGGGCACACAGAATAGGTCCGCTTGACCCCAACCGCACCTCCCCACGGCCAGTGATGGTGTGCTACTTAGATTACTCTGATAAGGCGGCCATTTTACAGGCCTATCGCATGCGCAAAGGACTGCTATATGGGGAAATCAAGCTACTTTATTCTTGGACTACTCGGTGGAGGTCTTCAAAAAGCGCAGAGCATTTAGCGCAATCTGCTCAGACCTCTACCGGAAGAAAATAAAGCTTGCCCTGATGTATCCGGGGACACTTCGTGTGCGTGACACACAGGGTATGGAGCGCACCTTTTCGGATCCGAAAGAGGCGGAGCTTTTCTTCAAGGAGCAGACCAACTATCCTTCACCTCCAGCTAACAAGGCGCCTAAATCACAGCCCCCGACAAAGAAGCTAGATAAGCTGCAAACCACCCCTAAACTGCAACGGCAGCGCCTTGACACCCCGAAGAGACAGAAACCTGATATTAAAAGAGACGCGAAGGCTCAGAAGAACCGCTGACAGACTGCAGCCGATTCAAGGTGCGGTAATTTGAGTATTAGGGCCACTGGTGTTTCTGATGTAGGTCTCACTTAGCCTTTAACCTTTGATTCTCTTCTTATTCGGTGTTCAGTTCTTCTAACGATTGATCAAATCTATATAGTACGCCATAGGATGCATTTACCTCTCAGTAATGGTGGTCGGGAGGGAGGGAGCCGTTTACCTACTTACATGGGGAAAAAAGAGAAGCCCCCCAAATACGTCTGTGAAAGGTGGTTTCATGGAACATGAAAGGTCTGCGGTCTCCTGCAAAGAGGAACATGGTCTTACAACACCTTAAACGTCTAAAGGCAGACATGGCCCTCCTGCAGGAGACCCATTTAGACGAAGCAGGAGCGCAACGTCTCAAAAAACTGTGGGTGGGAACAGTGGAGGTATCACCGGCGGATGGCAGGAAGAACGGGTGATTACCCTGCTCTGCAAGAACTCACCTTATGAGGTGGAATCTTGATCACGTGATGATCAGGGTAGACTGCTGATGCCGGAACTGAAATCGGTATCCCAGGAGTTAAGCGTGTATAATATTTACGCCCCGAATTCACCCCGGACTTAGCCAAGACGATTCTAGCAGACCCCTCAGCCCACAAGCTGCTGGGTGGGGACTTCAATGATGTTATGTCCATGACAGAAGACAGGAAATCTGACTCCGACTCGACGCACAGGCGATGGGGACGGACTGCCTTACCAACCCCCTTCAGGAATTTAGCGAACTGATACAGGTACAGGACCTATGGAGACAGCATAATCCGACAGATAGCCAATTTACCTACGTATCGCAAGAGCACGTATCACTATCGCGACTGGACTATCTCCTGACGACAGACTCCCTATCCTCATTGGTGACCGACCCCCAAGTACACGACGTTCTGATCTCTGACCATGCCCCTATAAGTTTAGATATACTTCAAAGAGCTCCCAGAGGCTCGGACATATTGTGGAAATTCCCCAACCACCTTGCGGCGGATGAGGAATTCCACGCCTTTGTGTCCACCAAACTTAACGATTACAAAATTGCAAATAAAGCCCATGAAGATAACCCAGTGCTTTTCTGGGAAGCGGCCAAGGCCCATATTAGAGGCTTTATTATGGCATTCTTGGCTCAAAGGCGTAAGAAAACCCAGAGGCAATACGCGGAGGCAATTCTGTCCCTGCGGGCGGCCCAACAAAGGCTTTCAGAGGCGACCAGATAAAGTTAACAAACAAATATTTTCCAAGCGAAGGCAACATTAGATCATTGGCTAGAACAGAAAGAGCTTCTCAAGTTAACGTATAGTGATTTATGGTTCTATAAATTTGGAAACAAGGCGGGAAAATTGTTGGCCAACGTGGTTAGAATGGCCACACCTAACACGACCATAGAAGCCATGTACGATTGTAACCAGGAGGTGGTCACTGAACCAGCTGGTATCAATAGTATATTAGCACAGTTCTATAAAACCTTATATAGTGAGCCGGGTTCTGACCCCAGGGCTCAACAGGAATACTTGGACACAATTCCCCTTCCCTCCCTCACGCAAGAGCAACTAGACTCGCTAAATGCACCCCTAACAATGGAAGAATTGCTCACAATTATTGAAGGCCTTCCCAACAACAAAGCTCCGGGACCCGACGGGTTCTCCCGGAGTTTTATAAAATGTTCAAGGCTGATCTCCTAAAACCGCTACAGGATCTGTACAACCACTTATGGAGTACGGGCACCTACTTCCCTACGGCCAATGAGGCATACATAAAATTAATTCATAAAAAAGGCAAAGACCCGAGGCAACCAGGATCCTATAGGCCGATATCATTGATAAACACAGACGCCAAAATTTTATCTAAGCTTCTGGCCCAGAGATTGGCGCCGATCTTGCCTGATCTTATACACATATCCCAATCGGGATTTGTGAAAGGGCGGCACGGGGTAACCAACATCCGTAAGGCCCTATTGGCGCTAGACTACGCCAAAAACCATCCCCAGCAGGACGTGACTCTACTCACTGTGGACGCCGAAAAGGCGTTTGATAACGTCAACCTGGGGTGGCTCTTTATGGTTTCGGAGGCGGAAAATGGGTTTCGGAGGCCCGTACCTCAGGCTCCTACTTGCAATGTATTCCAACCCCTCGGCAAGGGTTTATACAGCCGGATTTCTGTCTAAACCATTTGCTTTACAAAAGGGCACAAGGCAGGGGTGCCCTTTGTCGCCCCTGCTCTTCAATATGGCCCTGGAACCCTTTGTGAGGGGTCTGGAAGGGTCGACCTTATTCTCTGGGATCCCTCTGCGCACCCAACGGCTCAAATGCGCACTCTTTGCAGACGATGTGCTGGTGTTCACATGCAATCCGTCCCAAGATATTCCAGTGATCACGGCTATGTTGCAGGAATTTGGTACCCATTCCGGCTTCAAAGTGAACCTCAGTAAGAGTGAGATGCTGTTTTTGTCAGGACACAAAAGGAGGGATTGGCTGGAGCACTCTGCTTTCGCGGTGGCCAATTCTTCTATTACCTATCTGGGAATCAGCATAGGTAAATGTGCATCCACACTTTATACGTTGAATTACACTAAAATCATCCAGTCAATAGTGAAGGATCTAGATACCTGGGCCAACTTACCCATCTCCCTGCTCGGCAGGTGCCACTTATTAAAGATGGTATCCTTTCCGAAACTCCTTTACCCAATTCAAACGATTCCCCTACTGATCAGACACTCTGATGTTAAGAAGTTGGACTCTGCTTTCTCTAACTTCATCTGGAGAGGTAAGAGAGCTCAGATAACCAGCGTTAAACTACAATCTACTAAGATTAAAGGAGGACTCAATTTACCTAACATTCGTCTCTATAACCTGGCCAGCATCATGAGGCATGTATTGGATTGGTTAAAAGGTACTGGACATTACTCCAATTACACACTAGAAAGCGAAGCTTCAGCCCCTTGGAGTCTCTCAGCCTTATTGCATTGTCCAAACTGCCCACCCATTTGAAGTCCAACGTATTGGTAAGGGACACAATTCTGGCATTCAGGGAAACTAGGAAACTGCTCAAGCTCCCCTACTACCATTCCAAATATCTTCCGTTAATGGGATTCCCCTTGTTTCCACTAGGAACGCAAATAGGTGTGTACCACAAGTGGTACCTAACTACAGCGGAAACTCATCCCCTTTACTATTTTCAAGTGACTGACTTCTGCCGCAAACTGACTAACAACCTGTCCCAACTAACCGACAGACTCATGACTGAAGGCAAACGGGGCCTAGCTAGCATATACAAGTGGCTAGGTGAGAGAACGCTGGACAAGTCTCTGATGGGGACAAGGTCGAACTTGGAAATGGACTTCGCCCAACAGGGTTTTACAGAATTACTGCTGAAAGGTTATAGAGCTGTTGGGAAATGTACGGTGTCAGAAAGCTGGAGAGAAACTCAGTTTCGACTGGTCCACAGAGCATATAAGCCGTCAGGCACAACGCAAGTGTCTCCCTCTGGCACCAAAGTCTGGGTGTCAACGTGCCCAAAATGTACACTCCCGAACCCCACTCTATTACACTGCTTGTGGCAATGCCCGACAATTAAACTATACAGGGAAGGAGTGAGGATATATGCCAATGGCATTGCGGGGACTACCATCCCATATTGACTACCATATTGCTGCTGCTATTTGGTTACGTGCCTCCACAATCACACGGTGATCTACGAGATCAGACTGTGTGGATACACACGTGTTTACTTGCAGCCAGGCGCAACATAATGAGCAATTGGCTCGAGAAAGAACCTCCGTCCCTAGCCCAGCTCACTACCACACTACAGAGCATAAGATATAAGGAGCAAATGGATGCACAAACACAATCACAGAGGGGAAGGGAACGATTCCACAAAAAGTGGGACTTCTTCATAACCCACGTAGAATAGGGTTGGAGACCGACACTGTCGGGCAGGAGGGGGGTTAAGGACTCTAGGGGGAGGAACTTAGACCACATATATATATATATATATATATATATTGGTAGGGATGCTGAGTAGAGGTATGTTAATGCACTGATATGTTTTGGTTATGTTTATGTTTTCGCCCGATGTGATATGCTCGCTTTACCATTTCTGCATTTTGTCTGATGTGATATGGAGCTAGCCTCACCCACACTGATGTAACCATGTGGTGGCATATACTATGTAATATACACTCAGAATGGGCTATTGTATTTTGTTGCAGTTATATTGTGATATGATGTTTTTATTTCTAAAATGTGTGCTAAAACCCAATAAAAACCATTGAAAAGAAATCTCCTCTATAGTCCACTGTGCAGAAGAGTGTCTATTTTGGTTCTTCTCCTGCAGAGGTTGGTTTATGAAGGACTGAGCTGACATTTCTCCTCTTCAACATTGGATTAGCCTTCTTTCTCAATTCCAGATTCCCGGCTATCCTCTTGGAGCGGCCCTTGCCTTTGTTCTTCAAACATTAAAATGGACATTATCATCATTATTACCCATGTTCACAGTATGTGGTGTAGGCAAACAAACTTGATAGCACTGTAGCAGAATCCTATGTATACTGCCTCAAACTTACTGTCTACTGTAACATCTCTAAAATGCATGGAGATTTCCTGATGCCTCCCCTTCTATTTATAAGTATTGCTCTAATACATGTAGTTTTTGCATAAAAACACATTTTTGACTTTTTAAAAAAATGTTCCTACAACCCTTCTCTACATCTCCAGCAATTTTAGTGATACCATGTTCAGGGGCTTTGCAATTAAGGCCTTGTCTACACTTGCCATCATGGGTGCATCAACACATGATGGCCAACCCATGGTTTGGCGACAGTTTTCACATGTTTAAGGGGGCGTTTGCTGTTTATGTGCCCTATTAGATTGTTTTGTTTATGGCGCGATGCAGCATGTGCCATGTGTATGCAATCATGTCCATAAGAAAGAACAGGCGGCATCTACACTGCAACTAACAAAGTGTAGACTTAAGCTCACACACACCTTTCAATCTGTGTGTACAATTTCCATTAGATCTACTAACAACTATGCAGTGCAAGGGCCTCCCTGGTGAGATATAGATTGATTGGATAGTTAAAAAAGGCCCTCATATTACACAGTTTTGGTGATTGCAAATTAGATTGTACAAAAATAGTAGAGTCAGATTGTATGGGGACCTTTAGCCTAACTCACAATAAAACTAGTCAACATTTCTCAACCATCCCTAAAGCCCCCCATACACCTTTAGAGCACTCCATACTAATTCCTTTAGATCTACCAACAACTATGTAGCGCCGGGTCCTTCCTGATAGAATACATAGTGATTGGAAGGTATATATCACTGCTATGTATTGCCGGGCCCTCCCTGATAGAATACATAGTGATTGGAAGGTATATATCCCTGCTATGTAGTGCCGGGTCCTCCCTGATAGAGTACATAGTGATTGGAAGGTATATATCACTGCTATGTAGTGCCGGGTCCTACCTGATAGAATACATAGTGATTGGAATGTATATATCACTGCTATGTAGTGCCGGGTCCTCCCTGATAGAATACATAGTGATTGGAAGGATTAGAAAGCTCCTCATATTACATGGTTTTGGTAGAACAAAAGTTGATTGTACAGAAATTGTATGGCAAGATTGTAAGGTGTATGGGGGCTTAAGTATTGCAAGTTTTTAGACTACCGGCTTATAAAACCAAATTAAGTGTTTAAATAATATTTAGAAATGTGACAGTAATCAGTAAAACATAACTTATAATATTAGCAGTTTCCGCAGTGCATTAAATACACAGAAACATGGAAAGAACATCTCTAACAAAGTCTGGAAAAATAATGCAAATTATTATTAAAATAATTTCAAAAGTTAACTTACAATTAGAGGAAATGTATCTACTGCTGGGAGACTGTGCTATAAAAGCATAAGAAAACTTTAGTATTATGGCATGAAGTCTTTATAAAGCCATGCTTTTAAAGTAATTAGTAAAATATTAAAAGCAATTCTCCTGGCAATAAGCATTACTTAGGATAATGAAAACATGCAAGCAATATTTTACCATAATCAGTAATTAGTAGTCACAACACAGCTAACTGGCCTCTGGGGTCTCCTGAAGAGTTAATCAAGTCCCTATACTAACATCCCTGGCATTAAATGCTATGACTCTCCAGAGCGGCTCCTGGAATGCTTAAAGGTCTGATTTAAAGCTAAACTCGGTCTCTCTCTCCCTCTATATATATATATATGTATTCAGAAGCAAACAGGGGCTCTCAATAACTTCAAACCGCATGAAAGCTTCTCTTTAGGGCTCCTGCCCATATTTATTTATACTGTCCAAACAGAAAAAAAAATTGCAGGGGTTAATCAACAAAACAAATATCTCTGGAAATGTCAAGCCTCCTGGCTTGCAAAAGGTCCAACACAGGTTCTTCCATTTACCTAGACGGCCTGACTCCTAGCAGTCACCAGCCTGGGCCACACACTGCCTGTGTGCCTCTGTACCTGCTACTCCAGCAGCTCTGTGTCTCCAACCTCAACTGGGAGCCCTGTGTGAGGACCTCAGCTGTACCGGGTACCGCCTGCTGGTGGCACTGTGCTTGCCCATTTCCTGAGTTGTTTCCCTAGTCACCAGCAGGTGGCTCCCTGCAAGTGTGGCCTGGGTTAAGCACACCTGTTTCGTTAGCCTGGTTGTTATATAGGTGTGCCTCACCTACCCCCACTTGCTGAACATTTAACTGAATCTGGACTTCTGTGTTTCCTGTTTCATTAACCCTGTTTTTTTTCTTATGCCTGTCTGGTGTCAGTGTGTGCTGTGAGTCCTGGTCGTTCCCCCCTGTCTGGATCCTGACACCCTGAGTGATGAATGGTCTCAGCCTCTTTTGTGTAGACACACCCAGATACCTCATTAGGGTACAGCAGGTGTATCTTGGTGCAATGGGAAGGCCCATCCAGCTCCTTTCCTCCCATTCCAGAGGTCCATTGCAGGTCCCTGTAACCAAAAACAAAACAGAAACTGGACAGCAATTTAGTGTTGCTGTCCTACACTATCATAAACTAATTCCAGGATACACCTCAGACCATTTTACTGCTGGATATGGTCCTTTTACAACAGATCTGTCACAAAATGTCATATTTTTACTGTCTATATAGTTTACATTTTTACATTTAGGGAAAATTTTAGTTTATCATGAACAGATTAGACATTTTGTAAATATTATTGCTTGACTTATTATGGTCATCATAAATCTTTGCACCTTTGGAAAGATCTTCCCGGCTACATATTTCATATAATAATATGTTAACTATCTGGTACTCAGTGTACAGTTTTCTCTTTGATTTTGCATCCAGAGGATTCATTCAGATATTTGCAGGTAAACTTTTACAGTGTTTCACCTTTATTGCATTCACTCTCATACACCAGACAGTCCATGGACACCTTCACCATCTCCTAGTATTAGAGGAAATTTGTAATAAACATAACGTGACAGCTGGGGAACAGTTGGTGAATTTGCTGGCCTCAGCTCTCCGTACTGCTAAGCTGCATTTTTTTTAGAATTGTAAAAAAAAATGTATTCCTTTATTATATTTAAAGTCATCCTTCATCTAGAAATAACCAAGCCAATCATATGAAGAGTTGTACACTGGACAAAAGTCTGAAACTTTAACAAATGACAAATTACTTGATCTTAATGGGAGGCAATGTGAGGTAAGTTTGGGTTTAAGCATTTGATGTGTCGGCTTCTATTATTTGTCAGGTCAATGCACAGGTGTAGTTAAGGGACTGGATTGAGGAGTTCAGTCTTGTCTAGGTACATGGATATATGCAGATTATGGGTCCAGGACTAATCAGTAGTACCACAGTGGAAGTCAGAGACCACTGGGGTAAAGTCAGCAAAACAGCCCGATTTACTATGGAAAAATATTTGCAAAATATCAAAATATTTTCGCCTAATATTTGCAAAAATATTCAAATTCATAATCTTCAGTCATTATTACCTTCATGGTGTAACACTTGTACATGTGCATATTGTGAACGCAATGCATACTACTATCCACAGATTATGTTCATTGAGCAAATTGGCACTTGTACATGTGCATATTGCTAACAGAGTACACAGTGGTTCACACAACAGTAAATAGTTCCTGGGAAGTTTCCTGTATAGAAAGGGGTAGGCTACTCTACTTTCCTATTGGTTGCTAAGGCTGTTGCTAAGCTCAGACAAGGATATTGCAGCCTTCTCATTGGCTCACAAGCTACAAGAAGTAAGGGATCATGGGTTCTAAAAAAAAAATAAAAATAGGGAGCTGTCTGCATGACTCTCCGAACAAACATGGATGCCAATTGATATAGAATTGGGACAGTAGGGGGGGGGGGGGTTGACATCTGCCTGTTAACTGCCCCTAATAATGACTGCTGCACAGAGCAGCACTGTCCCAATGACTTAGTGCCTGCAGCACCCATTTTGGGGGTCAATAGTGATAGCCTAACTTCGGCCAGGTCCGTCCACGAACAGGCAGATCGGACTTCCAAACAAGCTGCATCTACTGGCTGCTGGGTACCAGATTGAAGTAAAGAAGAAAAGCAGTCCTTGCCAGGAAGTCACACTGCATCAGTGGATATTTCACCCAGGAATCCTGCTTCTGGGGACACGTCTGGAGGATCTACCGTGTATCAGGTCAGCAACATCAGATAAGCCCAGAAAGTTCTAAGGGGCTAAGATTTATAGACTCCCAGAGGGGTTGGTTTAAGGCCAGTAGTAGGGCAGATTAGGATTGATACACGTAGTAAGGAGTGGAGAGTGGGAAAAAAGAGACAGCATCTAGACACGTACCCAACCTTATGTAGGGATTGCCTTCATAGATACATAGATGTAGTGTACAGGGCAAGGTATATATACACATGTGACAAAGTTATGGTTAAAATGCCGCTCACTCTGTCTCAAATTGTATTTGATGGAAGATACATCGCTCCTGGATTGGGTCTGGAGCTGACCAGGAGCAGAGCAGGGAGGATTCTTTTGGTCGTTCAGTCCAGTGTGGAACTAGTTCCAGGTTTTAGACCTACTTTTTGGCTAAGGGTGGAACAGGAGGTGGAACAGAACCTGTGAGAGGGAAAGAGAGGAGTAGGAAGTGACTCAGACCAAGGAGGGTGAGAGACTAAACTGAGATTGTGGACAAAAGGAAAGCTTGGGACAAAACTTCCCTTCCTTTGGCCTGGACATTGGGAATAATCTCTCAAGGGTTGTGAGACACGGAGCCCTAGCCAACCAGGGCTGCCATCCGTGAGTTGTGTTTTTTTTTTTTGTTTATGCCAACTGCACTGTGTGATTTCACCTTGCCACAATAAACTGTTTGTTTCACCATACCTGAGCCTGTTTTGCCTGCAGAACTCTTACCATTTGTAGCTGGTTCCCCACAACACAATAAACATATACATAAGAAGAGATTAGGCCCTGTCTCTACCCTAAGCCAGGGAAAACCCATAAATGTACAAGCATTTATAACAATGCATAAAAATGTACAATTAGTGCCATTTACTGGTCACTACACTAGGATATATATGATAAATGATGAATCTTACTTTGTGTCCCATATGCATTCCATGCTACATGATCTGAGTATACTTTTAAAGTCATTGCCACATGAATGTCACAAGCAATAATACAAGGTAATAAAATGTAACCGGTAAAATATATTTCTAGGTTTTCACATTTGCCGTAAATGAGTGTAACTGGACGCCGCTGCCATTGGTTAATTTTATCGGCATCACTGGCATGATTTAAGCAGGGCAATACCAGAAAACTGGATTTGAAGTCCTTGAAGTCAGGTCATCTTTATTGGTTTTATAAAAATGTTTCATCAGTTTAAAAATCTTCCATTTCTCACGTTGGCAGAGATACTCTCACAGTGCAAGGTGAAACATATCAAAAGTGACTTTAATGTTCAACTGTGTACAAACTCCCACAGTTCTACAAAGAGAGGAAAGTTTGATGTTTTCAGTGATTCTAATTGTTTCATTTTAGGATAAAAGTCCTTCCTCTGTTTAGTTTTCCAGTGACTGTGCCCAAGCCATGCTTTGAAATTTGTATTACTTGTTTAAAAGATATTTTACATTTGTTGATATGTAAATGCCCGGCTTTAGCCTTCTCTATTGCTTCATTTTTCTTGACTGACTTTTTTTTTATGTAATGAATAACGAAAACAGAAATATCAGATGTTTTGTCTAATATGACTTTGTTGACTATGATCATTCTGTATATGTATAGAATAAAGTGCTGCATTCTGCAGTTAATCATGTTTTTATTGTTTAGAGCAAGAAAGAGCTTGGCTTGCAAGAAAGCAAGACTCATTCTGTGTTCTCATCACTGCCCCTCCACCCAAGTGAATACAAGTATACGGCATATTTAAACAGAGAGGAGGCCTTGCTGACACCTGGAATGAGTCTGTGAGTCTTGAGGCTTTTAGTAATGATTCCCCTTATATCAAACATGCTATATATTGGTGTTTACTCGAGAGGAGGGGCAGAACACTCGGGCTCTCAGCATTGCCCCTCCTCCTGAGTAAATACCAATAAACAGCATGTCAGAGCAGAGCAGAATCCCTGCTGATAGATTGGAGATTTACAGATTATGCTGTGAGTTTTAGTAATGATTCTCCTCTTATGAAACATGCTGTATACTGGTGTTTACTCGAGAGGAGGGGCAGAACACTCTGGATCTCAGCATTGCCCCTCCTCCTGAGTAAATACAAGTATACAGCATATTTAAACAGAGATGAGGCCCTGCTAAGAGCTGGGATGAGTCTGTGAGTCTTCAGGTTCTTAGTAATGATTCCCTTTGTATCAAACAGGCTGTATCTTGGTATTTACTTGGGAGGAGGGGCAGAACACTCTGGCTCTCAGCACTGCCCCTCCTCCCTAGTAAATATCAGCATACAGCAGAGCAGAATCACTGCTGACAGCTTCAAGATTTACAGATAATGCTGTTAATTTTGGAGGAGGGGCAGTGCTTAAAGCCATCATGAGTGTTTATCTCCAGTCCCTAGGAAGCAGTGCTGGAGCGAGTGATGCAGGATGTATAGATTGAGTCAGGAAAGAGTCTCTTCTCCCACCTTTTAAATTTAGTTTAGCATAGATAAACATGGCATGGTATTGGTAACTGCTGGAGGGTTATATTCTGATCTGTCTTTCTATTAACATTTCCTCTCACTTACTGTCAGGACAGAAAGTCATGGGTACTCTCTGTAAAACAGGCACAGAAATAAACATCTTTTCAGTAGATTTGGGAAAATTTACATCAGTGGTGTCAAACTCAAACACACAGCGGGATTTAAGGGCCAAAATTGTTTTTCCTTTTTTCTAGATACAGTGATGAACAATTTCTTAAATAACACTTTAAAAACATCTCACAGGCCAAAAATAATCACTCTGTGGGGCACATCTGATGATGGTGTTTACTGGTTTCTCTTCATGGCCAAAAGACAATTACCCCCCCCCCCCTGTCACTCTTGGATGGGTATCATAGGGACAGGAAGTATGGTAGTCTCCAACATTTTGGGTAAACTGGGTCACATTCAAATATTAAAGCCTGCTACTCGGTGTATGTCCAAACCAGAATTTTTTCATGACTGGTGCTGTTCATAGTCCCAGTCAAAGCACAAATAATAGTTGAACTAGGGTCCCATAGGGGGTACAGGCTAATGGGTTACAAGTCAATAAGAAGGGGTGTCCAGTTTGATGGAAGAGCAAGTTGTGTGTGATTTTGACATAGGGACCACAGGGAGACCTAAAATGTTTAAATAGCACGAGGTTACAAGGCCAGGTTCGAAAATCCATAGGTTCCAGGACTGATGAGTGGATGGTTTAGTAGAGATATGCCCTTCCAAAGAGGTAGAGGAGTGTGGACACCCATTGAAAAAAAGTTTTCTTCCCCTTGTCCCTGTTCTTAGCTGTTCACTGTTGACTTAGCTGCAGTGTCCTGGGTCTGAGTATTGGACAACCAATAAAAGGTATTACTTAAAGAAGGATCAGTGGTGGTTGCCCAGGGTGGCATCATGCAGGGAGGCTCCCCCACAGCGATGTCTCCCCCACAGTGCACCTGCCTATCCATGCAACCACCTGGGGAGAAAGCCAGGTGTATGGGGGAACAGAATAGAGTTCATTAAGCCCCCCATAGACGGGCCAATTCCCGGCCATAGTTGTAGCAGACCAACCTGCGTGCTCGCTCCCGCCGAGCACATAAATGTTGGTCTGCCGCAACTATGAGGGAGCCCCCCTTGAGTTCTGTAGAAAAAAAGCCGGCAGGTCAGATCGCACACGGATCCGTCCTGCTGGTTTTTTTCCTGCCCGACTATGCTGCAGGCTGTTAACTCGGAGGGGAAGTCTCCTCCCCCTCCGAGTTAATTGGCTACAGTCTGACAGGAATCCCGTGTGTTAGTGGAACACACAGGATTCCTGTCATTTCTGTAGCAGACAGCTCACAGCGTGGTGACGTCACCATGCTGTGAAGAGTCTGCTAAATGTCGGCCATAGATCGGGACGTCTATGGCCGGCTTTAGTCTCACCTCATCAGAGATGTTTTCCTGGGAGGGTAGGTATGTCAGAGGGTGGCAGCCATCAGAGCACTTTCCCAACCTGCAGTCCAGGGGGAGGACTTGGCATGAAAGAAGAAGCTGTTTTTAGATTCAATTTATGGGGAATGAATATGTAATGCTCAGTGTGCAAAAAAATATTTTGGTTCCGGGATGTATTAGCAGGCACTTACCCTAATTTCCTATTCTTATCAATATCAGTCAAGCCAATTTTTTTCATGAGCCAATTTTTTTTCATTTATTAGTTCTAAACTCTATAATGAGTTTGTAAGACAGATTCAACAAACCACTAAATACTATAAAGTAGCAGCCTGCAGTAGGTGACATCGGCAATAAACAATTAGTTATTTTAAGAGACGCTCATTTAAAATGAATTTGTAACTCCCACTAACCTCGTACAATAGTTTGAATGCCTTTTCTACAAGGCAGCTAACTGGACTATTTTTTTTTTCTTTTTGCTCAGCAGAAATCAGCCCTGTGTTCAATACTCCATGGCTCGCATTTTAATTGCCAAACGCTGGTTTGGCATCGATAATTGCAGCTCCGACTCTTTCTATCGAATCTTCTTTCATCATCTTTGATGGGATGGCTGTCAATGGAAATGTTTAAATTGTATTAAATCGCTAAATTATAGCTATTTAGCCACAGTGAAAATAAATAGCTATCATTTGCTGCTATTCATTATTTGAAATGCTAAGCAATGCATTTTGTATTAAATGGAATATACCAGACCACCGCACCCTAAATGTGATGGGTAAATGGAGAGGGCAATGTAGAAAGTTCATGTGTTAAGTTGAATGCAGCATTAATGAGAGACCTACAGCTGCAGCTAAGACAAATTACAGCTCGTCCAATTATCATTACATTACAACTTACATTTATATCATTCTGCTCAGTGTGAGCATTCTACGTTGGTTGGAATCTGTATTAGGAACACAACAGGTAATGCTCCTCAATGGTGAGGGGACCATGGTGTCCTCTGCGATGCTGCCATTACCACTGATTCAAAAAGAAGGTCAAACCAACAATATGCTTAACAGCTCTATTCATTTTAATAAGAGATGCAGAAATGGGAAGGAATTACCATAATTTATAAATCTCATAACATAATACAAGTGCATCTGTACCTGACCTAACACAGTGTGAGCATAGATGAGATTTGATTGGCCGTATAGCTTTTTATCACCTTGTATTATTGGTATATTCAAAGCTGGGGGACCTTTAATGAGGACTATTAGACTAAAGGACAACTCCTCTTTTAAAATTATAAGCTTTTCAAATGTACCAGGATCTACCAAGCAGCCCAGCAATGATGACCTCTAACCCCAACCTTCTTGTAGCTGCCATTACTGGTCCAGGCTATTGTACTGATTGCTTTTGTTATATCTTGTATAATTTTGCCTGAATGTGATGGAAATATTGAAGAACACGAGAGAAGGAATTTCCTTAGCTTTTAAATCACCTAATGGATGCTATATGATCACAAAGTATACAGGAAATTACCTAAAAATGTAATAATAGCAGCAAAACAAAAGCCCCCCCCCCCCCCATACACGTTTGGATCCTTGGGCGATATTTCGAGGGATCGACTGCAAAACTAAGGCAGAACAGCGCCACAAGTCAGAGGCACGACAATCTGCCTTGACAGCCTATCCATGTGTGAACACACATAGCGATTCCTGTCCGTTCGGCAGCAAAAAGCAGCACCATGCTGTGATCAGTCGCTGCCCAAACACATGGGAATCCATACATGCATGCCTAGCTTAAGTCTATAAATGTCTACCATAAAAAAAATTTTTAATAGTAAATAGCCTAAATTCCTCATCTCTAATTTCTCTAATTATCTTGCAAATAGCAATCTGGACATTGAGGTACATTGGAGCTAGGATTGGCTTGACCCCCGGCAAGACACCAAAACTGCACTGTTCAGTGCAGAAGTTGTCTACTTTGTGCAGGAGGTGGATGCAAATCAGCCTTGATGTCTATAGGCAACATGTCTTATCTGCCATGTGTTCATTGGGTGGTGGGCAAATGGGTATTTCCCATCATGTGAAATAAGTGTAGCAAACTAGGTTGTAATGTAGATTGCAACCCAAGCATACTGCTATATAGAGAATGTAAGGGGCAATGGTGTGCAAGACAGATCCTCATTGAATGGGCAGGTTGGACAATCATATTTTACCACCTGGCACTGTAGGATTGATGAATATTAGCTGGTAAATCTCCTGCAGCAGATTGTGCCTGAATTTTACTGTGTTAAACACATCCGTATGGTCTGTAGGGGATGTAGTTTTAGTCAAATATTAGTTCGTCCAGATCCCTCTGCCTTAGTGGGAAGGCATTTCTGCAATGTGTTAAATACATCCATATGATCTCTGGGATGCCATTTGTCTGAAAAATAGTTTGAGCTGTGCAGACACCAATGACACTGCCTGCTATCCCTGAGGTCACCAATGTTGCATTGCTGGCTGGGTAAGTACCTTAGACAAGCCATTCAGTTGCCTTGACCCAATGCTAGGCTTCATGTCACCAGCTAAAGCTGTTAGTGTGCAATCAAAGTCTACTATTCACACCAATAAAAAGTGTAATGTTCTCCATGGCCTAGGGTCCATCAGTGGGCCTAGGGTTCCTTTAGATCGTCCAAGAAGCAACAGTCTGAGGGCCACTGCATTGGATGGGCATCTTGTTTAATGGGATAACATAGGGGACAGCATTTTTTTCCCTTCATATTACCTGCTTCTATCAGTTTGTCTGCTTTTTCTCATGGGACTGTATGTATGGATAGCAAAAAATTATTTATGATTCCTGGCACTGAAAGCGAAGTGTCTTATAATGATACAGAGTAGATAGTTTTCTTGTTGTCTCCACTTCTTATCTGATGTTACAGTTGTTGTTGATTGGTATCGAAGAATATATTAAAAGAGCTTATATGTGTTAAAACAGCAGTTATTCTACAGGAAAAAGTAACAGTATTTTCTCCATGACTTTTCATTAAATTCCGACCAAAGAAGAATGTGCACTCTTGTGAGTTTTGAAGACTCATGGTGGATGAAGATGACAGCTAGTGTTGAGCGAGAATGTTCGAAATTCGAATATATTTGACTAATATCTGACATTCGAGAATTCGCAATATTACGCGCATGTGCGCTTGGATATTCGCAATATTGGTCATATTATGCTTCAACATTGTTTACCGGCATACATCGCGCATATTTGTGAGCATTGCAAATGGATAAGGGCAATACACACAGTGCTCGTACTAGCTGAGATCACAGAATGAAGAAGTGAAGCTGTAAAGCCACACATTTCACATGTATTTCGAATGTTAACTTATATATTTGTGAAATTATGTGAACTCGAATATACCATATGCCGCTCAACACTAATGACAGCGTGACATTTAAAAAGTCATAAGAAACAGCCAACAGATCCTGACATTTGCATAAGGTATGGTAAAGGGTTTGTTCATATCCATAACGCTGGCCACATCCCAACATGATATGAAAAAAGAGAAAAGGGCGTGTCTCCCCATACCAATTTACATGTTAGGGGATTTAGGGACTTTAAAGGCAATACCAATTGAGTTAAGAATTAAACAATGTGTTTAATTTACGTAACAGTCAGTCCAAATAATATTCTGTCATAGTTCATTGTACATATATCAATGTATTGTTACATATACATATCATGAAATGATCATGGATATCTCAATCTCAACATGTTTCGCAGGTTACAGTTGCTTCATCAGGAGTATTCAATAACCTCTGCAAAAGGAATCAACAGAAAGGTGGGTATAATTAGTAGAAAATCAAGTACAGTAGAGTAGGTTACTAAATTCTACCATATCATTGGCTCAATCCAATATCTTTAGATGGATGGTGGGTATATTCAGGTCCCCCTAAATACCAAGCCAGGGATCACTGCCTTAGGTGGGTGGACGGTGGCTTGGGGCACAGGGGGCGTCCACTCTGTATATTAATCTTTGAATAGCACCCCGTGCCCCAAGCCACCGCCCACCCACCTAAGTCAGTTATTCCTGGCTTGGTATTCAGGGGGACCTGAATACACCCACCATCCCTCTAAAGATATTGGATTGAGCCAATGATATGGCCGAATCTAAGTAAGTCATTATGACAAAACCTACTCTACTGTACTTGATTTTCTACTAATTATACCCACCTTTCTCTTAAAGCGGTTTTACACTCAAAATAAAAAAAACAGACATACATTAAACAGACACAATACTTAACTGTCAGTTCAGATGCTGGGAAACTGCTACTCAAAAAAAAAACCCACACTATACTCACTTAATTTGCTTGCAGATGTCATGCTAGCATCTTGGCTCCTGGCATCTGCAGACTTCTGCCCACACTGACCCCTCTCCTCCCCTCTCCACTCCACCTCCTGTGTCTTCTGATCGGAGCTGCAGAGACTCGGAGAGGGGGGGTTGTGAAGAGGCTGATTCTGCTGCTGACTATTTCCTGCCTGGGAGAGATATCCCACACACCACTTCGGCTGCCTAGGCAAGACGTAAGGCAGTGGGAGGGGAGCACTCCTAACAAGCTCCCCTACAGCTGTCAGAAGAAGATTCGTTTTCTACAATCAAGGATCTGAGCATTATCGGCTTAGCTGCACATGATAATGCTGAGTGACCTCCCAGGTGGTATGTCCGCTTTAATTCCTTTTACAGAGCTTATTGAATATCTCCTGTATATCTCCTGATGAAGCAACTACATGTGCGAAACCTGTTGAGATTGAGATATCCATGCTCATTTTATGATATGGTGATGTGACAATACATTGATATATGTACAATGTACTATGACAGAATATTATTTGGACTGACTGTTACGTTAATTAAACTGATTTGTTCATTCTAAACTCAATTGGTATTGCCTTTAAAGTCCCTAAATCCTAACATGTAAATTGGGGAGATACGCCCTTTTCTCTTTTTTCAGATCCTGACATTTGTATTCTTCCTAACTCTCAATGCAGCCTGTAACCATGTACCTTAAATGTAAAATCAGAGTGATGCAGGGAGTACAAAGATGCCCCTTGTAACTAGTGTTGAGCTTGAATATTCGTTTTTCGAATATTTAGCTCGAATATTGCCATTCCGCCATTTCGCAAATGTTCGCGAATATATCATCGGATATCCGGCGCAATCGTGATTTTTCGCGATTTATTGTGATTATTGCTATGCCATTCATTGCAATGGATCGCGATTATATCATCGCAATGCGATTTTTTAAAACGGAAATGACGGATATTCTCCCAGTCGAATATCCGAGCTCCATTTACTTACATGCATTGCGCATATTTGATCGCGATTTTTGTCCACAAGTGCGGATATTCGAGATTACGAATATGGAAGTGAATATTTTGGCAGATACAGCATTTGCAAAATTACGCGAATTCGAATATTGCCTAGTCGCTCATCACTACTTGTAACAATAGATTTGATTTGGTATCTCTGTAACACATGGCTGATAAAAAAAAACGAAATCAGTTTTGCTTTATATTCAGTATCAAAGCCTAATATCATCCAGGAAACCTCAGATTTCGAATGAACAGACCAGAAATCCCAGATGGAACCTTACACGTGACAACTGTCCAACCACATTTCCGAAATGTCAACTAGTTGACTTTATGAGTTCATTGCAAAACCCCTGAACATGACTTCACCAAATTTGTTGCACATGCAGGGAAGGGTTGTAGAAACATTTTAACATGTAATTTGGGCAAACGTTAAGTTCAAAGTCACATATCATTTTTAAGACTTTGAGTTTGATTTATGCAAAAACAACCAACAATTTTGGTGATGATACCATGTTCATGGGCTTGCCATTTACCATATTTTTTGATCCATTAGATGCTCCATGGTAAAGGATAAGGATGAGTGAAAGTCAATATTTCAGCTTTTTCATCGAATTTTCGCATAGTCGAATTTCGATATTTCGTCGAAAAAGTAAAAAATGCTGCCAGACTTATTTTTGGCTTAATTTAACAGACAAAGCTAAAGAAAGTAAAATGGCAAATCATGTAACACAGACAGTTAACTTAATCAGACTCTATTCATATAGTTAAACCATTATTTTAAAAAGGAGAAAAATCTGATTGAAATGCTTAACAAACAATAAGACGGAATTAAGCTTTGTTAGCCACTAATGTAAAGTCCATCTCAATCTATTAGTCCTTTATAGAATTTACCCTTACATATGTCTACTGTGACTTTCATCCCCCAGATCTCCAACACCCTTAGAAGTCCAATCTTTTTGGGGGGATTATTCATTTACATTCCCAATTTTACACCCAAATTGCAGGTACGCAGAGCTAGTTTTTGGCCCCACAGGCTGACAATTGTGCTCTCTATGATTTCTTGAGTGTCTATATATCTCCTCTAGAGATGGTCGAATTTTTCAACTTGCTAACTTTGTGAGCTCATTGCATAGCCCCTGAACATGGTATCATCACTAAACTTGCTGGAGATATAGAAAAGGGTTGTGGGAACATTTGAAAAAAAGAAGTGTTGCTTTAGCACATGTACTGTTTGCATAAATTAAGTTCAAAGTTAAAGTCGAAATTCCGATTTTCGAAATTTTTACTTAACTTTTAACTTAATTTGTGCAAAAACTATTTGTGTTAGAGACATACTTTCTTTTTTGGAGTATACCCCCAACCCTTCTCTACATCTCCAGCAAGGTTGGTGATGATACCATGTTCAGGGGCTTTGCAATTAACTCGAAATCGGCTCTAATCTCTAATCTCCTCCACTGATACAGTGGAATGATTGTAGCCGCCCTAAGTGATGTAGCCTCCCATCTGCCCATAGACTCCTTTTCCTTAGAATAGAATGTCACATTCATCCTGTGAAGGACAGCTGATATATCGCACAAATTAATTATAACCAGATATTGGTTCAGAATACATTGTATATGAATTGGTTAAGACCTTAATGTCTTATCCGATCTGCAAGAAATGAGGGCTGGTTATTTCACTTTTCATAGATATAATACATTTGCTGAGATTATACGAGTACTGAATGAACGGGGGAGCTGTCATCGGCTTTTAGAACATCGCTACTTTAGAAAAAAAAGACTATTTTCTTTCCGAAGCTGAAGCTTTCCTTTTGGTAATTTTGTTACATTGCATCATTGCTGATGGCAACATGCAGGCCATGTGAATCCAATGATAAATAAGTATATACAGTATATATATATATGTATATATACATTTCAGGGGGGGCGCTGGCCCTAATTTTTAACCTGTGTTTGAATAGGGAGGGGGGGGGGGCTCGATAAAGTTCCTAAATAGAAAAGGGGGGCCCTGCAAGGAAACTTTGGTAACCACTGCCCTAATGAATAGAGATGATCTCTGATTGGCATTTTTGTGGATCGGTTTCTCCACAAAAGGTCAAATGAACCCCCTAGGTGTATGAAAACTGGTGGCATCCTGCAGTGGCTGCCTCCTCCTCCTCTTTCTGGAAACATGTCCCCAACTTCAGTGAGGGTATGTGAGGGTTCCTTCACCATTCGGTGGTTTTGTAATGCAGCATTGACTGGAATCACACGGGAGACACTGGCTATTTCTGATCTTAGGTGCATGCTTTACCCTTGAATGATCTTGGATTTTACACTTCTCCTGTAAGGCACATGCTGGACCAACCAGATTCTTTAAGGTTCATGTACCTTGCTCGAACATACTGTCACACACAATGGCTTGATTCAATGAAGCAATGTCCTCACAAGCTGGTTAAGGGGATAAACTTTCACTAGTGGCAATATATACAGTCTTTTACCATCACCTGTCAGCAGGACCGGGACAAGGCTAAGCTGAGGCAGAGGCTGAGCTGCCCAAGTGCGCCCCCCCCCCCTCTCCAGCCGGTCAGAGCGGGGGGGGGGGGGGGGGGGGAGAGCGCACGGGGGGAGCATGTGGGATCGGCGAGGGCGAGCAGAGGGGAGATATGCGTGTAACACGTCCCGTTTCTACGCTGCTCAGCTGCCCTAAGCAGCGCCCAGATTCAGCAGCGCTCAGAGGCACGTGCCTCTTCTGCCTCTGCCTTGTCCCGGCCCTGCCTGTCAGGCCAGGGAGGGGTGCAAGCCTCAGGACTAAGTTACAAACAGTCTCTGTACCAGTTACTGCTAACCCAGTATCAGGAATGGTGCAGGTAGGCAGATTAGACAGGGAGTACAGACACCCTATAAGTGCAACCCAGCTGTGCTTAAGGGGAGATCCTCGTCCTTTCACGATGCGATGACCTGTGGTTCCCCAGGACTATACCAGACCTGGTCCCAGGGAATGGCATATCTAAAACCGCTTCTCAGTCAAGGTGCCCATACACACATAGATATGTGCTAAATCGATGGCCACTTCAAACGTAGTGCATGTTCACGGTCATCTATCTAGCGCATAGGCCATCCCTGTCTTCTAGTGGGATCAATCCCACTTGAAGACAGGGATATCAGACATGACCATAAACCACAGTCAATGTCCATTGTTTTGGATAGGGACTGCAGGTCCCCATGCAAACCAGTGGCTGAGCTTGATGACACAACAGTGCTGCACCTTGAGGTCCTTTGCAGGGCATGAGTTCAGTAGCAGTACAGTAGGGCAGGGGTCAGAAGGTTCCTGTTTCCTTGGGCTGCAAGAGCAACCAGACAGTTGCAATTATCCCCTCCCTAAAGCTGAGAGACTTTACCTGAATAGTGGGCTGCATCCTCTGAGGGTCAGCGAGGAACTATTGAATGTGCTCTGTTAAGACTATACCCTATCCGTTTCTGTTTTTTGGTCTAGTTAACTTCATATAAAAAGTTCCTTTGGTGTCGACACTAAAGCAGACCATATACGGTTGACTGCTTGTTTCCCGAACAAATATCCGATATGAGAGTTTGCGGCGATCAATCATACGGTATACAAACAAAGCCCAACTTGAGTGATTTATCTCGCTCGAAGAAAAAAAAGTGATCGAACTGAGAGTCCCCTTCCAAAGTATCTGACAAAGATCAATTCCCCCAGGTGGTGTGCATCGATTCACTGAACAATTGGTGTGTGATTGATCACACGGGAATCCCAATTAGAGATGGTCAAATTTTTTGACTTGCTATCTTTGTGAGCTGATTGCAAAGCCCCAGAACATTGTATCATAACCAAAATTTCTAGAGATGAAGAGAAGGGTTGTGGGAATATTTAAAAACATATTTTTGCATAAAGTTCAAAATTAAAGTCGAAATTCCGATTTTCAAAATTTTGACTTTTAACTTAATTTGTGCAAATAAATTACTTTTTGTAGTATACCCCCAACCCTTCTCTACATCTCCAGCAAGTTTGGTGATGATACCAAGTTCAGGGGCTTTGCAATTAACTCGAAATCGTCGAATTTAAAAAAAAAAATTGGACCATCTCTAATCCCAACCTTTAGAACTAGTTCATTTTAAAAATAGGACTTTAGTATAGTTACACCATCATGCGTTGTGTCTCATTACATTGTGTGTTAACATACATTGAATTCATGAAACCTAATGCACCACAAAACACACTAAGGAGAATAGGCGCCATTTGAAGCAATGCAGGATTTTGGAGTCATTGTGGGTACATTGGGGTACCATTTATTTATAATGAACAACACCACAACATAACAATTTCATTGATTACCACATATTGTAATAGTCTTTTTTTGTATTTTTCTTAAATATCTGCATAAACTGGTGTTTTCCATTTTGCTAGCGTTCCCTTTAATAAGGTCCAGGAAGGTACATTTCTGCTTTGTAACATGTGATGACAGGGTCACTTTAAAGAAAGAAAGTGAATATAATGTGAATATAAAAGTCACCCCTAGAAATTTCTTGTGAGGTGTTTATAGTCTGCCTACGCAACCCATTCTTTGTTCTTTCTGGAGCCATTTACTAAAATATCATTTACATGTCAAGGTTTCATTTCTGCATTTGTCAGTTTGTTATATCTTTATTGTTTGTCTTCGAATTAGATTAAATAAGCATCTTAAATTTTACAGCAAGGCTCACCCGTGTTTTTGTGCAGACTTGTTTAATGTCATTGTATTGCATACTGCAAAGTTATTGATTTTAAATGGTAGAAATAATTAGCAGCACATTTCATGATTCATTTGATTTTATGCCACAGAATGTGTGATGTTTCTGTTAGCAACTAATAAAAACTGATGCTGCCAACACCTATTAACTGTTCATATGCTAACAAGATCAGTATACTTAGCATGTAGATTCATCTGCGGGTAATCATAACAACGGTTGCTGAAGGCGGCTTGATTACCTACCCAAGTTCCCAAGTCAATGTCATTTAAGAAGTGGAATTCTATCAACTTATAGCTCTATGGAAAAACACTACACAGGTTTTAAATGTGTTAATATTAAAATTAGGTTTCACCTGGTGCTGGAAACCCATATTGCCACTCATATGGCGTGCTACAAGTAATGTAGGTGTCACAAAGTGTGACAATGCTGTACAGATATATATATATATATATATATATATATATATATTTACTGTATAGATGTGTCACAGATCTCAGCAGGACTAGAGGATCTGTGTCTGCTGTAGCTGCTTCCAGCTCTAAGAACCGTCCTTGATACCAGGGGTCAAGTTTCTAAGCCCTGGAGCTCCCTCTGCTGGATGCTATGGTGCTGCATTACCTATCAGCTGCCCCTCCCTCCTGCCCTTTATAAGGATGCCTCAGGTGACAGGATGTCGCCTGATTTTTGGGTCTTATATGTGTTTGCTACTTGCCTCACTTGTTACCTGCCTGATCTTTTTTTTTGTGGAGACACACCCAGCTCCACACTCCCCTACAAGCAGATGTAAACCCTTGAGCACCGGGGTGGAATGGGAAAGGCGACCCAGCTCCTTCCTTCCCATTCCAGAGTCCAGGACCTTGTAACAAATAAAAATATATATGTATGTCTGAGCATGCTCTGGCTCTTGTAGAAAGTATGTTTAGTATGGGCAGGGAATAACATATGAAAACATATTCTTGGAAGGAGAAAATTCGTTTTTTGAATACTTTGAGCATTTTGTTCTCTTTGTTATATTTTGGTCTAGTCTTCTCTCATTCAATAGTCTGTCTAACTTAATATTTGTGGAATTGTCAAGTAAGAAGGATACGTTTTTGGATAGATTCAGAAACTGATAGAATCTTCTTGCTGTGATGCTAAATTACATTATTCAATAGATAACATATTCTACATTATTCAAAAGTTATAATTAATTTAAAATATAGGAAAAGATGAAAGTCTTTGAATCTGTATTTTAATTGACCACCAGAAGTCATTAGAGTTGCGTGGCTTCTAAGCAGGGCTTCTAAGCAGGGCTTCTGTCTTAAAGCTTACAGTGGAAACATCCTCCTGGATTTTACCGTATTTTTCAGACTATGAGTAGAGATTAGTGTTGAGCGAGAATATTCAAAATTTATCAATATATTCGATGAATTACCGGCATTCGAGAATTCACAATATTTCGCGAATGTACGCTCGGATATTCGCAATGGCAGATATTCGTCATAATGTAATTCAACATTGTTTACCGCCATACATCGCGCATATTTGTGCGCATTGCAAATGGTTAGCTCAATACACACAGTGCTCGTACTGGCTAAGATCACAGAATGAAGAAGCGAGGCTATAAAGCTGGCTCACAAATCTTTGCGAACAGCCATGTACGGCAATAGAATAGAATAGAAATTCTAATCGAATTTTATGACTTTCGAATGTTATTTAATATATTCACAAATTACGTAAATTCAAATATACCATATGCAGCAGAACTGCAGTTGCCTGGTGTATTTTTTTTTCAGCGGTATGAGATGCTCCAATGTACATGGTGAAATATAGAAAAAATATAGTAGATGAAAGTAATGAGTAAGTTACGAGAAGTGCTCTAGGTCAATGACCCAAAATACATTAATTGACAGCAATGGTGGTATAGGTATCACAGGTTTCCTTTAAATTTGCAAAAATTATAAGTATTTTTTTCTGCATCTGAACGTGAGATAAGACAGAGATCCATACACTGCCACTATTGCTGGACATTTGTTATTCTGTTGGAGTCTGATCTCAACTGGGCTGATTTGCTGTCTAGAGCTCTTTTTACTGTAGTCTAGCTGATACTTCTTGGGTTGGCATGCCAGCTGTTGATAAAAAGGTTTCTTCACTCCGTTATGATGGTGATCCTGCAATCAACTATCTGAAACTCTATTAGTCTGATCTTATTTAAATGGTTCCCCCATAGGGTGTCTATCCTTGAGACCTCACAGTGCGATGGTGCAATACTGATGCCTATGCCCAACACCTTTATTATGTGGATACACCTACCTTTTATGTTCAGCAGAGCCGCAATTGGTGCAAAGAAAACAAACAAACTTTGTATGTTGAAGTGAGATATAATTTATTGGACTTCTTTGTCTCATATCTGACACAGCCCCCCTCCTCTCCCCCAGCCTCAGATCTGAGACAGCTCCCCTTTCTCCAGCTGA
>CM070033.1:172206838-172220074 GCA_036250615.1 Ptychadena robeensis | reverse complement strand
CAGATCTGAAAAAGCCCCCCTCCTTCAATGGCAAACACTCAGATCTGACACAGCCCCCCCTCCTCTCCCTCCTCCAGACAATTATTCATTTAATATTAAAATTCATGTTGTTACACATGGCAATGGATGACTGTGGAAACACCTCCTCCATCGCCTTATAATGTAATGACTACACATCAGGTTTCCTGTACTGGGATGTCACATACATTTTCTGTCATCTTTAACCAATGTATGTAGATTGAAATTGTGACTTGCATATTTGTTATTGACAGAAGCCTAAGTCGTAACATTGCCGTTATTAACGTTAGAACCAGTCAGCAGGTTTCCGGCTGATTATACTCTAAAATCAATATTAATGTACATGTTCATTTCAATACATAGATATTTTTATAGGTTATGTCTCATTAGGAGTCAATGCTTGTACAAGAGATAGCGCCAAAGAGATTAAGGTAATATGAATATAATAATATTGGAAGGTTCAATTTGGTTTCAAGAATGCTCCTTTTCATAGCACTTTTAAAATCTCCTAACATTAAACATTTATGGTTTCTTTGGATGTGAGATGAAAATTTAACAATGAAGGCACCTTATATGTAAAGCAGAAACATTGTTATTTTATAATGCGTGAAGTGAGTGGCTGTGGCTTTATAGTCCTAACAACGGTCAGGTAGATTTTACTAGGAAATCCCACTGCTAATTCAAAAAATAGTACAATACAGGCCAACTCATTCAATGCCAATAAAACACTCACACATATACATTTATATTTTCTATTTAATGTATATATATATATAATACATGAACAATGTAGACAGACAGCAAGACAGGTGGCACTTGAAACAGGACAATTGATAAAAGCAAAGAACTTTTAAAAGTATTCCTCCCCCAAGGCAATATTTGTGTTTGTAAGATAAGAGCAAAAACTCCAGTATGACCTGAATCAAGTATAAGCTGACTCCGCATTTTAGCTGAAAACATGAAAAAAGGTAAAAAATGTTGACTCGACTATCAAGGGGATTAGTTGAAAGTTGATGGGAACTTTGGGGAAATTGAAATACTGCTTACTATATATGCTTGAAAATAAGTAAAGATTTAAGAATCTAAAAATAATAAAGAATCTTGGCCAATATTTGAGTATATACGTTTAAGCACTTAGTGGTCTGATATTTGAGTAAAGCATGTTTGAATTATAATTTTAAGCTCCTTGGCAGTACACTTGGAGTGGTATGGAAATTTGAACAGATTACTATGTAATCAGTTAATTTTCCCACCCACCCTGGGCCCCTACCTGCACATTCCCACTGTCATCAATGATGACGGCTGTGCCATCTGCATTCAGCACACCCAGGCAGCAACTAGGCTGGTAATACCAATGTGTGTGACAATGTGAAAAGTCCCCCACTAGGACCTTGTGTTCCTATAACAGTGTTTCATAGTTGTATTCAGATAGGGATGTGGCACACGTACTATGCTAGTAACTATGTCCTCCATATAGACCACTAACCCCATACAAGCCAATGATGCTAGGGATGTGAGGACCCAGGAAGCCCATGCCTTTATTACAATAAAGTCTATTGGTTAGTGCACCTCCCCAGGATCATCACTGACATCAGAATGGTGGCTCCAGGAAGATGAATCAAGAATGGCTATGATGCAGGAAGGTGCAGGTTTGTCTGGAGCCGATAAGCTACTGTAACGATCTGCAGGCAGGCTCGGAGTCCAGTTGCTGAAACAGTAATGGCAGGATCAACAGGTATCGAGAGGGAGCAAGCAGGAGCGTGGTCAAAAACAAGCGTAGGTCTAAGCTGGTGGTGTCGAGTCACAAAGGAGCAAGATAAAGAGTTGTCGGGTTGTTCAAGCAAGGGTCGGTACACGGAGATGATCATAAGCAGGAGCAGGAGCAATTTACATATTAAATGGGAGTCCCCCGACAGGGATACCAGCTCTTCAGCCTTACTTGACCACTGTACCAGCCACCAAACCTTAAATACCAGCACGGTGGGTGCTGTGAATCACCCTGGGTGGGTGAATCTCCCTGTCCGAAAAAGGATCTGCCCCCTCCGGTCCTACCTCAAAAAGCCTCCCTAAGACACGCCCCACTACCAATGCCACCCCTACGTCCCAAGACCAGTCCCCCTGGGCAGTTTTCCCTCCCGCCTACCTTCCAGTAGTTCCCCAGGCACATAATAAACAGTTTTCTTATTGTTTGCTGAACACCGCTGCTATTTTTGTTATATGAGATCTATATATATATCATTATAAATTTTTTATATTTATTTATATGAGAGTAGCCTAATAAAAAAAAACCTTCAGAAATTCAATATCTTTCAAATTGTATTGTTGTAAAGTAAACCCTCCCAGATATAGAACACACACAGAATTCCATATAGTGATGCAGAGACCATAATAAATGAATTGATCCATCATATTAGCTCAGTAGCAACCCATTTTAATTAGAATGATAGATCATGGGATGAGTTGTTAGTAGCTCCCTACCATGTTCTGTGGTATATAATACACTGTGGTTATAGTCCATTATAATAAATTATTGTGATTACATTTGAAGATTACTTAATAATTCAAAATTACATATTGATTTCCTTTTTTAGAAACGGTTCCATAATTAATCAGCATCTCTTTCACGTAGTAAAGCTATTAAACAAAAGGTTTAAAGGGTTGAATTAAAGAACCATGTCTTGTAAATATTTCACCCAAATGTTATTATTGTTCTGATATATGTTACTGCAATATACAGTATGGAGGTTTTGACTACTAATATGCTGATTAGACAGAACAGTAATTAGTAAAAACTGTTATCTAAGCACTAAGTAACTAAAATTAGAGTCCATTGTATTGAGAATTGAGTATTGAAAGCAGCAAAGTGTTAAGGATGCACCTAAAGGTTTGAGCCAACATACTTACTGATTTAGGTATCAGGCTGCATTGGTTTTAGGGTGGCTGACAGTCAACATGTTATCCTGTTGGCCCTATAAGGAACCTTTTGTGTGTATTGAAGTCATGAAGAGCACCCCTTTGAGGCTGAACCCCCACAACACCTATTTTAGGGTCATGTGTACATATGTTAAACATTCAATGGCATGTACAATAAGTCTTAGCTTACTAAAATAAATTAATAAACAAAAAATCATTATCAGGACCTACCATTTAATTTGTATCTATCTAATCAGAGTGGTCTATGCACTAAATAAGGGTTACTAGATCTAAAGGGGACACGAAGAAGGTACATTGATAGTTAGCCTGTAGTCCACTGTTGTTACAATACACAAACCACGTTCTGATGGGGGGGGGGGGGGGGGGGGGGGGGTCACACTGTACATTCAGCTTCCTGGAATGTTGCAATCTTATTGGTGAGAAACATATTTTATTTTAATGTAGAAAGCAGATAAGGGTGTTAGAGATTCATCAGCAGATGTGCTCCAAGATCATTCACGTACGATGGGTTAGTGTACCAATGTTGGCAGTACCAAATATAAAACGTAGTGAAGTAAATAGTAAGAGGGCAGGCTATAACCTATGTGTTCATCTCAAGCTTTAATTTTTAGTTTTGTCATACCAACAAAAAAATAAAAAATACTTACCGCATTTTTCAGACTTTAAGACAAACGTTTTCCCCCAGCTTCTTATGGTCTGAATGCACGACAATCCGTGGCTCCCCGCCAGCTCTTCTGGCATGAAGCCAGGGAGGTGGAGGAGCTGTCAGATGGTAGGTCCACCCACGGACAGATCTCACATCCGAACTGTATTGTTTATTTCAGCAGAGCCCAGCTTATATAAGCAATGAAGAGCATAGACAGATAGATGAACTCCCATCTATGCTGCAGCTGCCACATACACAGCCGTAGAGAAGAGACATCTGCAGCCGTTCCCCGCGGATCCAAATGATTTGAACATGTCAAATATTTTTTTCCTGGGTTTTCTGCTCTAAAAACTGGGTGTGTCTTATGGTTGGTGAGTTTTATAGTCCTCAAAATACAGTATATGTGCAGAATTGCCAGAGCACCAATACTGCCACCTCTTAAGGTCTAAGCGCAATATCTACAGGAAATTAGAGGTGCCCACAATTTTATGACTTGCATAATAAAAATTATGTTATATTTACATTATATTTAAAATATATATTGTTTTCCTTGCTTTACAACATGAACAAATATGGCACAATACATTTCTGTACAATTTAGCAAAGGCGGGGCTTTGTTATCTACTGCCTTTGTGATTCATCAGTAGATTATGATCTACCTGCTGGCCACCCCTGCTGAAAATATAGTCATTTAAAAGCCAAATTTTTCAGCCCAAAAAATGGGCTGAATTTCAGTCACGGAGAGGCACCAAGAGGCAAGGAGAGCTTCTACAGCTACAGCTTCTGTGAGTTCCTCCGACAACAGCTGATCTCATTTGAACAAACTACGTACTGCTATCTGGTGGCCAGTTACTGGTACTAGTTTGAATAGAACACTCCACAACCCATCCTGTAATAACAAGAAACCTGTGTTCTCGTGAGTTTGTGGCACTAATTAATCCTGTTTGATTCGTTCCTAGGGGCAATGGTGCTTTCTCTCCATCTGACTTTGAATTTCCCATCCTTTGCTTATACTTGAGACAATAAGTTTTACCAGGTTTTTGTAGATAAAATTAGGTACCTCTGATTATACTCGGGTCGGCTTATACTCAAGTATATACGGTATTGGAAAAGTTAGAAGATACACATAATAGCCCAAATTGTGTACACTACATAGTACAACAGGCCTTGCTTGTGACTATCTAGATATTGCAGGTATAAATATATAAGTAATAAGACTAAGGAGAAGAAGAGTGAACTATATCCAGCCTCATCTGTGGCACAGCACACCCAATATCACACCCTTCTCTCCCTACTGCTGTGAATGTATTACAAGAACTACCAATGATTATGGCAATTTTCTCTTCTCTTTGCAGAGAAGGCTCATCTAGCAGAACGTACACTTCATGTCTAGAACAGAAATGTAAAATTAACTGACAGCAGCATTATGTATCAGTATCGCCAGAAAATGGATGGTATTTCCTAGCAAGTCATACCGTTGGTGCTGAAATAACAAATTTTATAATAGATTATAGTTGCTTCTGCTTTTACTTAACTTCACCAAAGTAATGAGAATGATCTGCTACCTTTAGGTATGGCATATTTCCTGATGGTTATATGATGTAAGCTAAAACTTTCTTTTTGACTTCATAAAGTACCACTGTATAATAAATTTCTGTATTGTTCGGACTATAAGACGCACCGGACCATAAGATGCACCCAGTTTTTAGGGCAGGGAACCAGAAAAAAACGATTGAATACGTTTTCACATCAATTGGGTTAATGCAATGGATTGAATGAATGCAATATTAATGTCAGCCAGTAGGTGTCACTAGCAGCAGTACACTCTCAGTCTCAGTCTTTTTCTCTTAGTCTCTTCTCTCCTCTCTTGCTAGCTGTTACTGTGTCCGTAGTGACGTAATGGCAGCTGGGCTCTGAGCTCTGCTGGCATAGGCAATTATACAGTACAGATGGGAGAGCTGGACACCGTCCAACATCTCTCATCTGACAGCTCCCCCAGCTCCCCAGCTAACCGAGACCTGGCTGGAAGCCAAGGTGCGACCACCGGCAGCCAAGTGGCTGAGGGGGTCACGCATTTGGACCATAAGGCGCAGGCGTTCGTCTTATGGTCCGAAAAATATGGTAAGTCACATTTTATTCTTTGCAGTTTTGCATTTTCTTTGCGGTAATTACCCTCTCCACATTCTACTGCTGCCATTTGCATCCTTCTTTCATCCACCTGCCTGACAGAGGGGACCACATGTGGTCACAAAACAATGAACATTTCTTCTGTTGGTGACCTTGTTGTCAGTTACGGATTGTGCATTATAAGTTGTGTTACGGCAGGCTTCACATTCTATCTATCTATCTATCTATCTATCTATCTATCTATCTATCTATCTATCTATCTATCTATCTATCTATCTATCTATCTATCTATCTATCTATCTATCTATCTATCTATCTATCTATCTATCTATCTATCTATCTATCTATCTATCTATCTATCTATCTATCTATCTATCTATCTATCTATCTATCGATCTATCGTGATCTATCTATCGTGATCTATCGTGATCTATCTATCGTGATCTATCTATCGATCGTGATCTATCTATCTATCTTGATTACAGTGGGTTGGTGTTTGTCAATGTTGACAAGAGAGTACTTTGCATATTCAATTTAGCAACATATGCTAATTTGGTTCTCTTGTAAACAATCTATTATCCAAAGCTTCACTTGTTATTTAATTATTAAAGCACCCTCCATGCTAATTCAAAGTCACGAATATTATTTGGTTGCCATCCATATGAGTTAATATATGGCCAGTGTTATTCAATCACATCTTGTGATTTTACACTTTCATGGAGACACTCCCTGATGAGACATCTTTACGGCTGCCTTTGCTTTTACTACTGTTACACTGAATGGTGTCCCAACAGAGAATTCATAATTTTATGGACAATGTGAGAGAAACAATCCCCAAAGCAGTAAATGTGGTGGGTAGAGTGAAGCCAGAGAGCTGGAAGAAAAGACCGCTGCGTTGGGCACTTTAACATTAGGTTGTGGTAGGGTATGAAGTGCATGACTGCATTAAATCCTAAAGCTGCTCAGAGATCAGGTCACATTCCATGGAAAGGGACACACTTTGTCCATTATGCCAAGGATACTAAAGGACTTTGTCTCAACACTGGTGCTCAATACTGTTGAGCTTGAATATCCGAATTGCAAATATATTTGACATCGTGTATTTGAGAATACGCAAATTTCGCGAATATGGTGGAGGTAATTGCAATTTCGAATATTCAATGCACTGCAAGTACATTCACAATGTGACCATTCATTTTAAAGGTAATCGCGATGCTATTATAATTGTGATCATCCTAAGCCCTTGTTTTCTGAGCGATCATCCTTACTGCCAAAGGTTGTAAGATTTCAGAAGCATAGTGTCACAGACGTCGTCGCCTGCAGGTTCCTTGTTCATGATTTACACTTTGACTTCCCAGTTTCTAATCCAGTAAAGTTATTAAACATCTACCTTTCCAGGTACTATGGATATATTCATGCCACTTGCTTCCCCATGATTTTGGCAGTGTTTTTGAAATTTGTAGTTGAGTGTTACTCAAAGAAAAAACATTGAAATTTTCCATTACAGCTCCATGTGGTAGTGTAATGTAATGCAACTACAGGTAGCCCAGGACACCAGGAATATATAAGGTAGGGTCTGCTCCCAGAAGGTTGCTCTGTGTTATGATGGAGAAGGAGTAGCTTGGCACATTTTCCACTCTGAGGTTAGTGATCGATCAGTCTAGCCTAGCTTGTGCGCAGAAGTACGTTTCTAAGCCCCAGCTATGAGGAGTTGCTGCCTTTGCAGCCAAATACTTGTGCCATGATTTCCAGTGGAATGGCGTGTGGCCCAGACCTCGTGGTGCATACCTGATTGTTACTAGAGATGGACAAATTTGTTTTTTAAAAAAAAAACATTACAACGATTTCGAGTTAATTGCAAAACCCCTGAACATGGTATCATGACCAAACTTGCTGAAGATGTAGATAAGGGTTTGGGGGTACACTACAAAAAAATTACGACTCTAACACAAATAGTTTTTGCATAAATTAAGTTCAAAGTCAAGTCAAAATTTCGAAAATCGGAATTTCGACTTTAACTTTAACCTTAATTTATGCAAAAACTGCATGTGCTAGAGCAACACTTTTTTTTCCAATGTTCCCACAGCCCTTCTCTACATCTCCAGCAATTTTAGTGATGATACCATGTTCAAGGGCTTTGCAATCACCTCACAAAGTTAGCAAGTCGAAACATTTGACAATGTCTAATTGTTACTACTGTAGACCTGCCATACCTCAACCCATTCCACCTGGATACCAGTTCCAGACCACTGTGGTGGCACTTTTCCTGGCCTCACTTAGGAGTGGTATAAGCAGTGTTGGGCACCTCATTTTTAACAGGTTACACTGCTATGATATTCTCTCTGTTCTGTGTCATTGGTTTGTTTGAAGTGAGACCCTTTGTTCTAATTTAAAATAAAGTTGGTTGAGCATTAACCCCCCTCAGTGAACCTCTACAGGTTTGACTACAAAGCATTTTTAGGTACAGGGTCAGAACATTGACATGGAAAGTGTCTGGACTAGGTTATTTAAAACACAATTGCAAGATCTTGACCTCAAATATGAAATCTTATACACAATCTTTGAATGCTTTGAACAAGAATTAGTTTATAATTAAAGGCTATTTTCCATAGCTATAGATGTCTCTACCATGCTCACAGGAACATTTGTTGTTGCTATCCTTATTGAAATTGGTTCTGCTGAACCGTGTACCCAATAACAAAAGTATATCTACGCTGCCAAATAGTTATTATTTTCCTTACATTTTACATTACCTTTCTGTATGTTATCTTTTGTCTGAAGTGCTCTTTAAAGGAAGTATTTCTGTTGAGATAGAGTATTAATTTTCTAAAACTTCTAAACATTATTCACAGCTCAAAGGAGAGACGAGCCAACAGTGAACTAATTTTAGTCATCTTCGAGTTCCTGTTCACTGAATTTTTTTATCTATTAAACAGTGGCACAAATGCATAATCCATGTAATCTGATTAAAAACAAACATTTATGCTAATGCTGCACTTAATTCGCTCCTGTCTTTGGCAAATTGTATTCACCGCATTTTGAAGCACATTTGCTACCTAAATGGTTCATTTCAGAATCACACAAATACACAGCTGTATTGTTTTGTTTATACAACATCCGTATTCCATGTGGAATTGAAGTCAATTCAGTAAAATAAAATAAAGTATGCAGAATGATGATAGCAATGAGAGGAAAATGCAGGAAATAAAGCACTGAGGGGGTCACTGTCTGATGATATAATGACACTGTTAACACCAGCATGTGTAATTATAAAAGAAATTAATTCAACAAGGAAAACATTTTGAATCTTATATGGCACTTTATATTTTTATCTATATAAATATCAGCTTCTTTCAATGCACATAATGCAACCTCATATTGCTTTATAGAAAACACCTGTCATGAGGGATACAAGGAGGTTGCCTTAAGGCCCGGCCTACCATTGTATCCTGTGCCTTGCATTCTGAGCCTTGTATCCTGTGCCCTTATATCATGAGCCTTGCATCCTGAACTTTGTGTCCTGAGCCCTGTATCCTGAACCCTGTATCTCAAACCCTTGCATGCCTGAGGCCTGTATCTCAAGACCTTGTATCCTGAGCCCTATATCTCGAGCCCTTGTATCCTGAGCCCTTTATCTCGAGCCCTTGTATCCTGAGCCTGTGTATTCTTAGCCTTGTATCCTGAGCCCTTATATCCTGAATCTTGTATCCTGAGCCTTTGTATCCTGAGTCTTGTATACTGAACCTTGTATCCTGATCCTTGTATCCTGCACTCTTGTATACTGACTAAGTCTTGTGCCCAGAGTCCTTGTACCATTAGCCTATGTATCCTTAGCCTTGTGTTCTGAGCCCTGTGTACTGAGCCTTGTATCCTGTGCTCGGTATCCTGAGCTCGGTATCTTGAGCCCTTGAATCCTGAGCCCTTGTATTCTGAGCCCTTATATCTTAAGTCTTGTATGCTGAGCCTTTGTGTCCTGAGCCCTGTATAAAGACCCCTTGTGTCCTGAGCCCTGTATACTGAGCCTTGTATCCTGAGCTCTGTATCCTGAGCCCTTGTACCCTGAGCCTTGTGTCCCGAGCCTTGTATCCTGAGCCCTGTATCCTAAACCCTTGTACCCTGAGCCTTGTAACCTGAGCCTTGTATCCTAAACCCTTGTACCCTGAGCCGTGTATCCTAAACGTTGTATCCTAAACCTTTGTATCCTGATTCTTGCTTTCTGAGCCTTGTATCCTGAGCCCTGTATCCTGAGCCCTTGTATTCTGAGCCCTTATATCCTGAGTCTTATATCCTGACTCTTGTATACTGATTGAGTTCCACTTCATGGAGACCTTCAACAAGCTGAGCAGTGAACAAAACCATGGAAAAGAATATAAAAAGAATTAAATATTTGGCTGTGCACAATCAATATTAATTAATATTTATAGAACATTCCAGTGGTTGTACTCTAACTAGTGACATATGGGGTTAATAAAATATAATAGATAATCAAATAAAATTATTCGATTTTTGAGTTTTGCTACACAATACATAATAAATTACTCAAGTTAATACATAATACGTTTCTTTAAAAAAAAAAAAAGGAAAATGATAATTTTTCTGCAGACAGAAAATTTAAATATTAAACTTTGAATCCATATGATGTGGATGGGGGATACGTTATCAATTGATAGGAAAAATGGATTACTAATAAATAAATAATAAATGAGGAAAAGATGATTGGTAAATCATGCACAATTATACTGTAAATTATCATAGTATTTGATATATTAATATTGGAGATATTTATGAGGGTACGGATGATACCTATGTTGTTAAATAAATATTAAACTCAAAATGATCCAATAGATGGTGCTGGTATTTGGGGAGTTAATTGAGTTACAATTGGTATTAAGTGATATTTGTAAGCAAGCATTGTAAGCAATGTGAAATCACAATGGAGGAATCTGTCCGTCTATGCCCAGCTCTAGTGTTTAAAGTAATATTTTCAATACATTTTTACATTTATATGCATACAAGATCATTGTCATTATTGGCCTTGTAGTGGAAGCAGCTATTTACTTAATATATATGTTGGCTTTGTTTCATGAAGTCTTTAGGCCCCCATACACGGGTCGGATTCCGGCCGGATTCCGGGCCGATCGATTCCGGGCGCGTGCACGTGAATTGATCGTGCCGGAATCGTGTGCAGCCCACCTTGTCCGTCCGATCACGTCCGATCGTTCGGGGGCCCAGAATCGGATCCGTCAGAGAACCAACATGTTGGTCTTTTTGATCCGATTCTGCACAGATCAGGGGGAGTTGCCATTTGTGAGGTGGAATCGGAGGTGGAATCGGACACGGAATCGTCCCGGAATCGTGCCGGAATCCGTTGGACAAGGTGGTATGCTGCGATGGATACTCTTAATTGGCCGATTGATCACACCTGCGATTCCCGGCAGAATCGCCGGAATCGATCGGATGATGAATCGATTGGACATGGAATCCGACACGTGTATGGCTAGCTTTTCTTGTCGACTTTACAGATTGTATGCTTGCATGATTTACTAAACAGGAAGAAGCTGTTCATTGTGAATGTCCAATCATTTGCAAGGCAAGGAAAATGGATTTTTGTTTTTGCATGAGTAGATTATTGGAATGAATGAATATTGGAATAATATATTATACTCTAAGCTAATTATACATTCACATCACAAAGAGAAAATACACTTTACATTATGAACATTCCTTTTTTCCTTAAAGATCAACAGTTTTAAACAATGGCCTTCCTGTGTCACTGCTCTCATCAGTTGTAAATGTGTAACTTATCCCAAGAAAAAACAGGACAGTTCACTAGTTCTTGGTGGTGATCTCAGTGTACTTACCTGGGGATCATGGTAGTAACCTACTTGCTGTGTTAGGGTGATGACACTCACTATTCTGTTATATGGAGTTCCTCATTGCTTTGTTCCTGTTCCTGCAGACTCCCCGTCCAAGTTACCACCTTGAAGGTCACTCAGCATCCTTAATTGTAAAAAACAAATCTTGTTCTGACAGCTGGAGGGGAGCTTGTTACGAGTGCTCCCCTCCCACTGCATTACGTCGCGCCTAGGTAGCCGAAGTGGTGTCTGGGACATCTCTCCCAGACAGGAAATGGTCAGCAGCTGATTCCCCTTCTTCACAACTACCCCCCCCCCCACACAAGTCTCTACAGCTACCAGTAGAGACAGAAGGGGGAGGTGGAGTGGAGGGGGGAGGAGAGGGGGGGCAGTGAGGGTAGCTGCAGGTCTCCAGAATCTAAGATGCCAGCATGAGAACTGCAAGCAAGTAAAGTGAGTATAGTGTGGGTTTTTTTGTGTAGCAGTTTTCCAGCATCTGAACTGCTGACATGTGAGTATTGTGTCTAGTATTGTGTTTAATGTATGTCTGTTTTTTTTCATTTGAGTTTAAAACCACTTTTACTGACTAAAACAGGATAGGCCACAAAAAGTACAGTGATCTGTCCTGCCGGCTTTTTGGGTCGAAACCTCAAGGTAGGCACCCTTGTTGTTGTGGGCAACCAACCACCATGCGTTCGGCAGGAGAGCACACAGTAATCGGCATGTCTGTGGCCGGCTTTACTCAGATAATCCATCTGCACTAAGAAATGTTGAACTTTTATATGTGATTATGCAAAGTAGAATTAATTTACTTCTAGGTTAGAAAGTAAGAAACGCAAATCTTTAGCTGAACATTTGATATAAAGAAATGTCGTACAGGTTTGTAATTGCTCCAAACATCTTGTAACTATGGAGATTTTAAGATGGTGATATAAAAATAGGTTCATTTGATTGAGAGGATTAGAAATCATTTGTCACTTTCTTTCTTGCTATTTGATCTGGGATTTTTCCATCACCATACAGCACTGTGAGATTTGCTCTTCATGTTTTGGTGCTTTACTAAGCAATGGTGATTCCTCTGACTATGAGTCTACACTAAGTTTGAGCTGCTATCCCGTACTGCAGAAGTAGGTTTTGATATGTTACGTATAGACATTGTAGCTTTTTCACTAATATTTTAGAAATAATAAACTGAAAGAAAGGAAAAAATCATACGTAAAGAACTGGTTGGAAATTCACAATTATATAAAAAAAAATTTTAAAGTATTCATTCATTTGTATATTTCAAACTTTAACTTTACTTTACCCTTGAAAGTTACAGGCCTGCAAGTTCCTTGTAAGTAACAGACCTACAAGAAATGTAGCGCTGCGCTGTGGTATGTGAAGGGCTAAGGTCCCTTTAGGGTGCGGACCCAGCATGCATCTGGGCCATCCGAAGGTCCAAGAAGAGACTCCCAGGAACAGGAGGTGCTCAGTCCAGGAATCGAGGAAGAAAGACAGGTTCGCCCTGTGCCCCTCTCCCCTGCCGGGACTTTAGTACGGCCTCCAGCACCGGTGTGCGTACAGCCGGAGAGCACAATAGTATGCGGCACTCCTTCTGGCCAGCCGCCTCTCTTGCTGCCTTCAGAGACTACTCTGCTCATAGTGGTGTGGCAC
>CM070033.1:172194826-172205729 GCA_036250615.1 Ptychadena robeensis | reverse complement strand
AGAAGGAGACCTACACCACCACCTGGCCTGTTGTCAGGTCTGGGGGTGTGAGTGAAGTGCGTGAGTGAGGTAAATAGAGAGTAATGCCCGGTGTTTTGCCCTTTTTGCATTCTACTGTAAGACCTGTGATCATTTCAGAACTAGACGCTCAAAATGTAAATTTTTGCTGGGCAAAACAATTTCCAGCATAAGGAAATTATTTAGCAGACTATGAGGAAAACTACCATTCGGGGAGGACATAGAATTCAACCATTTAGCTAGAATTTAATATTGTGGGGTGCATCACTTGATCACCAGCAAGACAAAGAAGAGCCTGATCCCTCTGTAGAAATCTTACATTTAACCTCATTTAGTGAGTCTCAATTTTCCTGTTCAATCAACCTAAACTAACCGATTTTAAAGTTGGTTGACCGAAAATCGATGCCTGTCCACATGGTTCGGTTGACCTAGTTCAATCCATATTGACCCAAAAATTTCTCAAAAAGTGATGTCGGAAAATTTTTATCGATCGAGTATACATCGAATGTTATTTAATTGTGCACTGACCGATTTGGGTAGATAAAAATAAAAAGCATCCATCCTTTGGCAGACATTTTGGTGTGTTTACAATCGACTTCCTTTGATTATGTTTTCGATTGATCGAACCAACATATTCAAATATAGGTTTCTCCATGTTGGAGGTAGTTCGATCGATCGAACCATCGTTGATCAAAAATTGCAATCGAATCTGACATCGATCGTGGGGAAATTGAAACGTGTATGGGGGTCTTAACTGTTGACCTCAACAAGTCTAGTGATTGGAAACAAAAAAAGGTTTGAAGAATAAAACATATAATGGGAGAAAGAATGAACATAGTATCTACAGTATTGATGGAAGAAGGCAATGGAGGCATTACTGAAACATTTAAATCCAAAGGTTAAGGTAGGTAGGTAGGTGAGTTGGCTTCAGGAGGGTAATATTTTCAATATGAAGCTAAAATCAAGACTATGAGGACATAGCCTTTGGTTAACAATAGTGTTGAGCAGCATAGGCAATATTCATGTTTGCCCACTATTCGCAATAAATTAGTAACTTTAAAATTCGTGAACTCCAGTCATTATATAGATATAGCCAGGGGTGCACATAAGTGGTACTCTGGTACTCATAAAGGGGCCAAAAATTTTCTCTGTGTACCTGCACTATTGCTACAAATCTCATATGCGTACTAAAAAATTGGAGGCGCTCCGTGTCTGGGCGGCTGTAGCTATCAGGTGCACCCGAGGAGGGGAGAGATCAGCAGCACAATCGGCATCCCTCCCACATTAAATAGCTGCACAAAACAACTTTACTTTATCATGTATACACTACTGTAAAAGTTAAATTTTTTTAGATTGGCAAAATTCTATCAGTTTTATTGATAAATGTATACAATTTATGTCACTTGGATAACCTCAGGGAAACATTAATAACTATGAAAGGTTGCCCTTAGGGGTGTGAAATTGGAAATGTAAATTATTAATCCAAAAAAAAAATAAGGGTGTTGGAGATCTGGGGGGTGAATGTTACAGTAGGCATATGGGTAAAATCTGACAAGAGAAAAGCACTGTGTGACAGCTGGAATAGGACTATGAAAAGCTGACATATGGACTGCTGGTAGTCTCAGGGGTTAGTTACTAACCCAGAAAATGTCAGGGTTGTACAACTGAGGTAGGAGATTTGGGGGTTCAAATGTGTTGTACATGTGACCCAAAGCCAGCTGGTGACCTGTGAATGGAGGGATCTAATAGAAGGCTCAATCAGGAACAGGGAGGTCCATCTGCCGCAGAATCTACCATGCAGGAGGCTGACGCAGAGGACAGTGAGGAAGACGGCACAACATATGGGGTGAGAACCAAACACCATCTCCTGGTACTCACCTGAGGAGCTCACTAAAAAAGTTATGTGCACCCCTGAAAATAGCACTATATTCGAGATATATCGAAGTACATATATTTCCAATAACAATTCTCGATTAGATTTGCAATCAACACTAGTCAACAAGAGATACCTTCAAATCTAACCTCAGAAAATATTATTTTACTGAAAGAAAATGTTATTGGTTGAGCAGGTCTTCCAAAGTAGTGGGCAGCCAAAGGTAAGTAAATTCAAGCATGCTTCAAGTAAAACTTATGCTAAAAAAATCCCCCAAAATGGTCAGATTTAATGGACTTCTATGTTTCCAAGCTAGAAACCCCAACTTAGGAAGCAGAGATAATGCTAAACACCCTGCTGCCATATTTTACACTGATTTGAACCTGGAGGAATGAAGTACAGAGCACTAGATATAACTTAGAATTTTATGTATTTCACTGAAGGGTTTATGGGAACCAATGTCTGGGAATTGAAAAACTGTTCTTCGCTCAAGAGGTATTTAAAATATTATAACGAAATGGAAGAGTCATTTCTTCCAAGTAAAGGAATCCTGAAATAAAATGAGATTTTCTTTTTTCTAATTATGTTATTAAAGAACTCTCCATTGTGCATGCTATTTAATAACGTACGAAAACGCATTTATTTCCCATTGGCATCAGCTATCTCGCTAACAGACAGAATATACAGTGTGCGTATATCCAAATACATCTGACTGCTGCACGAGAGACCTGAGAGTACAGATATAGCATGAATCCAGTTTACTTACTCTAATATCAAAGATCATCCTTGTATGATGGATCCAGGAAGCTTATGCATAATTCGCCCCTGGGACGGAGCTGGGTGGAGGAGCTAACTGTATAGATTAAAAGAGAAATCTGCACATTAACATTCCAAATCTTATCTAAGGATAAGCAGGTGATTACACACACAAACACAAAGTATTGTATTACTAAAGTAAAGAAAACAAAAGCTAGATACCCAAATGGCTAAAATTATAATACAACTCTGCACAATACTGTATTCCAAGATAGAGAAATTCACTTATAAATAAACTGAAGGGCAACAGGCAAACAACTAAGCAAACCATTATATTTACTGGTAGACATGCCTAGCACATAGCATATGTATGTGATCCTACATTGATGTCCTATATGGCTTTATGGAGTTAAACAGGGTACAGACGGCTCGACATTTGAGCCGTCCCATATTCCCTGCAGCAGCCTGATGACGTCATCCCGCTGCTGTCAGATATCAGCAGAGCTGGGGAGACAGCTCTGCTCTCTCCTCAGCTCAGCCGATGCTTTGTCTGGAGACCCGCGGTTTCCATGTAAAGCAGCGGACAACAGCGATGGCCCCATATTATATGGGCCAGATAGATAGCTGTGAGTGCTTGAAGCGGCCATGGATCTGGCCCATATCTTCACATCTGTACCCTGTTTAAGAAAGGTGAGCTTACAATCCGGCAGACAGTGCTAAAGGGCCTCGGGGAGGGCCTGGCAGTGATGCAGTGAGTTCCAATACCAGTAAGATTTCCTTTTGTTGAACTGGAAATATGGACCTAAACAAAAAGAAAAGCAGCTGAAACAAATTCAGATAAACAAAAACTCTGAAATGATGTGTATTACAGTATATGTAGTGTACTCAAGTGACAAAAACATGATATGTTGCATACTATCTGTCCATAGTTGTGTTGGTTGCCTTCCTTTTCCCCTTTTTAGGTATTGTTTTCTTTATACTAAAAGAAGATAGGGTGGCTGTTGGGTGCTTAATACGCCACACCCCAATCATTGATTAATGAATGAAACAACCCCTAATACAGTGCATGCACTATGGAACCAGGCCCGCCCAGTCAGGTCTGCATGCCAGCTCTATTGGGACACTCTTCCTCCAGACCCGAGCAGCCAGGGAGGACAGGTGTCCCGACGAAATCTGCTCCCTCCTGCTCACGGGTACTGCTTTTGATGGGTCCCAGGTCGATATCAGCTCCCCCCTCACCTATCTAATCTCATGAGATGTGCTTCCCCTGTTGGTCATTCTGTGCTACAGGGGGAGCAGATCTCAACGGAGGTGCCCAGGCAGAAGCATTGTAGTGGTGTGGTGTTAGCTAGCACTCTACTAACAGGGGTTTTATTGGTGTTAACAATGATCCGATAAATACAAAGCCCAGTTGATAAGTTACAGATAAAAAAGGACCTCCGTATATATATCAGAAAGTACCTACATATAGATAAAATATTGTGATCAAATACAAAAAGTATTTGAACATCATGCATCAAGTTACACATGAATATCATCACTGCATAATCATACCTGTCAAGTTTGGCCATTTACAAACCAGGGGGAAGTACAGGAAGTGATGTTAGTGATGTCACTTCCGGTATATGGATCGTGGTTCTTCCGCGTTCCACGTACCAGACGTCACTGACGTCACTCCCGGCCTTTTAGCTGAACTAGCAGGGAGAGGGCAGTACTCTCCCTGCTAATGTCCCACCACGCTTCTGCTGATAATGTGCGAGGTGGGACATTAGCAGGGAAAGTAACGTCCCCTCCCTGCTAGATCAGCTCGATTTCAAGAACCCGGGAAAAATCCGGGATTTCTTGAAATTGGGATTTGGCCAGGAAAGCCACATAAAAATTTGACTTTTCCAGCCAAAACGGGAGACTTGACAGGTCTGCATAATAGATTCATGTATAAGATGTTCAAGGCTTGGTAGTTATGGTTATTCCTTTCAACATGTTTCGCCCCTACAGGGCTTCCTCAGGGAGAACTAACTAAAATATATGCAAAATATATGTACAGTTAATATCTAAGTATATAACAATGTTTTAATATATATGGAGGTTCTTTCTGTGCAATAAAGATCTTTTTATCTGTATATGTATCACCTGGGCTTATGTATTATCTTCATATAACAGAGCGGTGGTGTTCTGTATGTCGACATAGGTGAAAGTTTGATCCTACTCGCTTATATTATTATTTGAAGTTAATGTTATTAAGAAGAAATCACTTCAGGAGAGTAATAATACAGCGTAATTCATAAGTAGTGATGAATGGCATAGGCAATTTGCGATATTTTCGAAATAATTCTACTAATATTCAATTTGCGAAAATATATTCATTAAGGAATTTATAATCGCATTGCGATTACCTTCAAATTGAATGGTCACATTATTTTCGCATTGTGAATATGTAATCTCAATGCATGGCCATAAGCTTGCCAATGCATAATATCGCGTATATTGGGCATTGAGAATATCCGGCGTCATATTTGCAAAATTTGCAAATTCTCGAATAGCCGATATTCATCCAATATATTCACAATTCGAATATTCAAGCGCAACACTATTCAAAAGTAAATTGGGACCGCACATTATTAGGAAGATGTTTAGCATGGTCACAATGGACAGTAAAAGCAACGGCAATCCTGAGAACAATAAACATATATGGCCAATGATGTCACTGAGAATTCCCTTTGGGAGATGAATTTCTTAATAGCTATTGGTATATTAGTCCTTCTCATAGATGGGCATTGAAGCCTCACACCTTTAGATTACACCTTTAGTAGTGCTGGGTCCTCCCTGATAGAATACATAGTGATTGGGAGGTTTAGAAAAGTCCTTCTATTACAAGGATTTGGTAGAACAAAAGTTGATTGTACGGAAATTGTATGATAAGATTGTATGGTGTATGGGGGCCTTAAGACTAGATTTCTAGAAAAAGGAAAATACAATTATGAAAAAAAGAAAAATAATTATTTATTTACTACTTACAGTAATTTTCCTTTCATAAAGGCTTCATGGCAACACACCAGTGGGAGGGGGGGGGGGTAGATTACTCCATCTACTCTCATAAACCCTCTCTCAGAAATACCCTCTATGGGCTTTGTGTTCTGTAAAAATTCAACTCAAGATCCTGTGGGGATCCTTTTGCTGCTGTGAAGCTTTTAGGAAAGTTTGGGTTAGTATGCAATCAATTTTACTAACGCCTTTACGGCAGCACACTACCACAAATAACTAGCACCAGAAAAAAGGGATGGGATGCTCAATATTTAATTAGAAATAGAAGGAAACGCTAGGCCAGGGAGGTCTCAGACTTTTATAGGGTCCTATGGGAGTAGAGGGAAGGGCCTACCCCCCACCCCACATGAAGTGATGTATACTGTATACACTATAATACAGTGATTGAACGTTATCATACTAAGACAAGTTGTGCTACTGACAGATTGATTGAAAGAAAATAAAAGCAAAGCAGCCTACGTGAGGACTGGTAAGGCCCCCATACACCTTATAATCTTTCCATACAATTTCTGTACAAATTTTGTTCTACCAAAACCATGTAATAGGAGGACCTTTCTAAACCTTCCAATCACTATGTATTCTATCAGGGAGGCCACTATATTACACAGTTGTTGGTAGATCTAATGGAGAGTATATGGATCGATCTTAAGGTGTATGGGGGGCTGTAAACTGCAAAATATTAAAACCCAATAAACACTGGGTTTTGAAACTGATCATAGCATCTGTTGTACCTGATTGGCTCAACTTAAATCTGCCTGCACTTTGTATGATGATGTCAACATTTCACCACCTCATTTACGATCTCTAGTTTCCGTGTGTGTCTTCATGTATGTGTGTGTGCTCCTTATACATTGTAATCCAGTCATGTTTCTCATCTCAGCTGCCAATTCTTTTTTAGCATCGTTCCCTTGGCAGAAAAATTAAACTAAAACACATACGGAATGAAGGCAGCGTCCAGTACATTTACAGCTAAATTAAAAGCACTCATTACCTCATATATAAGAACAGAGCGTATTTCTAATACGATTTAAATGAAGTGCAAAACAACACTGCCATGTCGTGTCCTTGTGCCTTATCATCACATACACACTCTAATGTCTGACATGAGCCATTAAAACCCCTAACATGATCCGAGAACATTTCCCCTAAAAATATCCAGTATAGAATAATAATGATGCCCAGCAGATTCATGAAGTTAAGTTTTGGTCGTGTAATAGGAAAGATTGCTTTGATTCCCAGAAATGTCTTATTTCCCTTTAAGCCTGGTCTATATGGAGGAAATCAAAGGAATGAGGACTTTGCGTTATATCAAAAGATAGTATTGCTGCCCCTTTATAAATGTGCCAGTTAACTTTTCAGCCATTATAAGAAGGTCAGAAAGCCACATTCAGGTATTGCTTTTATTTAAATATAACTACTATGTCAATTGTCATAGTAAATAATATAAAAGGATTGAAGGGCATTTCAACCACATACCGCAATCACCTAGAATCCCATATAATGATTTCATGGGAAGGGATGGAAACACGCCATGCCTTAGGTTGGCTTCATTTACTTATTTGGGTTTCTTGAGGCTTACATTTAAAGATGGATGTGACCAGATAAAAAAAACAACCTGTTAGACCATACGTGGGCAAACAATGGCCCATGGGCCATATCTGGCCCGTTTAGTCTTTTAACATCCCTAGCGGTCTACCCATATCGCACCGTTTTTACAGAGTACACTGCCTGCTATTTCCACCCGCCCCTCTCCACACAGCAGGTGTCATTTATGATGCTGGCTGTGTGGGTGGGAAAGCCCTGGAGGTCTATGGCGCCACCCCCCCCCACCACTCCCCCATTTGCCTCACCGTGACGCGACCAGGGCAGTGCCGAAACCCCGGAAATGCTGCAGTGATTAAGACAATCGCTGCAGCAGCTTTCCGAGGGTGTATCAGGTACAACCGATGCCATAGCGGTACCCGAACGCTGAACGAACGAGGTTCATCTCAACCGCTAGGGAGGTTAATCCTGCCCTTTGTCACCTTGGTGTCAAGATGCACTGGCTCCCCTTTGCTTGCCTGCAATAAGTAGAGTTAATCTCTAGAGGATGATATATGTATATATGTTATAGTTTTTTTCTAGAGGCATGTCTGCATTAGAATGTTTAACCGCCCCAGCTGTCAGGACGGCAGCATCTCGTGATGACGTCACATCGGGGAGGCGGCGGGAGATTTGAAAAGTGAATTGCATGAAAGCAATTTTCTATGTAGAAAACTGCTTTCAATGTGCACCTATGTACTAAACATCACCCAAATAATGTCTCTGGTGCCCCAAATGTGCCCATTTGCAGTAACCCTCTCTTCATCACACCAGGTTAGAGAGGGTTAACTGCAAATGGACACATCTGGGGCACCAGAGACTTTATTTGGGCGAGATTTAGTACATAGCAGCATAGCTTTGTGCCCAGATTTTTGTGTTTTCTCATTAAATGTATTTAAAAAAAAAATGTATTCTACATAATTGTTTGTTTCAAACATTATTATATTCAGGATGTCTATTAGACCCTTGTACGGACATATTTTGGGAAGTTACAGGCCTACAACATAGAAAAATTTACCATTGAAATCTATGGTGCACTTTTGGTACAGAAATCTGGACCTCAGCAGTGCGCTAGGGAGGTTAAGTTGACTATCAGCACCCTCTTTTTTTTATTTTTTGAATATTTTTTTTTAACCTAGCTGGAAGAACAATCCACTGAGCCCATAACCAACATGTCGGTTTCCTGACTAGGGATGGTCGAAAAATTAGCAGTGCGAATTTTTAAGTAGAAATTTCAAATTTCGCATAGTCGAATTTTGATGGGGTAATTTCGACTTTTCACCGAAAAAGTCGAAAATCAGCCTGATATTTCGACTAAAATCGAAATTTCAACTTAAAAAATAACTTTGCTTTTGATTTGCCGTGCCGCTATTTCGCGTGTGAATATCACCATTTTATTAAAAATTTTCGCATGCGGGAGTGATTAGAAAATTCGCATTGGCGGAAATTTGCATTGGCGGAAATTCGCATGGTGCTAGCTAACTTTGTCAGCTTATTGCAAAGCCCCTGAAAATGGTATTCTCACAAAAATTACTGGAGTTGTAGAGAAGGGTTGCTCTAACATGTCAGGTTTGTGTATAAATTGGGTTTAAATCTCAGCTCTGATTGTAAAGCTCTGCTACTATGTACACTGATTCTTCTATTATAGCTCATACAGCACATCCAAATTTTCCACCTTATGCGAATTTTTGACCTTATGCGAATTTTTGACCTTATGCAAATTTTTTTGTGTTTTATGCACATTTTTGGTGTTATGCAAATTTTCGACTTCGACAAAAAAAAAGTCGAAATTCGATTGGGAAACTCGAAATTTAAGTAGAATCGAATTTTATTCATTTCGACCATCTCTATTCCTGACCGATCCAGAATTCTGCCCACATGTGTGTTGGCACTGGCGATCCGCAGCTGATAGCACGAGCGTGCACACCCGTCGATCGGCTGCGGATCGCAGCGTGTTTGGGGACCTTAATGCATCCACAGTAAATGGGTGCAAAGGGTGTGCGGACGATCCCCGGCACGACAGGCTGGAAAATCTAACAGTCTGTGGCCGGCTTTAGTTATACAAACAGAACAAACCAATTCAGTCACTTTGTATCTTATAACCACCCACAAAATAACCTACTAATACTGATGTTATTGCAGTGATTTCTGGGAATTGTAGTACCAGGAAGTGAGGTTGTTATGAAGATCAAGGATAAAACTTGAATGCCAGAAGAACACTGATGAAAATAAAATGATTTCTGTGGAAACAGGTTAAACAAAGTAAATTTTTTTTATATTATTATTATATTATCCTGGAGTTGTCCTTTAAATAAATTTCAGTGAGTCAAATTTAGTCATGTGACCACACAGACCTGAAACATCTAACCTCTGTATTTTTCAACGCAGTAAAAATAGCTCAACAAAAGCCTTTCCTTTTGTTCCTTCTGGTGGCTTGATGAGTGAGAAATTACTCATTTAAATACCACTGCCACCAGCTTTTAACTATAATATGATGATAATTAAGCTTTTTTTTCTGTGCACAGTTTGGTGCTGATGCAGCTGCCTGGAGCCTTGGCATTTATTGAGTGCAAAGTAGTCATTTATAGTCCTTTGTGCACTCAGAAGTCATCTTCATTATCCAGTGAATCTGAAATACAGAACAAATATATCAACCACTAAGTTCCTGTACAGTCTCGAAAAGTGAGAGAGCCCCCCTTTCCTATCTGCCATCATTCTCTGACGCTTTCATTGACTGCTCACCCTTCTATAATAATTCCCTCACTGTCCTTTCATTGACTAACAACTGATTTACAAAATCACCTCTGTTGTTATTGGATATTTCCGTTGATGTTACTTGTCATATCAATTAACGCAATGCTGTTATTTTAATTAAAGTGAGTAGCCTTGGAAGTCCCATGAGCCCTTCGGGGAGGGGAAGCGCTCGTACCAGGAAACCTTGAATCTCATAAAAGGTTTGTAAAGATGTCTGACGAGGGTTTCAAGGAAAAGAAATTAACTTGGCTCAGGAAAACATAAATATGCAAAATGCACATTAGATATAGTCTCAAGTACATTGTGCAAAGTGATGTATTTGGTGAATAATTTCGCCAACCATCGGATAAATATTGATAGTAACACGTTCACCGTGTCAGTAACACCATAATGATTCTCATTCCTAAATAGTTTATCTTGGAATCATTTCCAGCAGCGTTGTGTGCGTTGGTGCTAATATCTCCTGAAATTGTCCTCAAGGATGAACATTATTAGAATGTTTCTAGGCACAAAATGAGGGAAATCGTGACATGACACATACTGTTCTTTAGGGGTTCCCAACAGGTAGATCCCGGTCTATCAGAAGTCCATAAAGGCAACAGTAATAGATAGCGGAGCCCTGCCTTTTTTTATTAACACACAGTAAGGTAAGGCAAACATGTACAGAATTGTATTGCGCCATGCATAGACGATCTCAACCACTGATAGCTCTGTCATATGGCGGTAAGATGCACTGCTAAGCCAGACCTCCATCAGAGTACAACATGCATGGATAGGATAGGAAGGTTGGAGCAGAAAATTGTGTGGGAAAATGAGTAAAACTGGCCATACACCTTTTGATCTCTCTGTCAGATATCCTTTAGATCTACCAACAACTAT
>CM070033.1:172095454-172188278 GCA_036250615.1 Ptychadena robeensis | reverse complement strand
CCCCCCCCCCCCATATCCCTGGTGTGAGGGGGTCCAGTGTATTATACATAGTAGTTATCAGGGACATTATACTAATAATAACATTACACAGATCAGTATCCCCCATCCCTGGTGTGAGGGGCTTTAGTATGTTATACATAGTCGTTATCAGTGATATTATATACTGATATTACCATCCTTATCTAGTTTATAGGATTTCTCAAAAGAACATCTGATTAATAGACAAAAAAGAGGGTGAAAATAATTAAAAAGTGGTTAATAGAAAAAAAACAAAAAAAAAAACATACACCATTGACATATATGGGGAAGACATATCATCATCAACACATCAGTCAATATATTCCAACATTGATATCAGTGGGAAACAATCAGAAATCTTTTTTCTGCGTTTGAACTTTTCATAAAACTTTATTGATCACTAGTTGCTAACACTTTTTATATTACTTAATAAATACATACAGAACGTTTAAAGTTACACCCTTTTTTGCTTACTGAAACTCAGATCTCTTCTTCAGGCTAATCACAACTTTATTATTATGATTATTATTATCATTAATTTATATAGCGCCAACACATTATGCAGTGCTGTACATATACATAAGAGTTGCAACACAACTTTTTTTATTATTATCAGTATTACTATTTTCATAATTTATTTATATAGGGCCCACAAATTACGCAGCGCTGTACAATAAATAAGAGTTGCAACACAACTTTTTTATTCTTATCATTCTTATCATCATTTATTTATATAGCACCAACACATTACACAGCGCTGTACAATACATTAGAGTTGCAACACAAGATAACACACAAACACAGGTTATGACATAGGAGGAGTAGAGGACCCTGCCTGATCAGGCTTACTATCTAACTTGATGACCATAAACTGCTACCTAACATGTGTAATAAGCCTGAAGTGGAGATCTGAGACAGTCAGCCAATGAAGGGGATCACTTGAACTCCAAACTTATTGTAATCATCAATGGCTAACATAGTACAACACTCTACTAGTAGTAAACACATTACATTATTTGGCCAAAATTCCAGGACAGGTACACAAATGTTCCCTATAATCACTCCATGACTATGCACTCTCGCACATGTGCAATGCTTGACTGTAAAAACTTTGTAGAAGTTGTTCACTTCCCAGCAAACTTTTCTTATCAGATTTCCTATACATAGTGAGACAGGATTTTAAGGTTATCAGGTTGTGATTAGTGACAGTCAAGATACCATCTCCTGCTGGAGCGAACAGCTCTTATTCCTAACGTTGACTTGAACATATTACTTGACCATGACTTGGCTGTGCCGGACAGAAGCTATATTAGGAAATGCACTTTGCTTGGCTAATAACTGTCTATGACATTTCATTTTTCTTCATTTCTGCCCTGAATGTTAATAGGTAGCAATGCTGGTTTCTTCTCATTTTATAAGTTCAAATGTTCTTTTTTTCTCATCTACTGCAACTCATTTAAAAGAAAACATCCTTCAAAGCAAATATGAAATTAGTGTCCTTCTCAAAAAAATGTAATAACCCAAAGAAAACAGTTGTCAGTCAGAGTATCAGTTGTTGGTAATTTATTAGTCTCTCTGCCAGCTGAGCTGGGAAAGCTGATTATGAACACAGAGCAAAACAATTTTCACAGAGAAAGCCGGGCATATTTGTTAAACCAATAAACAGGAAGCCGGTGTAATAGAATTCCCCCCCAAACATGATTACATTTTAAAGTCACTTGTGAAAGTGTATATATAAATCTGGTTGGCTGTGGCTGTCCTAACGCTAAAAGCACTTGGCAGAGCTTCCTGTGGCAGCGTGAGCGCCGTTTATTGTACCTTAAAATGCCCGGGGCCATAAAGCAGGATGTAAAGAATGTTAATGCATATACAAGCATGGAATATATTAAGGGGGATGTAATGTACACGCTTATACTTGGAATATATACTTATGTATATCTGTATATATATATATATATATATATATATATATATATATATATATATATATTTATTTGGTTCTGTCAATCCTTGATGCTTAACTCTGTCTCAGTAACCAAATTGCTTTACTAAACACAGAGTGTGTATATTTCTACCAATATATATCCCTCTGCTTCCTCCTTTATCCTTAAATCAGTAGTCAAATTTCTTTAGTAGGCATATAGTAGTGCATTCTCTGCACTAGGAGCGGTGTGATGACGTCATCACGCCCGCCCGCTAGTGCCGAGAATCGGACGGCACTCTTTATGTGCAGCTCATTAGTTCGGCTGGGGGCAGCCGTCCCCAGCCGAACTAATGGGATCGGGCTAAAATTTACCGTCCTGTCGGATAACTGTGCGATCCGACATGACGGCTGATTTTAGCCCAATCCTTATTAGTTGCTGCATCCAATTCCTGCACGACCCGATCCCTAAGGGATGCGGGAGCGCACACGGCATCGGATTGGGAATCGGATCGTGCAGAAATTGGAACGTGTATGCCCAGCTTTAAGTATTTCCCTCTGGTTCCTCCTTAATTCTTCATGCCTAACTTCTGTCTCTAGTCAAATTTCTTTAGTAGACATAGAGTGGATATATGTCTACCTATATATCCTTCTGGTTCCTCCTCAAACCTTTATTCGTAATTTCTATATTTGTAACCAAATGTTTTTAGTAGACATAAAGTGGGTATATGTCTACCTATATGTCTACTTACATGTATCCCTCTGGTTCTTCATCAATCCTTCATTCTTAACTCTGATCTCTGTAACCAAATGTTTAAGTAGAGATAGAGTGGGTATATGTCTACCTATATACATGCATATTTACATTCAGCGTTCTAATCTATAATATAGGATTTCTTCACATCTGATTAATAGAGAAATAATTAGGAAAGGGTAAAAAGAATGAAAAAGTATGTTCTACCTATATATATGACCATAGTAATTATTCTTTCTTGCAAATGTAAAAAAAAAAGGTCTCCGTGTTATAGAGCTTCAGATCCTTTCTCACTAGACGTGGCCTCTTTAGAGCCGTAATTATTAGTATTAATGAGTGCAGTGATTGATCCTGGGAATAATGTAATGGTGGCTTGCTAAGGATCAGTTTGAATCGACATCAAAGTTGGAAAGTAGACTGAAGCCTTCCTTCCTCTTTGATAAAATTACATTTTATAAAAAAAGAAAAGGAAAACTTAAGGGACACGATGTAGGTTTGTCATTCTGGTACTATGAAGTGTTCTTGGTTTTCAGTAGAAGAGATTGATCTAATTAGATATAATGTAACAAGGACCTCCCAACCCTTTACTCACTTGGGGTTTGGTGGCCATGTTTTAAGGGCAGGTTTGTTGCTTTGACGTGAAGTTGTGTTGCAATGAAGTTGGTGACCTTCACTTTCTTCAGTTTCTGTATTTAGTTCCAGCACATAAATCTCAGCAATTCTGAGGAGGAACCAGTCTATGGCCAAATGTATTGTTTTCCAAGCAGGTGGCTTCTTGTTAAATGTCTAAACCTAAATTCCATGATGTCCATTATTTAGGTGACATTGAGTTGGGATTTATAAATCAGTATATATCTTCCTATTGTGCCCATTAAAAGTATTCTATAACAGAAAGTTCTCATAACACTGTGTACTCAAACTTATATGAAGCAATAGAAGAAAAACAGACTGAACATTATGCCTTGTTCTTCTGATCCGAGTCCAATGTTATTGGGCAAAACTGTTTCTTCATAGACCTAGAGAAACAAAATGACAGCTTTATTATTTGATTCACATTAATACTTCTTTCTGGAGAAGCGTTGGGACTTTGCTAAGGCTAATGCATGTTTTCAAATGTAAATGGCTTTGTTTATTAGCTCTGTCTATTAGGTATGGTTCTGTTGAATACTACATAAGTGTAAATATGTGTTTGTGTGTACTTCTCTAGATAGTCATATAATATCCTCAAAAATCATCATTTAACTTTCAAACATTCCTTTACAAATACTTTGAGTGGAAGAAGAAAATAAATATGAAGATTGGGCTAAGCCATTGTTTTTTTTTTTTGTCAAACTCAGATGTTTTTTATTTTTATTATTATTATTAACTTTGATTTATTTAGCACCTGCATATTATGTAGCGCTGTAGATCAACCTCCCTAGTGGTCATGACGAACCCAGTTCATCTGCAGTTTGTTTGATAAACTCAGGACTAGCCAGGATCGCATAACTGCTCCATTTCCCCGGGATTCTGGGACCGTCCCGATTGTCACAGTGATGTCAAAGGGGTGGGGGGTGGCCGCGTCTAAGACCTCCATGTTAATGGAGGGGCTTTGGTCTTCCAGCCCACGGACAGAGGCGGGGGAGGGTGAGAATTTTGAGCAGAGTACATTGGGCTTTGCTGCGATTGCCCTTATATTATGGTGTGGTACGGGCAGATCACAAGGGGGGTTAAATTAAAGTTGAGATGCAACACAATATAACACAGGTTCAGTTTATGACACAGGAGGAGTAGAGGACCCTGCCCGATCGGGCTTACAATCTAATAGGTTGGGAAAAATATTATACAATAGGTGGGGGGAGGTGACTGGCATTGTGGTGATGTGAGGAATGAGAGGATTGGTAGGCCATACTGAAGAGGGGAGGTTTCAGGACTTTTTGAAAGTGCTAAATGTAGGAGAAAGTCTAAGGGGGCGAGGGAGAGAGTTCCAGAGAGTAGGAGTGGCCCTACAGAAGTCTGCGTATATGATGATGTGTGGGGATGTTATTAGTAGGTCACTGGAGGAGCGGAGGAGGTAGTTAGGGGTGTATTTATGTACCAGGTGGGAGATGTAAGGAGGACAGGAGGTGTGGAGTGATTTAAAAGCAAGGCACAGGACTTTGAAAAGTTTGACACGCTGTACCCATCATGGACACATGCTACAATATATTATTATATTACCATCATTTGGTTTGATAAGCATGTTGCACCTTTCAAAAAATCCTTAGCACGATCCAAAATATTCTCAAACTAATTACAGTTCTTTCTTCTTAATGTCAGTGTTACAGCATTAGGCTAATGAAGAATCTGGCTCCACACTGGCGTATGAATTTGGCCTTTAATGAGTGGATGGTTTTCAGTATACAAATCAATAATGTGTTTGTTTCTGTAGAGATCTGTATGTAATTGAGTTACGTTTGGTAAATGTAATAGCTAAACACTTATCCATCATGTTAAATTGTCTATTGCTTCCTTTTAAAGAGCAACTAACATGATGTCAGCGTGATGGGGATACATCTCTCTGGGTTATAGAGGATAAAAGTTATTTTTTCTTAAGATGTTGTAAAATGCAGTATTTTCTATTTTTTGGAGATTGCAATGACATGGGATTATAAATCATCTAAATACGTAGCTAAATCTTTAAACAGTTTGATCTGGTGTTCCAAATCGAAGATTGCGTAAGATTACTCTAGTCTAATCCACTCGGATGGAAGGCCAGCGCAGATTATAGCCTGCGGGATGCAAGTCACTTATGTGGATGAAATACAGTCTTGTGCACTTTTAGTTTTAAAGCAATGGAAATATTGACTGGACTTGCAGCAATTAACCAACTAAAGTAATGAGCTTACCCCAAATCTGACAGTTATTTTACCATGAAGTGAAATATTCATTGTAGTCACAATAAGGCAGAAAAATGATCTGTATTGTCCAGACTGAAAATATCGTCAAGAGTCCAAAATTTCAATGGTTTTATGTTGGAATTTCTATATTATTTTGTCCTACACTATTTCTCAGCTTCCCAGGTCTATGGACATTTTAATTGCTGAAGGAGGTGAATATCACGGCTAGACCTCTTATCTCTATCACCCCTAATAACTCTTCCTAACTCTGATCACTATCTGCACTAACTAAAGCTAGGCACACATGGGTAGATTCCCTTGCAATCGACCCCCGATCAATCACAGCTTGGTGACGTCACCACTTTGTGATTGATCCGGGATCAATTGAACTGAAATCAATGTGCACTACATGGGCACATCGATTCCCATTCAATGAGGACCCGTTCTACCCATCTCGCAGCACGTGTGAATCACAACACGCCACAAGCTGGGGAGAAATCCAGAACACAGCCTCACAGCTTCAGAGAGAGAAGTGTTCCTCCCCCTTGACACTGACAGCGGGCCCAGAAATATATATATATATATATATATGGAATCCAGCTAAGTCTTCCAGGTGCAGGAGCTCCCTATAATGACCCCGTCTCCTGGGTCTCCTTCAAACGTATATCCACAAGCACACCAGATAAAATCTTAGTTTTAGCTTTATTAAATCCAAAAGTTTTCAAACAAACAAATGCGTACACAAAGATGCATCAAATCACCCTCAGGGGGTCACCAGGAACTCTCTGACACATTTCATCCCCAAATCTGGGACTTATTCCCTTATTCCCTGCTACAGCAGCTGCTCGAATACTTTCAATGTAGACTCATGTCTCCATGCAAAGTAATGGAGATTGAACAGAGTTTTCCAACATGTGGGAACCCCATTCAATCAAGTTTCTTCGTGCAGGCTCTATTGATCCGGCTCGAAGAAAGGCAGACACAGGTAGATTTGTAAACAGATTAGAGTACAATTAATCACCGTGAGCGATCACGTTGATCGATTGTACTGAAATCTTTTTACAGATCTACCCGTGTGTGCCAAGCTTTCCCCTTCACTCTCACCTCAATCAGTCATGTGTGTCAAGACAACATTGTTACTTTTGTTGAAATATTTATGCACTTGTTATTTTGTGTATAAATGTGAGTTTCAAAAACCAGAATTTTATTAAGCCTGAAGAAGGGATCTGCGACTAGTGATAATCACGAATATTCGGATTCCGAATGTAAATTGCGAATATCGCCAATTTGGAAATTCGCGAAGATGGTGAATATATTGGCGAATATTCGCAATTCCGGACATTCTGTATTTTTTTTCCATTGCACACGCCTCTCAATGCAAGTGGAAGAATGGGAAGGCTGCAACAAGAGTCTAGCAACACTCCCTGCGACCATCAAGAATTTTAAATCCAAAATTGGGGTCATGCGAATATACGGACTATTGCGAAAATCGGCAGTTTGAAAATTCACGTAAAAATTCGCAATGTAGAATATTCTAATTTTTTTTCAAGACGCCCCTCAATGCATGTGAACAAATGGGAAGGCATACTTAACAAAGTTAGGTTAGTTGATGTACTTACAGTCATGACCATCTCCCTCTCCTCAGAGTTAAAGTTCCTGCCAACCATTTTTGGAGTTTTCCAAGTTTTCAGCACAGCAGCAATTGTTCAGCTCAGTCAGGTTTCAGGTAGCAGGTGAAAACGCTGGAACTACATGCGGAAGCCCGTCTTACATGGCGCAAATGGCGTACGTCCATGTTAAACATATATTGTGCATGCAATATTCGCAACTCAAACTGGCGATATTCACAACTTCCGGATATTGCCGAATGCGAATATTTACCAAATATCTTCCGAATGTCTTTCCAAATATTCGCAGCATGCCGCAAATCCGAATATTGACTATGCCGCTCATCACTATCTGCGACATCCCGAAAGCTTGCTTCTCTAATGACTTCAGTCAGCCAATAAGCTCTATCACTTGAACTCCTAACTTGCTGTATTCATTCATGGCTAACACGGTACAACACTCTACTAGTCCTACAATAATGTAATCATTATTCAATCATATATAACAATGTAGAAAATTGTAGCTGAAGCTGAACTTTGGCCGGCTACAGTCTATTCTACAATCTGCAGTCATTTTTTCTGCACCTTCCAATGTTCTTATGTACAAATCTTCTGCCATGGAAGGTACATCAGCATGTGTAAAGGTCACCATACACCTAAAGCCGGCCATACACAGCTAGATCTTTTGTTCAATCCCCGAACGATCAATGGCTATGCATGCTCCACCTGGAGCGATCGCCTAGAATCAAACCAAAAGTCGATAGCACAGTGATCCCATATGTTGGTTCTTTCCTGGTCAACCACCATTACTTTGTATGGGGACACTCGGTCCCCATCCAAAGTATAGAAAGAAAATTGATTAGCAAAGGAGGATCGGATGGCACCCTTTGTGTACCAGACATAACTTAGGATGGGGACAGCATGGGATCAGAAGGCAATCTACCAACATGTTGGATCACTGTGTAATCCGACATACGGGAGATTCCTGGTCGGTATCACCAGGTGGGCGCACCCGATTTTTGGCCGAGGGACTCCCAGCCAAATGCTAGCTTTAGAATATAGTATAGTATATACATTAGTATATGTCAAGTCACAGGGACATTTAGAGATGAGAAGTGATGAGTGTAATAGGCAATATTTAAATTTACGATATTTTGTGAATAATGCTACTAATATTTATTATTCACGGTATGGCCATGTATTGAGAAAATAATATTCCCAAACTTCAAAATGAATGGTCACATGCTATGTTTATTTTCGCAATACATGGCCATAACGCGAATATTCCAAATCGTGAATATCTGCCGATATATTCGAGATATTCGCAAAATCTCAAATTTCCGATATTAGTGAAAAATATTCGACATTCAAATGTTCGAGCTCAACACTAGAAATGAGTTCCTATGCTTACCAAGTGTCATACCCATCCTCCTTCCATAGGTACAAGAAATAAATGTTCATGGTACGCATGAATACAAGAAGTCATAAAGCAGAAGTCCCTATGTTTTCAAAATTGTCTTTAGCCAGCTGAAAAATATTCTGTACCCATGTACAATAAACGTTATCCTTCACTCCTTATCTGTAATGGCAGAAAGTTAAGGTATGGAAATGACAGAACAGCGCGTGTTTTATTCCTTCCGTTTTCTATACATTTTTTCCATCACGTGAATCATTTTGCACAGATGGTAATAGTTTAAATGGGTCAAGCTGGCTAGAGCACATGTCCTGATTTAACTGCGTTTATTTAGCTTTACCTGCTGCTTATAGTACAACAGACACCTGAAGCTGTATTGGAATTCTACCCCGAGGCGCTCATAGCTAAAATGACTGAGTGTAGCAGCACAGCTTGTACTTACAGCTTCGCAATTCTCCAGGGCCTGACTGCAGACCTAATGGACCTGGAACGGAATAAAAATCATCATAGGCTTATTAATCTGAAAATAGGAAACAAATGATAGTTAATGAAAATAAATAAACATTTCTAAAATATATAATTAAATCATGGATGAAACACTTTTTACAGCCTGATAGACTAGATTTAATACATATTCAGATTGTGGTGTTATCTCTGTCATTGTTGTTGTTTTAGAGGGGTGGTTCTTAACCTTTTTAGGTCCGCAACCCCTGAAGGGATGTCATGAAGTTTCACTTCCTGTATTTGGAATACGGAAGTGCTGGTGCAAAGTGTGTATGCGTTAAACCCCTGCGTTTGATGTACGCCAATGGATGTGTCTACACGTCCGTTGGTGTGACTCGTCAGCTTGCGTTGCGTTAAAATCAACGCAGAGCACTGAGTAGACATGCAACATAAGCCAACGCAAGTATAGGTGCTTTGACTCACCCATTGAAAATGAATTGAGTCTGTTGAAACGCAATGGTATGGGTTTTTCGATGCGTTGATCAATCTGTTCACGGTAGAAAAACAAACGCAAAATAATGGAAACGGCACAAAAGCATCCCTTAATGCAACCCTGGCGGATCCCTGACGAATCCCAAGCGCATTCCTAATGTATGGGTTGCGTTTATTAGATAAGTTAATGCAGCGCATCCTTAACGCATAGTGGCTATAGGCTATGTTTCCACTATATGTTGGGACCCCCTCCACTAAGCGTATTGCTTGTTGGGATCCCGACAGAGCACATAGACTTACCTGCTCGGCAGATGCTGTGTCTTCACTGCACCGAGAAGTTCCGCTGATGCAAGGCTGAACGTAGTCGACTAGGTTGAGCCTCTGCATCGGCGGATGTCTAAACAGAGCATCCCCTGAGCAAGTAAGGTCTATGTGCTCTGTCGGGATCCCTGCCAAGCAATAAGCTTAGCGGAGGGGGTGCCAACATATAGTGGAAACATAGCCTTACTTATGCATTCCAAATACCAGACGTCACTTGTGGCACGATCAGGTAAGTATTATGTCCCCCTCCTATTTTTCCACCCTGCATGTGATAATGATATGCAGTGTGGGAAGTTAGGAGGAGAGAAACACCTCATCCCGCTTAAGTTCGGAGGGAGGGGGGGGGGCGTTAATCTCCCTCTTAACTTTACACTGGGCTTGTGGGCATCAGCACTGCTACTTATTAGCATCAGCCGGATGCTTTCAGGGAACACAGCAACCCCTAAGAAATGGTAGTTTGACCCCCGAGGTTGAGAACCATTATTTTAGAGGGTCCTTGTACAAAGGATCCCTTTGGAGCCCAATAACACTCATCGCTGAACGTACATACACCAAAGAATAGTGATGAGAGTTATGGGGGGCAAAAGGGATTATGTTGCACACTGCTACTTCTATGAGGCTTTCAGAGGCACACATAGCTGATTCTACATTGTGCCACATCTGGCAATTCACTAGTCAATTTCCACCAGCTGTGTCCTTCCTGGCACCACAAACCAGACAGACTATAATGACTTGTCACCAAAAATATATGAAAGGGTCATTCTTGATCAAAGAGGAACATTAAACTATCTTCACTTTTATCCCTTATTATGTAAGACCCTGTTATCATAAAAATGTATAAAAAATAACAGCATATTCTTTTCTCTTTTTTTTATTTCTCCAGAAATAACTCTTTTGCCCAATTGTAATCATCCTTGGAAATACTACTCTTCTGTCCAGCCTATTTATATTCCTTCTCTTATACCCACCTTAGCAGCAGTAGCCCCTTCCATTAGTAATACAACTTGGCCTTTTAGGTAGGAAGAGATGTACACATATATCTCTTGTACCAGGAAATGTGCTGTACAGGCAGGGCATCAGGGGGGTAAAGGGGGCAACACCGTCCCTAGCAGCTAGGGGGGCCCAGCAGCATTATCTCATTACCCCTGCAGACACATTCCAGGCTGCCCAACTGACCCGGCAACCGGTTTCCCTGGACTGCAGACAGCCTCTTATGAGCTGTCTGCTAGCACCCGCACCCCCCACAACTTAGTTCAGAAGGAGAAAAGTGGATTTTTTTGCTAGCAGAAATTTCTGAGTATGGGGCCCCAGGATTTCTGACGGCAGCACTGTGTACAGATCCCCATTCTGGTAAATGCTCCAAATGCCGGACCTAATCAATGGTAGACCCTTCCATTAGTAATACAGTTGCCCTTTTAGGTAGATGTACACAGATATTTCTAGTGCCAGGAAATATACTGTAGAGGAGATCCCCATTTTGGTTCATTTTCCAAATGGTGGACCTAAGCAATGGTAAAGTGGGTACTGAGCCTGGGAGGAAAGTTCGTTCAGTGTTACAATGAGCCTAAAGAGTGTTAGTGATGTTGCCTAAACACATCTTAAATTTGGCAATATTCTGCTTATTATAGTTATTTTATAATTGTTTTGTTCCAAATGTTGAATATCGCTGGATTATGTGTTATGTTTGGAGGCTTCCTAAATCTAGATCTTGAAGGATAGAACATTTTAGGGTATTGTCACCTTTTTACATGTTTCTGAAATGTTGTAGTGTGTAGGGATGCCTCCTCATCAACATTCATGAGACTATTACATGCCTATTGGCACAGCACATGCTCATTAATATGCATCTAAGAACCCTTCTTGGGCAGAAAATCGCTGGTATGTCAATGCTAATATGTATGGGCGCCTGCTTGATTATAAAATGCTTCATAATATTTGCATTTTAATGACATTTGATACACAAGGATAAACCCAAAGTGGTAGCCAACATTTCATAAAGCTCATGAATGGAAAATGAATAGTATGATAATCTGTAGATACATTTGTGCTGGGGACTAATGTGGATATTTGTGTTCATTCATATCCTCCCTACATACATCAAATTATACCAACATACACCATAGACGTTGGTGGTCTATGGAGATATTGGTACTAACATTAATAGTCATCACGTCATTTGTATTTGCATTGGCTGGCAATGGGTGTTAGGAGGTGGATAATTCTCAGCATTCCCTATGTTTTAATCAAGATACATTGAAGAAGGCTTTCATGCATTTACAGAAATTGAGGAGGCGTTACTGAAGCACTGATACATATAACCATAGTGCTACAATGGTAAGTCATGAGACTTGTACCAAGTGTGATGAGTGATGTATTTTCCAAAAATTTGGTAACTTGTTTCAGGGGTTCAGAAGGCCCATCAACCCATGTTACCAGCTATGGCCATCTATGGAAGCATTGTATTTTAAAACCTGCATCCTACATTGAAACATTTTGTCTGAACAAACACAACCATTATCGGTATAGCATTCTTTTTCACATATTGGATTTCCACCAAGATGACCCATTGAGATCCATGAGAAACCTCTATATTATAGACCAGTAGCCACATACAGCTCTTCAGCCTCCTTGTTGTGTCTTCCTGGCTGCAAGCCTCCTCCCTTTCAATAAGGCATACATGGTGGAAGGAAGGGCCAAGATCACTGTCTGTAGAAGCAGCTGTGGCTTCTTGCTGTCCTCCCTCACGGCATGATCATGCAACATGGAAAAAATTAAGAAAGGGGGTATGTATGTGTTGTGGAGCGGGAAACAGAAAAAAGGGTCACAGGGTCACTTTTTCATATCCTGTCTTTGGGCTCTTTGACACTATATTGGCTGCATGTACTGGCAATGCACGTATTATTGCTCAGTACACAACGGACAAGTGTATGGACAATGCTGGCATTGCGTGTAAAGAATGTGTGTGTTTGTTTTCTTATAGACTATTTTACTGTAGTGAAAGAGGGTGCATAATGGCAGATCTGATAGTAAAGGTTGCCCACCCCGGTAATAGCCTTTACTCTGCATTGGGCAGCATGGTGGGTCAGGTGGTTAGCAGTCTATTCAGGTGATCATGCAGTGCTTGTGTCCTAGGTTCAAATCCCAGGGTGTGCGGGTGATTCTCTGAATGACTGGCTGTGCATAAGGACATCATCACGTGCAGTCGATCTTCAGAGTAAGTGTCTATGGACTGTGTTAATTACCTATGCATGACTACAGTAGGGACATTAGATTGTGAGCTCCTCCGAGAGACAGTTAGGGCTAATTTATGCTGGTGGTTTTTAACCGCCAGGTAAATGACCATAAATTGCTACTGACCAGCGAACGCAACATTAGGCACCTGCCGGTTGGTTTTCAGGCTTTTTTCCAATAGGACCTCCATGGGGTCCTTATCTAGACAACCTGCAGCGCCTTTACATTTTAGCAGACGCGCTCGTAGGCAGTAGGCAGTGTAAATTTTGTGATATGACTGTATATGCTGCGTAATATTTCTGTGCTATATAAATACAAGATAATAATATTAATTGGAACATCAAACTCACCTTTTGATTGAGCTCCTTTCACTAGAATCTACTAAATACAGCCTAATGAATAGGACTATATAGCACAACTGAAACCACCACCATGTGCTTAGGGTATGTCAAGTACTACCCTTTTAAGGTGACTCTTTGTAACTACATCCCAGTAAAATGACTGTTGTAGTCATAATATTGTAGTACAATACTTCATTTTTATTAACTTCCATGTATGCCGCTACAATAATTGCTCTTTATTGCTACATTGGTGTATTGCCGCTGTACACACAGATGGTTATACATGCTTCATTGAAAGGTGTTGAAGGTACTGATGATGTCTGACCTCTGACATTCCAGCAGCGGAGAGATTCATCTGGAAGTGAAAACGTTGCGTTCCCAGGTGCCGCATAACATAAGGAATATTCCCGCCAGCAGACTGCTTTGCTTAAACTCTCTTCTCTGTTTTCTTACATATTGCCCATTGCAGCATGCTTTGATGGATGGACTCTGGGCTTCCTAATGAGCATGGTGACAGGGTGAACTAATAAGGATAGAAAAGAGCAGCCACGTTATAAGAAAAACCTGCTGCCTCGCTGCCTGCAAGAGCTGTTCAGCATCCATAGAGCAAAACCCTCTAATCACTCAGTTATGAAAGCTGATTTTAAAGCTTTATGCCACACTGGCTTCTTGACACTGAAAAGAATCGTCAGAACTGGCAAAATTTGGTTTTGCGATTAAATGAATTACCCTCAAAACCCGCAAATAGGCTTAAGTGTGTGTGTGGAAGGCGTAGTGCTCAGCCGGCAGAGGGGGCCATGCCTTGGAATGAAAGATATTTGGCAATGGAAGCTGAATATCTGAAAATGCTAATCCGTCAGATGTACTGCCTGGTGATATCAACCCGCTATACGTCCAGCTCATTCACAGGGGATCATGCGAAGGGTTTCATTTATTTCATTCTTGTCTGATTTTAGTAGCAGTTTCTACAATGACCTGTATGTTTCATGTACAATCCTAAGAAATAGATGGATAGGTGTTACAGACATAGGATGGGAATAGAATACGGACTGAGAAGCTGCATCTAATTGTGAAATCTACAGCTAGAAGTAGTGGATGGAAATCATATCCAGAGGCGCCATTGTTTGTGATAATTGGAGATCACAGTGGTACATGGAGGGGTCTCATTCATCACAATTAATTATATTACCTGAATAGTATTAATGAATAGTTATAAATAGTAATGAATAATACTAATGAATATTCCACTGTACATCAGAGGAAGCGGGCACCTATCACACCTATCTGATTTTCATGAGTGTATTTTATTATGTGAATAGGCCCATTGAATGTTATGCATGTACATCAGGTCCACATGCTTTGCTCATCCCGCATTACAATAGGAAAGGTGTGAGCTGGGTCTTGGGGTGTGCAGAAGAATGTACATGTAACAGTATCCAACAAGTACTAAACCTGAGAGGTTATAGTCTTAATTTTTATACACCTTTAAATCTATGTCAGATATTCTTTAGATCTACCAACAACTATGAAGTATAGGGTCCTCTGCGATTGAACACAGGTAGACTTGATGGTTTAGAAAGTCCCTCATATTACATGGTTTTGGTAAAACAAAAGGAGATCTAAAGAAAATCTGACAGAGAAATCTAAAGATGTATTGGGACCCCTAGTGTGACTTTTCAATGGAGCCATCAGGCTAGGTTCATACAGATATCATGAAAATGATTGTGAATGCCAACCGGAGGGAGAAAGTAATATGTTGCAACTCCCCTATGGTTCTACGGTCCGGCAGTCAGTGGGTCACTGACAGATGAACTCCTCAGATCATGTTTTCAATGGTTGCACAGAAAGACATGGATGTGGTACCTTATACTGTACCTTATAACTGTACATGTGAACTCAGGAATAGTGCTGATTGTGAATATTCTAATTTCAAATTTGTATCTTTTATTTGTATCTTCGTAATTGCGAATATTCAAGATTTTTTACATCAGTACCCGGAACTACCGTGCATTAAGTTTGCAATATGCGCATGTACAAGTAATGATTTATACAATGAAGCTATTAATGACTGGAGATCTATCTATCTATCTATCTATCTATCTATCTATCTATCTATCTATCTATCTATCTATCTATCTATCTATCTGTTATTTAATAATTTAATTCATGAATAAAAGTAGTGAAAGTAACACAGAAATATTTGGTTGCTGGTACATAGCCTGCGGAGGGAGGAGGGGGTTACCATACTGGTATTCAACAATATCTGTTTAAGTTTATGTTATATATTCCATCTCAGTTAGAGATTCCCCTACTTCCATCCCCCAAATCTGTATATCCATGAGGCAGAATTAATAACATATGACCACTAATTAAAGAACAAAAGATCGGCAGATAATTAGTGCCGCACAAGTATCAGTACGCAGCTGACATATAACGGAAGCTTGTGTTTTTTTGTATCAATGCAGCTACAAAGAGTATTGGCAAACACAATTGTTTTATATGTAATCGGAATTGTAAAACCGATGAACACAATCCTTTGACGCCCAAATGAGATTTTAATATTTGCGTAAAGAATAGCGCCATAAATCCCCAGAACTTTGATTTCTTGATGTATTCCAGCTGAATATAAAGCAGGCCCTACTTATCTGCATAAAATTAAATCTGACCCGCATTATATATCATAGCAATGAATCCGTAATTAGCTCATCTATTACTTTGTGATGAGTCGGTTGATGTATTTATAGACTTTCCTTTCCAGATGTGGCCCCTACTTTTGTATACAGATAGGCTTCTGTGCATCACACAATACATCAGGACAACTAATCAAACATTCAGTTCCTTTATTCAATAATTCCTGTGCATAGAAGTGTATTTTTAAAGGACCAACACAGAGAAGGTGACAATAAACTAGAAGTTAAGTTAAGTCTTAGAATTATCTGTTATGGTCTGTATGATAAATGAAATTTTAGATTTAACTTTAATCGTCCAATCGCAGAGACTTCTTTTCCCTTTGAATGATTGGGCAGTTAAAGTAACGCTTAATTTACTAAGAAAAAATTGACAAACATCAAATTTTGCGTACTGAAACAATTTTTGGGAAATCAGCTCCGTTTGTAACCCCTACACTTCCTGGGCAGAATGACCATTCCAATCCATCATTTTTAACATTCATAAAAATATGCAGACATTTAACTAATATTAATTCCTGGCCAGAGTCTGTAAAAATGAAGCAATGTCATGTTCCATTCCTTGGGGATGACTTACTAAAGCAGTGGAGGGTGTTCAATAAGTAAATGAGATGAAGCTGTGTTATATTGTATGCAAGGAAATATGTAAACATAGTAATATTAACAAGACTATGTCATATAGCAAGGTTTTAATATGTATTAATGTGTATTGGGTTCCAGTATATGATAGCTCGCCCCCCATTCTATTGTCTCTCTCTCCCGGTCTGGTTTGTGGGCAGGTCCTCTGTGTCCTCCCTCTACAAGCACAAAGCTATAGTCTCTGCATTGTGGGGGTGATGCTGTCAAACCCTTAGCCCAGACGTGGGCAAACTATGACCTAAAGGCTATATGAGGCCCATTTAGTCTTTTAATCCGGCCCTTTTTTCGTCTTGGTGTCAAGACGTTCTGTGTCCCATTTGTTACTACCTACTATAAATGTGGTTCCCAAACTTTCCTTGAGGGAGCTTCAGCGGTTCCCCAAAGACGTAAACTAGGATTTAACCCTTACAGTGGTGTAGGGGACTCACTGCTCAGAGTTTAGCTTTAACATTCAATTTACTAAGTCAACTTTATTCCTTTAGTTCAGTGGTTCTCAACATTTGTAATGCTATGACAAGGAAGTGACACCAAGAAGCATCACTAGCGGTATTTGAAGCGCGAAAGTGCCATAGCCTACTGTCATTTCTGCATTCCAAATACAACAAAAAGTGTTGTGTGCCCTCCCACCTTCTTTTCACCCCGCTTGTGAAGATGATGTGGGGGTGAAAAGTTAGGACGCCCCACCTCCTAAGCTAACTCCTTACTTCCCACCCCGCTTGAGTTTTAGAGCTGCTGCTCTCAGTGAACATAGAGACCCCTGTAAAATTGTAATTCAACCCTTGAGGGGTACTGACCCACAGGTTAAGAACCGCTGCTTTACTAAATCAACAGAAGGTGCCAGAGCCAGTGTGTACCATACTCAGCACTGGTAGCATATAAGTATAACATTTATACATGATGTTTTCTATTTTATTTTCTTTCTTCACATTTCTTTAGCTGATGGTTAAGTGATACCTTTGTAGTGTCTTTTCCTTTGTCATTTGAAGCACGCCATCTCCTGCCTCTGCCCACAGGCACACGCCAAGCATGCCGCAGGCTAAATACGACCCTGGATTAACTAATATAAATAGTGAGTTAAAAATAAGAATCATGTGACAGTGTTTCTTGTGTAATTGTACTGCAGTTGATCTACAATCTCACACCCCTTGAAGGAGCTTTGATAGATCTGGATGAGCTGCTTTCCAACATACCGGATCTTTTTTTGTTTTTGGTATGAGATCATCCTCAGAGCAGACCATCCCAAAGATAACATTATACTCAAAATTATATTAATAGCATAGCAGTAACCTCTTTTTGTTTGCGGTATTCTCATTTAGCTAATTAGTCCCAGAGTAGACATAATTCTAATCTCCTAGCGGCTCAGACAGAGAAGCTTATTCTTTGTGTTACATGTGTAATAAGAGTCCACTGGCTTAAGACTGGGAGCTGTGGTTTTGTTACAGTTGCCATATTTCTTTCTTTAATAGTTCCACTTTGTCCTTCATAAAGCCCAGTTCTGGGAAACAAACTAAATAAATAAATGCCTATTTCAGGCATCAGATGGAAGAATGGGTTGAGGAATCTGAAGGAAATCATATTTTTTTCTTCTACTCTACAGAATGCAATGTGAGTGTTCCTATAGGAAACCCAATGGGGAGCCACTGACACTTTGTCTGGCCCCCAGTGGATTCTCTAAAAGAATAGATAGAAAATGTTCTCCAGGGAAGGAAGACTAAAACTCCCACCGTGGCACTCAGTGTCTATACGGCGGAAGTAAGATACATTGCTCTGTAGGGACACAGGAATAAAAATCGAATGGGCAATAAAAAAATAAATCTAAATTATTATTAGAAAATTGGCTGGATATCAACTCTATTTATTTAAAACAACATAGTAATAAAATGTAACATCTCCAGAACTCTTGTAGCTGTAATTGTAGCTCTCCTGATCCTTGGTTCTTTGTATGAATGCTGCTGGGAAGGAGGGGTGTGGATGTGACAATTGTTTAACATGGAAGTTGGTGCAGAGGCTACAATTCTGAGCAATGCTATTCAAGAAATAGGAACTGATCTGTGTATGTGGTTACTAAACTTTAGTGAAGAATAAGCGGCTATTTACAAAGACAAAACCAAAGGTAGCCTGACTGTCATTAGGTACCGAGATGAGATCCTCAGACCCCTTGTGAGACCATATGCTGGTGGGGTTGGGTTCCTGGGTTCCTCCTAATGCAAAACAAGGCTAGACCTCATGTGACTAGAGTGTCAGCAGTTCCTGCAAGACAAAGGCATTGATGCTATGGACTGGCCCCCCGTTCCCCAGACCTGAATGCAATTGAGCACATCTGGGACATGATATCTTGCTCCCTCACCCAATGTGCAGAAGTTGGGGGATGCTTTAGTCCAGATGTGAGAGGAGATCCCTCAGAAGACCATCTGCCACCTCATCAGAAGCATGCCCAGGTGTTGTAGGGAGGTCATCCAGGCACGTGGAGGCCACACACACTACGGAGCCTCATTTTCACTTGTTTTAAGGACATTACATGAAAGTTGAATCAGCCTGTGCTGTATTTTTCCACTTTAATTTTGAGTGTGACTCCAAATCCAGACCTCCTAGGGTTGATACATTTGATTTCCATTGATAATTTTTGTGTGATTTTGTTGTTAGCAAATTCAACTATGTAAGAATATTTCATTTATTCAGTTCTAGGATCAGGTTTTATTTTTGTGCTCCCTTTATTTTTTGGAGCAGTGTATATTTACATGATGTAAACTTCACAATGTTGGCATTGAGGCAATCCATTATGAACAGTCTTTATGAGCTATGAATCAGAAGAGATTTATTCATGTGTTGTTACTTTTCGATTACTGTAAGATTTTTTAAAGATATCTTTTATTTGCTGAATATTAATAGTATGACAGCAGCTTCCTTAAACATTTACAAATGTGGACAGAATATTGTTTCCAATTAAAAGAAGCAGTAAAAGGGAATACAATGAAGCAGTATGTCACATCCACTCCTATTCATTAAATCTCATGGAACATCATGGTAGATGTAGCCTATTGAGCTCCTACAGTTATTACAAGTTTTGGTGGTAAAGTATAACTTTTTGCAAATAAGAGATATTAAAATCTTTCATCTCTATGTCTACATTGACTGGCGATATAAAATACTCGCTGTTTTAAAGCATATCCTGGTATGTGTTGATATTTGTTGATCAGACCATAATTTTGTCTGTTCTATTTTCGTGGTTAGAAGAACATATGGGTTAAAGCTAAAGTCCAGGCACACAGGTAGCGATGAGCAGAATAGACAATATTCGTATTCTCAAAATATTGTGATTTTTTTGCCATACATTCACAGTAAATTCTAGAATTCGTGATCTCCAGTCATTATTACCTTCATTGCCCAATTCAACACTTGTACATGCGCATATTGCAAAAGCAATGCATGGTACTTTTCCACAGATTACCTTCATTGCGCAAATAGGCACTTGTGCATTGCACATGCACAAGTGCCTATTTGTGCAATGAAGGTAATCTGTGGAAAGTTTACCTTATAGCGAATGCACTGCGCGATCGTTCCGGGTAATGATGTAAAAAATCTCAAATATACAAAGATATATAGCACTATATTGGAGACCTTTACGAATTCTTGACATGCCGATATTGGGCAATAATAATTTGAATGTTTGCGATCAACACTACACACAGGCAAGATATGCATATGGTAGCAGTTATCTTCAAAGCATATATATTTCTGTCCATACAGATTTTTAATCGTCTCTGACATAGGAGACCACTTTTTCTCTGCTTCAGTTTACTAACATGTGCAGGTCTGAAGTGAAAAGAGAATCAGGTCCTTGCATATTGCACTTGTGCTGTATCTACCTCCTCTTTGACTGTAAAGATTTAAGAACTTACACGTAAGCCAGGAACACACTGCTCGATATAGGAGTCCCGGCAGCAGCGGGTTGACGTCATTGCACTGCTGCCCGACATTGAAGGAGCAGGAGACACAGCAGTGATTGTTTCTAAAAATCTGTCTATGCATGGGGAAGTTTACTCTTAGACACCAGTCACACGTATGCTTTCCGGCACTTCCACTCAATGAGGTAATGCTTGGGAGGCACTTGTCATATATGACAATCGCCCCCATGTTTAGCCTATGGGCCACGTTGCGGCGCTTTTCAGGCATTTGGGAGCTGGAAATATGTCTTTCCAGGCGCCTATGTGAATTTTGTGTTAATGATATGGTTTTGAACAAATTTGTGCTTCTGTATCTACCTCCAGATCAACCCATTGTTAGGCATATACAAACTGTTGTGGTCATAGTTATAGAATTTCACCCACATTCAGTATGTGGATTCTATTTCACATGAAGGAGAGTGTCTTTGATTTCACCCTTCATTTGTCCAAAGGTAATTATAGGCTGTCCGGCATTAATAATAGAGAAATGCCGGTCTGCTCACATCCAGCTGTGTGTTAGTTTCTCCTGATTCAACCGCTCACACATCATATGTAGAGTAGAATTTAAAGACAAATATTTTCATGCTTACAGAGAATAAGGAGATGATGGATGGAATTGATATATAGTGGACCCTTGACTTATGGACTTAATTGGTTCCCAAGGGTTGGTTGTCAAGCCAAGACTATTTTTCCACAAGAAACAATAAAAATACCCATAATGTGTTCCCAAAGCTCCCCTTCCATAACCATAATAAAAAGTGTTTTGTAATATGTGTAATTTACCAGAAACACCAATTATTTTCCTGGTCTTTAGTGAGTTTAATTTAGCCGAGCCTACCAGAAACAAACATTTGTAATCACCATTCAAAGTGACATGTTTGGATTTGAGGAAGAGAGGATGAAATTGAATAAAAATAAGTTAGTAATAAATGGAAGGTTGTTTTTGTTGGTAAGGAGAGTCCATTAGAACATCAAGGATCCGGCCTTGTAGACTTTGTAGATTGGTGAGATGGTCCATTTTAAAGTGCTGTACTTATTATTGACATTAGGTCAGATGAATGTCACCACACAAGCAGAAACATGTTTTGTCCTTGCCATAATTCTGGTTGTAAATCAAATCTTTGATTATAACTTAAGTTGGTCTAAATTCAAGCCGTGTATAAATCAAGGGTCAACTGTATAACCCTCATTCCTGAGCAGTCATAATGAATAGTGGTATGTGGTTGGGTTGACCAAAGCCAACAGAGATTGACAAACTACCAATGAAGGACTTTGTTTTGGAATCAGAGAGGTTTTCTTGGGTAGAAGCCATTGCAGATAATTTTTTTTTAAAATAAGGAAGATGTATTTGCAAAGATTTGCTCTCTGCAATACAATGGTGATTGTGAATGTGATGTATGGGAGCCGGTGAAGGGTACTGAATTAAATATTAATGTTGATGAGGAGGCTGATTAGGAAGGAGCCAGGAAAGGGGTGACAGCGAAGGGAGGGGAATGATTTAATTATGACCATGATTGTAACTTTAGACCTAAGTGAAATAAATGAAAATGACACGCTGGGTGACACCCACCAATACAAAGAAAATCTACCCAGACCGTAGAAATAATTTATGGGAATTAATTTCCTTGCACATCTTACTCATTACTTTGCAGCTACGGGCAGAAGCTCCTGAAACCTCATCAATAGACATTATTCAGGAAAAAGCAGGTGAATCATTTTCTGTCTCTTTTGATACTAAGAAATGGGATTTGTCAGGATTGTTTAGTCGAAAATCGAGATGACAAGCAGAAAGCAGTGGCCTATAGAGCAAGTTAGACTCCTACTAGTTTTCTTAAGAAAGTGACCCTTTCAACATGGGGGTTTGTTTACTTAATATGGCACCTGCAGAGAAGAGGTGGTGTGCTCAACTTTCCATTCATCTATGTGGTTTTTCCAGCTAAATTGTACATCCTATACTTCCAGGGGTGTGTACATTGTATACAGACCCTTTTCTTCTCACCGGTCCATTCACATATCTAGTGGTCAGTAGAGATGGTCAACTTGCTAACTTTGTGAGCTGATTGCTAGTTTTTGTATAAATAAGTTCAAAGTCAAAATTTTGAATTTTTTTACTTGACTTTGAACTTTATTTATACAAAAACTATTTGTGTTAGAGACATACTTTTTTGTAGTATACCCTTCTCTACATCTCCAGCAAGTTGATGGTGATGATACTATGCTCAGAAACTTGAAATCATCCAAATGGTCAACCATCTCTAGTGCTCAGCTTTCCATTCATCTATGTGTTTTTCCAGCTACATTGTACATCCTACACTTAAGGTTTGTGTACATTGTATACCTTACAGTATCTAGGACCCTTGTCTCCTCATCGGTCCATCATCGGTCCATCAGTAGTGTGAAGGTAGCCATACACACAACGATCCATGAACGATTTTGCAGCCAATCGATTTGCGTGCGTGTTCGCAGCTGCCCACATGGAGTGACCGATCCATGTGGGCCAAAATTGTGATTGGCCATGTCTATTTTTTCTCTGGCATATCGCATTACTATGGATGGAGACCAGGGTACCCATTGAATGTAACTGCCGGCACACGAAGCATGCGCTCTGATTCTCTGCGCGCCCTGTTGCATGTCATCACGCTGTAATCGGCCCCTTGAGAATCTGGTGTGGATCACTGCACGCATGGGGGGCTTAAGAGGTAACAAATGTTTTACCAAATATAAACCTATAAGAACTGAATGACTCAAGTATAAGCCTTGGCTGGGAAGTGTAGCAGCTAAGACACAGAAACGCACATTCTTTTATTTCCTCACTGATTTGTGAGTTAATTGCAAAGCTCCTGAACATGATATCATCATCATCATTGCTGGAGATCTAGGGAAGGGTTGTAGGAACTTTTGAGTTAACTCACAAGGTCCACCTGTTAAGTTTGGTAAATTTCTTCTCTATACTCGAGTATATACGGTAAGAAAAAATTCCTTATTTAGGAAACCACTTCCGGTGTCAAGTCAAGATGGCAACTTTATTTCTGTTTCAATAAATGTAATCTCATTAACAATGTAAATCTTCCTTTACTCTAAAATAAACTGTTCTGTCTACCTATGTTTCATGCGTGTATGACGTTTTTTATATATACCTTAATCCCAGTGCACATTACCCATTAGGCATTATTGGTGTCCTTATGGGAAATCTGTCTCCTTTCAGGTGTCCCTAATGAATATGCCGTTGTTACTTAACGGTGTTAAAGGTTATTTTATAATTGGTTATTATAATGCAGCGTTGTTCATTAAATGTATGTCTAGGTATGTCTGCCGGGTGGTTGGGTGACCTCGTGGTCACCGGTTAAGTGAGCTGAAACAAACCAAAGAGAGGTTAATTCCTTTCTGAATGTTGGAACACTTTTCTAACCATAATTCCAATGACAGAATAACAAGATAACGCGTATAAAATCTAACAATAAAAAAGAATTGTGCCATATTGTTTCCATAAAGCCTTCACCTGAACAGCTATTAAAATGACTTGTGTAGCATCCCTTTCACCACATATGCCCTTCATCTCTGCTGTGGGTAACCTCTACATTTAGATTCTTCTTACATTAACTCCATTAGACTGAGGTGTCTGGAGACTCGTAGACTATATAGGTCTACTCCCGCTATAGAGGGCTAAATACTGCAGATTTCTTCTCTCAACTATAGGTCGTTTGTGAGGATGAAAGTACATCTGCAGGTAGGTTACAGTGTAAGATAAGTCTTGCAAGATCCTTTGATCATGGCAACTCTAATGTCTGAGCTTAAGGATGCCAGCTCGGTACATCAGATATATGTAGCTTCAAACAACTACGGCTGGTTCGCCATACTATGGCCATACTATGTATAAGAAGACACTGCACTGGTAAGGTCCTCCAAGATGTTTGCCCTTAAATGTATCAGACCACTAAAGATGGTTGAATTTTTTGACTTGCTAACTTTGTGGGCTGATTAAGCCTGTGAAAATGGTATCATCACCAAAATTGCTGGAGATGTAGGGAAGGGTTGTGGGAACATTTGAAAAAAAACTTTTGATCTAGAATGTATAGTTTTTGCATAAATTAGGTTCAAAGTTAAAGTCAAAATTCTGATTTTAAATTTTTTTTACTTGACTTTGAACTTAATTTGTGTAAAAACTATTTGTGATACTTTTTTGTAGTATACCCCCAAACCTTCTCCACATCTTCAGCAAGTTTGGCGATGATACCATGCTCAGGTGCTTTGCAATTATCTCGAAATCGACAAAATCCTCTAATTTTTTAAATAAAATTCGACCATCTCTACAGACCACTGTTCAGGGGTCTACGGTGTTTAAGTTACATTGTAAGTTTGATATAAACTGATAGGCTACCAATGCATAGTACCAAACTGTAACAGCGGGCATTTTAATCACCAGAATGTATACATTTTATTTTTGTTCGATTAAACATATTTCGGTCGAACGAAACCTTTGCTCGGTTTTTGTTTTTTGTTCAAACGGACCTTGCAAGCATCTCCCTGCTTCTGTCTCACAGTTAGGACAATAAGTAGCTCCAGGTTGCCTGCATTCTGACTTCTTGTTCTTCGGCTTCTGCTTGTTTTTTTCAGGGGCAAACATTCAACTGTTCTTATAATTGATATTATCATTTTGATGTTGTGAATACCTACATTTGAGGCAGCCATTTGGTTTCCAAATCAGGTCACTAGAAAAAACGTATCTCAAACCCTATTGCTGTCTCCCTGTGCGTATAAGTAAGGCCTATAATACTTAAGACCAAGTTTTAGCTGCCCACCTCATAATACTTATCTGGCTGTTGATCACAATGGCCTACCATCATGTGAATCTTAATTGTCCTAAAATATAAAATCACTGCTGCTGTCATTACAGCCATATGCTAAATGTGCACTCTTTAGCTATAAAAGTGTTATGTAATTATGGGTAAAGCAGTTAACACATTAGAACCTTTTATATCTTCTTTAATAGGTTCCTTCTGCCACCCTGGGTAATGCACAATTTTAATGGTAATAAGGCATACCAGGAACAAGTATAGTTACAGTTCACAATGATCTGAAATTAAATCATATTCATTTGGCTATTTATAGAAATCTCAGAGTCTCAAATTAAAATGAAAGAAGCTTGGCAAACACTGCATGTTCTGGGGCACACTGAATTTACAAAAAGGTACCAAGAGCCGTTATAGAGCTTTGGGAAGAAATGTGTTTATTGGGATATGGCTGGTGAGGTCTTACACAGGCTAGACTCCTTTCCTGTCATTGGAGCATTCCATGTTACCCCTATACTTAAAGGCTTAATACACAGTGGCATGACTAGGTTTGGTGTCACCCTATAGGGGTGTTTGTGGTGTGCTGTGAGCATAGCTGTCAATTTCACCAGCTGAGAAATCGGGAAGTGATGTCACTTCCGGTATCAGGAGATTAAAGTCCACTCCCTCCTATTTAGTTCCTGCCTAACTTAGGAGGGAAAGGGCGGTAGTCTCCCTAGAAATGTCCCACCCCGCACATCATCTGCACAAGAGGGGTGGGACCGCCCGATTTCAAAATCCAGTGAAAAATACGGGATTTTGGTAAATCTGGATTTGGCCGGAAAAGCCACATAAAAAAACTTGAATTTTCTGTCCAAAACAGGAGGGTTGACAGGTATGGCTATGAGTAATATATATATATATATTTATTCTAAACATAATAGTATGTAATAATAGTATAATAATAGTATGTGCCTGCCCTCTGTCCCAGGTGTGTGTGTGTGTGTGTATATACATATTTATATGTATATATATACTATTAGGCTGAAGTGTTTATTTTATCCTTGCTGTGCCCTGAATACCCTGCAAACATTTTCCTCCCACCCACTAAAAGACTGTCAATGATGCATGTATATGTGCTGCAGGAACAAGCAGTAGCTTCTGGACTCAGGGCTGTACCATTCACAAGGGGCAGGGGGCAAGCCAAAGATTGTGATTCAGCTGTCACATTAACTTTGCGGCTTTGGTTCTTCTGGAAGATTGGGGTCCTTAAGCCCTTGTATGAAAAAAATTTAAAATGATTCTGGTTGGATAGTTTGGTGATTCACACAAGTCAGCTAGTCGCAATATCAGAAAAAAAATCACCTATCTCTAAGTTCTTCTGTCACTAGTCATGTTCAGTTCAACATATTAGATAGAGAGTAGTTTATTCCATTTAGCTCAGCCAACAACATGGATAGTTCTGTTGATATTCCTTCTGGTGTATGTAATAGATCTGAATTGTGTGATCCATTGTAGACCTTCGCTTTTGTAATCAGCAGGTAGTTGACTGGAGACAAGGAATCTTCTTCTGCTGTTTATTTGGATTCTGTACTGCCATTATTCAAACACCATATGGCAATCAGGACAGCTCAGCAGAGGAAGAGAGCGCCTTAAGCCAGCCATATGTCACGAGGCTTCCTTTTGCTCCAAAGGTTTATTTCAGATTTCAGAGATGTCGCAGACATTCCACTGTTCTACAGACTTTGCTTGACAGGGTTCATTTCTCGGAGTGTAGGGAAATTGCTTCTTTGATACTTGATGTGGAATGAAGCTATCTCTCTCAACTTCCTCTGAATCATCTCTGCTTTCCTTTGTATCTGAATCTCGAGCATCGCACAAAAGCGTTCATTCACTTCTATTCAATTAAAGCCGTCCCTGTTGCTGCACTCACTGGAGGAGTATGCTGTGACATTCCTTTAATGGAATAATCGCTGCATATGTATCACATTGACTTTTTTTTTGTATTTTAACTAATCTCATCCTAGAGATACCAAAACCACATTGTCATTGTGTACACATATGAGGTCTGTTAATCTGTTATCTACAGGTTGAAATGCTATCCGCCAATATAATTTGCAGCATGATACTGTCTACTTCCATTAGGTTCAGAAACAAAAGTATATAAGTTAAGAGGTTTTATAAGAGGTTTATTCCTCTTCTTAGTAGCTAGAAGATTTGCACAGGCTGGCGACAAAACAACACTTCCCGGTACTGGCTGATCCGATACTAAGAGACAACACAACACCATAGATAAGCCTCCCCCGGCCATCGAATAGTCCAGCTTCTACTAGCTCTGAATAATGCGGAAGAAGCCAATTGGATGCTTGAGTTTTTCTGGAATTGTTGTACTAGAAAGAATGAAATTCTTTTAGATTTAAAGAGCTCTAGGCATACAGTATATTCATCTTAATGTATTTGAGTTATATCTTTTTAAACTGAAATGTGGAAAAAGTTAGTGCACCCCTAAACTGCATAAGCTATGTACACTTTTGTTTACATTTTCAGCCCTTTTTTTTAATGTTGTTCAGATATTGGAATGTCAAAATTTGCACCTGTTGAATGTTCTTCTGTGCAAAATTCCTTCAGTATTTGTTTGTGTGTTTCCTTCCACAAACTCCTCCTATATTTCCCCTGGCATATCATGGCTTAGTCTAGGCTTATCCATAAGCTTTCTTTTCTTTTCTTTTTTCTTAGCCTATCCTTTGGTAGTTTGACCTCAATTCCTTTAATCCTATCATGATGCCACAGCCAAACCATTCAATCTTTCAAATTGGTCAGTGAAACTTTTTTGGAGGGGTGGTCATAAAAGCATTGACATCTCCCAAACATACTTTTACATTAGGGGCACTTACCCTCAGGATTACCCTCCTAAAGAGATATGAAGTATACATTAGATATGACATTGTTTTGTTTTTAATTTTGACTACTGAGTTAATTTCAGCCCCAGAATATGGTATTATCACCAAACTTGATGATTTGGGTTATGGGAACATTACAAAAGAACACAAAGCTTCTGTATAAATAAATAAGTTCAAAGACCAGTCAAAATTGTGAGCTTTTTTTTAAGTACTAGGACAATACTATTTGTTGTAATGTTACCAAAACACATGTCTAAATTTCCAGCAACTTTGGTGATGATATAATGTTCAGTGTTGTTTTCTTATTTTTTTACTTTCATCATTCATTGGGTGGCCATGGATTATGCCATTACCACCTCCAATCTCTATCAACCCAATAAATAAATAATTAAATAAGTTGTTAAGGAATGATTTTGGTAGATTAGACATACACCATAATTACGCCTCCCCCGACCATTGAAAGGTCCAGCTTCTACTGGCTCTGAATATTGGAGATGAGGCCAAGTTGATGGCTTGGATATTGCTGGAATTGTTGTACTGGAATGAATAAGTTTGGATTCAATTAAGTAACACAGATTTAAAGAGCTTTAGGCATACATTATATTCACCTTAATGTATTTGAGTTATATTTTTAAAAAATTAGCTAGACAAAATACCTGCATTTTTGTTTGGCTGTATATATACATATATTATATTGTCAGTAATGTTTAATAATGTATTTAAAATTCAGCAGACTGCAATATTTGAACAAAGTTATATTCCTAGTAGACCAATTTTGACCAATTAAGTATAACTGCCAATTGTGTTAGTGTTGGTTAAGTGGACGTGTATAGAATACATGGGGACAGCCAGGTATATTAGCATAATACCTTCATATAGAAAAAAAATAGTTTGCTGAAGTTTCCATCCGCCATCCATCACTGTAAGAAAAATTTTACATTTTTGTAGATTAGACATACAAAGTATCCATCAAAACATGTTTAAATTAATTTGAGAGATTACTTGTTTCCTGGAAATGTTCTTTAATATCCTTTTTAGCAATGCGTAATATCACTGAACACAAATACAGCATTTTAGAGATCTGTATAAGTTTTTTTTGTTTGGTAATGAAGCAGATTTTTATCTTGTTTAACGAATAACTGCATTCTACTTATCCATTTAATGACCTGCAGAAATGAAGCAAATGAATGAATCTGGCCAGCCAACGTCTCCTCTAGGGTAACATTGCTGTGCATGACCTATTGATTTTATTCTGATAAACCACAAAAGATACATTTATATACATGGTAATTGATTTTAATAGACAAAATCCTCAGGTGTGACCCCAGGTCTGACCTATTGGATGGAAGACAGAATGAACAGCAATTACATTATTAATTCTTTTTTTCTTTAAACAACATATCGCGCTTAACAGTTTGCTCATACTCTGCAAATCATGGGACAAGGAGATCTGTGATAATACATTTATATTGTGTTAAAATTAATGGCAGATGGAGAACAGGAAAAATAAATAAGTGATAATCAGCAAAGTTGGCTGTCAGTAATCTACTTTGTGGAAAATATATTTTTTATTCATGTTAAGATAATTTTTTTCATGCATGAATGTGGTCAGGATCCAGATTTCTTCTGATTTGTTGATAGTTCTGTATGATATTTAAAGCCACACTTCTGTTATCTGTTTTACTATCCAGATTGTTGTCACTAGCGCGTGCTTTGTGGTGATCTGGTCATTTTATTCTTGTTTCTTGCGGTTATTGTCCTTAGAGCATTTCTGGTCAATAATGCTTTTCCGAGGGTGTGCTCTTGTTGCATCATTGTATGACATGGCATGCTCCACTATATGTGGCCTGGGGTACACAAAACAGAGGATCTGAGGATTAGAGATGGTTTGATTCTTTGAAAATTGCCCCCCCCCCAAGTTCTTACTGATTTCTAAGTTCTTCCCTTCATCAGTTGTAACAATGTCCCCCACTGTGATCCATGATGTGCAGATGTCCCTCGAAGTCAGCGGCATGGGCAATATTCAAATTTTACGAATAATTCTACAAATATTCAATTCGATATTCGCGAATATTCGCAATTGGGTTGCACATTACAAACATATATACAATTATATTCGCCTATTACCTTCAAAATGAATGGTCACATGTTCTATTTATTTTCGCATTGCGAATATATATTCGCAATCCATACCCATAAGCATTCCAATGGCGAATATCGCGAATATTTGAAATAGCGAATATTTGAAATTGCGAATATTTGAAATTGCGAATATCCACCGCCATATTGACGAAAATTCACAAATTCGATCGAGTGGGTATCAACTTATGTATGGGGATCTTAAGCAAGTAAAAGAAGAAAAACACTTGACTGTTCTGAATGTGCAGCTGACAGTATATGCAAATCTTGACATATTTTATGCAAACCTTATTCATATCTATAGATCAATAAGTGTGATGAGACACCTCAATGAACGATAACAATACTCAGGAGCCAAACTAAAGTAATACAGGAAAAACAATTTGCTTACTACTTAAGAAACTTGTATCTCTGCATTCAATTATTGTTCTGACAGAAGGAAACTTCTACTTATACAGTTTAATCATATTTCAGTTGGAATTGCTTAGATTATAAGGCATTAACTGTAAATCTGTAAATGTGAAGTGTAAAATGTTCATGTTTAACAAGGGGAAAGCTTATTTGTATTACTGTTGAAGAATGGTATATTCCTGAGTTCCCAGGCTCCTGCCTATTTCTGCAGGACCTTATAAACATGCATCCTCATGATCCCTTTAGTCATTGCGCAGGATTGTTTTCAGTGTGTTCAGGGCTGAGCAATGGTAAATTCAACACTTCAGCCTATCAGTATGTAACTAACTTTGCACATGTTGGGTGTGTTTGTATGTGTGGGGTGAATTGGGGCTAAGGGCAGTCCCAAACTATAATAAGTATACATATATATATAAAACATAATGTCAAAGGGATACAGCTCACTAAAGTTAATATCAACTGTTGATGTAAATTAATTTCACATTGCCTCAAACCACAACTCATTTTTTTTATGACGCCGGGGGCCGGTGTGTGACCGTCTTCTCCCAGTAAGGGCAGTTATATAATATATATTTACAGTGGCTTGCAAAAGTATTCAAACGTTTTCACATTTTGTCACATTACAGCCACAAACATGAATCAATTTTATTGGAATTCCACGTGAAAGACCAATACAGAGTGGTGTACATGTAAGAAGTGGAAGGAAAATCATACATGATTCCAAATATTTTTTACAAATAAATAACTGCAAAGTGGGGTGTGCATAATTATTCAGCCCCCTTTGGTCTGAGTGCAGTCAGTTGCCCATAGACATTGCCCGATGAGTGCTAATGACTAAATAGTGTGCACCTGTGTGTAATATAATGTCAGTACAAATACAGCTCCTCTGTGACGGCCTCAGAGGTTGTCTAAGAGAATATTGGGAGCAACAACACCATGAAGTCCAAAGAACACACCAGACAAGTCAGGGATAAAGTTATTGAGAAATGTAAAGCAGGTTTAGGCTACAAAAAGATTTCCAAATCCTTGAACATCCCACGGAGCACTGTTCAAGCGATCATTCAGAAATGCAAGGAGTATGGCAAAACTGTAAACCTACCAAGACAAGGCCGTCCAGCTAAACTCACAGGCCGAACAAGGAGAGTGCTGATCAGTGCTGAGTGCAGTCAAGAGGCCCATGGTGTCCATAGGACAACTATTAGTCGTGCACTGCACAAAGTTGGCCTTTATGGGAGAGTGGCAGAAGAAAGCCATTGTTAACAGAAAAGCATAAGAAGTCCCATTTGCAGTTTGCCACAAGCCATGTGGGGGACGCAGCAAACATGTGGAAGAAGGTGCTCTGGTCAGGTGAGACCAATATGGAACTTTTTGGCCAAAATGCAAAACACTATGTGTGGCAGAAAACTAACATTGCACATCACTCTGAGCCCACCATCTCCACTGTGAAATATGGTGGTGGCAGCATAATGCTCTGGGGGTGCTTCTCTTCAGCAGGGACAGGGAAGCTGGTCAGAGTTGATGGGATGATGGATGGAGCCAAATACAGGGCAATCTTGGAAGAAAACCTCGTGGAGTCTGCAAAAGACTTGAGACTGGGGCAGAGGTTCACCTTCCAGCAGGACAACAACCCTAAACATAAAGCCAGGGCAACAATGGAATGGTTTAAAACAAAACATCCAGATCCAACGTCCAGATCTAAATCCAATCGAGAATCTGTGGCAAGATCTGAAAAATGCTGTTCACAAACGCTGTCCATAAACGTTGTCCATCTAATCTGACTGACACATCCAAATCTAGATCTTTCAGTATCCCCGTACTGCCAATAGCATTCTCTTTCTGGGGAAGAGATCAATGCATTCTTGTGGAATGGGAGAGAGATGCGGGGAATAGCAGAGCTGACAATTCTGCTTTGGATTTCAGAGCAAACAACATAACGAGTTACCGGCTCAGAATGGATGTCAGATATATGGTAGATTTCTGGAAAATCAACAAGTATTTTTATGTACTGGGCTGGGCTTTGGTGTAGGGCTAACATGAGACATTCAGCTGCTAAAGGTGTATTGCTGCTTGTAGTGTCATTCTAAATAAAGATTATGCTTACAAATGTTAAATTACTGTAATTGATTTGTTTATATTTTAAAGTAGGCTAAAGAAATGTCGGCAGAAGTCTATTTGGCAAATGCTCTTCCATCAGTTCGTGACACAAACACACAAGATATATAAAAAACATTGATTCCTCCTCAACATTTATTGAGCATATAGACATATCTATCAATCTCTAAACGCCAAGACCTTTCCACCTCCAGTCAGCCAGCAGGCCATTTACTCATTAACACCTTAATCTCCCAGCCTGTTGTCATTCATTTTATCAAGAAAACCCAGTTTGTCAAAGGATGAGAAGAAAGGTCAGGACCCATTTACAAATGCCAATTCAATCATTCCCCTTCTTCTTTTCACTTTCAGTTCACATTACCTAGTTGTGACCTTTACTGAAGTATCATCCTATATATCCTATGCATCTAAAATGTCATTGTCTTAATGCAGATGGGGTGGTTTGTAGAGATGGTCGAATTTTTCGACTTCCTAACTTTGTGAGCTGATTGCAAAGCCCCTGAAAATGGTATCATCACCAAAATTACAGGAGATGTAGAGAAGGGTTGTAGGAGCAAGTTTTGTTTTAGCACATGTCATTTTTGCATAAATTAAGTTCAAAGTTAAAGTCAAAATTACGATTTTCGAAATTTTTACTTGATTTGAACTTAATTTGTGAAAAAACTATTTGTGTTAGAGACATACTTTTTTTTTGCTGTATACCCCCAACCCTTCTCTACATGCCCAGCAAGTTTGGTGATGATACCATGCTCAGGGGCTTTGCAATTAAGTCGAAACCGTCGAAATGGTCGAATTTATGAAAAAAAATTCGACTATCTCTATCTCTAGTGGTTTGCAGGGTAAATAATGTGGATTCGTAATTCTGCATGTTTGTACTCAAAATAGATTTATCTTAAAGATCTATCTAAAAATTTTATCCAAAAATAAAGTTGAGTACAAATATGCAAATTGGGAATTTGTATTGCAAATATCTGTATGTTGAATCAGGTGTTATATCTTCATAATCTCGAATCTTTGAGATCTTAGGGAAAGTACCATGCATTGCGTTCACAATATTCACATGTACAAGTGATGATTTTTGCAATGTATTACTTCTATGAGTGTTGTCTCATGAGGTGATTACACTGCATCTTCTATTTCACATTCTGCCACTAGATGTCGCCGTGACAACAACAACATTGCACTGACAATATTCACATGTACAATTGCCGATTTTTGCAATACATAATAATGAAAGGAAATTTGGAATGTTCAAATGTACTTAGAATATTTGGAGAATAATTTGCGAAATGTTGCCAATGCGAATATTGCCTTTTCTGTTCATCACTATAACACCTTCATGGTTGGCGTAACTAGTAACCATATCCAATGGTCCCTAAAATATGCTCCTGCTAGTAAGAGATGGTCAGATTGTTTTGGGAAATATCCCCTTGCTGACTTTGGGAATTAATTGCAAAGCCCATACCTCAACAAGATATCATCACCAAAATTGTTGGAGATGTAGATAATGGTTATGAGAACATTTTCTAGCCAATGTAGTTACATATTTTAACTTAAATTATGCAAATCTTTGCAAAACTTAACTTCATTTATGCTTCATTTTAGACAAAATGCTAAGTTGCCAGCCAACATAGAACATAAAACCTGTAACCCATTGGACAACCTTAATGAAGATTACAGACGATCATGTAATCAGTTCCTTCACAAATGTGGTGCAAAATTATAAATTATATGACCTCTATTAATTCCCACCTTGTGGGTATAAAAATATCCTTATTGTCAGTGCAAAATGCAAATTGGTATTTATTGAGATCATTTACAGGAAAATTATCTTTGAAAGGTCCACCCTCTTACCAACCCATAGACACCTATACGATAAAGATCTATATTTTTTTTACCCATGTTTAATAGCCTTACATCTTGGAAGAAAATGAGTGGTGGGGACAAAACTACATAGTGCTCGACTTCTATAATACCACCTCAATAAGCATTCAAAATGTTTGGGGAAAGGTAGCTTTAAGTTGTTTCTGGAACTATTAGTGCATGTGGTAAAGCAGTAACAGCAATCAAAAGTGCCTATTCACAGTGCATATTCAAGTGCAAAGTTCTATTAACTTCCTGGGTAGTATGTTTTCAACTATGCCGTGACTCCCCGACCACCCTTCTCCCCTCTACACATCGCCGGCATCATCATTTACATGGAGGTCTATGGCACTGACCTATGAAGGTGAACACGTGGCACCAGATGCGAATGATGGGCCTGCCGCAATGCAGAATCCCCGAGCATAGGCGAGTATGTCAAATCCCGACTCGGGCACAGTTTGTTTTGTGAATATACTCTGCTTGAACTGGGTTTGGGCATACCACCCGGAAAGTTAATGACTGTATTCAAATAACAAGTTTCAAGAGCTCAGCAGCCCCCCTTTCTCTGGGCTTTGTATAGAAATAGTGCCTCATAGACAACAGCTGGATGGTTGGGATTCTTAAGGTTTCATCTTGTATTTCTGGTTGGTTTTGTAGAAATCTTAAGTTTCATGGCTGATATTAGGCTTTGATACAGAATAGAAAGCAACCTGATTCCCTCATTTATAGACATGCGTTACAAACTTAGTTGACAAATAGCCAACATCTAGAGGCATGGAGGATTGGCTAAACTATAAACTATATTTCCTAAAAAACAGAAGTGGCCTGAAGAGTTATATTCATATCTTAGCTGAGCATAAAAGCAAAAATTACATTTGCATGCTGAATTTATACCAAGTACACATGCCCAGAAAAGGGTGCAGTATCGTAGAACTTTGCATTGAATAATGTGCATATAAAAAAAATCTATATATACCCATAGAAAGCACCGCAAAACGGCTGAGAATAAAGTATGCAGGAGAGTATGAGCTGAATTGTATGTATGCAAATCACATTTCTCTACGAGATTTTTATTACTGACTTGTTCTTCCCTTAATCAAAGCACAGGAAGCATTTGTGGCAATAGCATCTAGCTGATTTGCATTAAAAAAAACTTGTGATAGAGGTTTCTTTGCCCAGTAAAGCTGTCAGGCCTACAATTGCTGGTTTGTACACTCATATATCTGTCTTTCGATATATTTAGATCCAGTTGAAAGAGGGTATTTATGTTTAAGATGTTCCATAATTGGCCTGAGTCATTTGGTACTTTGGTGCTATAAAATCACTAAGGATTAATTAGGCCTTATGGTTTCCTGGAAAGGAGAGTAAGTTAGATACAGAAACCTGACAATGATAGAGAAATTCTCTCGCCTTTCATCTATCTTCATAAAAATACAATAAAAATATGTGTTAGAACCTCTCCCGCAGGAATGAGGAGAGGCAGGAGTTAGGGAGGGAGGGAGTACGTCTTACCTCAGATGATACTATTATAGCGCTAATTAATCATTCTGTGTCTTTTGTGTTCAGCGTCAACTTTTAGAAAACATTAAAAACTGTGATTAAACCACCAGATCATCTCTCAGATGTGAGGAACACGAGGGAGGTTTTAACACCTCGAACACCTTAAAATCAAGTTAATATTGAAACCAATTAGACACGGTCTACAGCATCATTAATTAATGAGACTTCTGACCTCATTACTAGTACTTGTGTTTACATTTATAACATAAGCCCCAGAAGGGCAAATTTGAAGGAGGAGGGGTAAGAACTTCTTGGTTCTCTCTCTCTTTCCTGTATACTCACTGAAGATAATTCCCTACCCCTGTCTATATATCCAAAAAATTCCTAAAGAGTGGTGGCTCATGTTGGTACATGTATAGTCATTCAATATTTATCCAGAGTAGTTTGTCAGGGCAGAAAAGTCCAGATGAAGCTGTTCTTGCTTAACAAGGTGTTCCTGTTTCGGGTAGCAAGAGTAAAGGTTAGAGATGGCTGAGTTGATTTGATTAATATATTTGTGAGTTAACTGCAAATCGCCTAAATGAGCTGCCATCATCAAAACTGCTGGAGATATAGGGAAAGGTTAATTTCGAAATGTATTTTTTGTAATATACCCACAACTCTTACATTTTTGTGATAATTCCATGTTCACAGGCTTTGCAATTAACTTACAAAGTCTACTACCGCAGTGGAAATGGCAATTTTAACAATCTCTAGTAAAGGTCCATAGAATATACAGTAGATTTGCTAAGGATGAAATGAGTCCAAGATAACTGTAGTAAAATAATACAATGGCCAAGACATTTGAGGGCCATAACATTCAACTGGACTTCAGTGAGATGTGTCTCAAATAGCAATCTCAGAAGACATCATAAATAAGAAATTGGTATTGATGAATATCAGTTAGTCCTCAATTGCTATTGGTGTATTGCAGTCTCCTGCAATCTGGGAGAAGGCATTACAAGGGGCCAGACAATTGGGTTGTAGTGTCTTTGTGTCAATTAACACAATATTATGAGGAAAGGGTGGCAAATGTTCTGGGTTTCAAAATAGATGATCTGCAGTGGAAGATGTTCCCCTTAGCTTATTTCCTGCTTTAAAAAGTAATTAGCGGGCAGATTGCTTGTGGCCTAGGAGGCATTACCAGATTGACGTGTCCTATTCAGGTAGAAAAAACGTGACCAATGCATTTGAGTTTCAATGCTTTTGATTCACTGTTAACACAGTAGAGTTTCCCATCCAGATGCAGTGGAAACTAGTCCTACTAAGTCATATTTTGGCTTCATATACTAACATATCATATGTTCTAATGATGGCCACCTATACAGTAATTTTAGACTTGTAAACAATATCATTGGTTGGTCAGACAATCCTGACCCACACGTGGGTTGGCTATCCCCTGGGACTTTAATGGCACAATTAACTAAAACAAATATACATTAAAATATAATTTTATTAAGATCTTAATAAATGATTTTCTTAATAAAATTATATTTGAATGTATATAGTTTATATACATAGTTGTTATAGTTTATTGTGCCGTTAAAGTCCCAGGGGTTAGCCACCCCATGTGGGGGTCAGGATTGTCTGACCAATGGTATTGTTTACTAGTGCATCATTTGGGATGTTGGCATTGATTTATTGATTAATCAGTGTGCCCCTAAATCTGTTAATCTAAATTAAGTCTTGTTTGTCAAACTTTCTTTGGTCTAAAAAAATTGCAATTTTTTAACCTAATTTTAAATCATGATTATGCCATATTATACTATCTGTCAGCACGATGCCACAGCTCATAACATTATATAATTGAACAACAGAAAATCTACACAGGTCTTAAAAAGTTTTTAGGTCCTAAATACCTAATGGACATTTTGTCGGTTTGTAAAATTGCACTGTTACCTGTAAAAAAAATGCATTGTTAAAAAAATATGCATCATACTAACTATACTCAGAACTATTCATGCAATAGAATTCTTAATTTTTGCTCTCCTTACAGATATATATGCACAACCATAAAACTAGCACCGAGATATCAAAGTAAATTAGCAGAGAAGCTGAGGCATTTCAGCCACACACCTATGCATTAGAGTCATTTGCTCCAATTTTCTAGCATTAGCCCAGACTGTAACATGTGGTGTCAGCAAGAGCAGTTGGAGAGGGATTGCATGTAGCATAGATTATACAAAAGCAGCACCATGACCCATGCTGAATGCTGCTATTTGCTGTATCTTTGCTTTAAATAATCAACCATTTTCAAAATTGATTTCAGAGTGAAGCCGTCATAAAGCCACATGCTGATTCTGGAAACAGCTTTTTTTCATGTATTATCCTGCCAAATATATCAGTATTTTATGTTGTATCTTATAAGATTGCTTTGGGGGTTTCTTTCTTCTTTTTTTCTTTGTATTACACAAAAGTGTCAATTTTGTTTTTTAGCAATACAACATTTCTTTTCTTAAATCTGAAAAGTGCTTTCAACATTCAGCGTAAATATTCTAAACATAGTCATCTCACCTTAGCTTCAGGTAAGGCAAACTTATGATGGCGCTCCAGATAGGCAAACTTCTACACCTGACTGCACAGGTCCTGCCATGAATACCTGATCTTGGTCCAATGTTCAAAATTACAAAGTGTAAGTGTAAAAGGCACCAGGTCTTATGATTCAGTATTTAAAAACTTTATTGATCCATAAGTCATAAATATTATAAAATACAGTATTCACCTTAGCTTTTATCTGGCACACTGCCTGGCCCAAAAAAAGGCGCCCAAAAAAGAGTCACACACTCTCATATTTTGGCAATCTGAGCCTACTGGAGTTGGACAGTTGTCTGACCTACATAGCCCCTTATATCCCCTTACGTTGGGTTATCATCTACACCAAGGCCTCTGCCTTTAGGGGGTCTAAGGCGTTAGCAGAGAGGCTGTTGCTCGGCCACACTAAGGGCATGTCATTACTCCGTTTACCCTGTTGGCACCACTCACATATCACCTGATCTTCCATCTATTTATACATCCACGCTCATTTATAGTGATCCTTTCTCCCTGAGGAGCCCCAGTTGAGGGCGAAACGTGCCGGAGTTCATCTGGATCAACTACAACTATTTTTGTAGACACTATATATGAGGATGTATTTGGACTGGTGATATGTATATATTGTGGTTTTTATATTATAATTGTATGATTGATACAGACATTGTATAGGTCCAGTTATCTAATTAAGACCATTTTAGAAAAATATCTGACTTATCTAGTGCCTCAAACCCTAAAAAATTAGGTTGTTCTCTTAGGACTAGTTGAGTTCTGGAGTAGGGTATTTTTTAACACTATTTTGTTGGACCGCCTTTAGCTTTGATTATGGCACGCATTCACTGTGGCATTGTTTCGATAAGTTTCTGCAATTCCATCCAGTGTTGCATTAATTTATCACCAAGATCTTGCATTGATGATGGTAGAGTCTGACCGCCACACAAAGCCTTCTCCAGCACATCCCACAGATTCTCAATGGGGTTAAGGTCTGGACTCTGAAATGATGTCTCATGCTCCCTGAACCACTCTATCTACATGTGCATGGAACCTTTACCCTATAGCATGAATTGGTAAATGTTTCTTCAATCCAAATAAGGTCATTTGTTTCTTTAAACTTTATGATATTTTAAAGTATTTTTTTTACATTTTTACAATATTCTAGAGTTTTCAATTGACTAATCATAATCACAAAAAAACAAAAGAAAAAATGTTGAAAACAAGATGATTTAGCGTTTGCTTTCATCTGATGGAAATGTACTTTTTCTCCTGAATTTGTGACTAATGACTAAAGAATTATGTTTTCCACTGCGCTTCTCAAGTACTTGTAAATGGTAATAAACAGAAATCAGGGTTAGAGGAAGAAACATATCACTGTTAAAAGAGTGCCAACACAATTTTGTTTTGATCTATTGTTCCATTATCTAGTTGTGTTTCTGTCAAGCGATCCCTGCGTGTGATACAAACAGTGAAGGATCATGAATTCATTTTCCGAACTAAGGAAAGAAGATTTTGTCTTGTTATAGCCGTGTACACAATTAGCAAAGCAGAACGCCTATATGGAGAATATGTCCCCCTACCTCAGCACATGCAGTACCTGGCTGACAATTACATATAGAGATGTGAAGAAAATCATTGTTAAGCTAAATGTATAACATGAGATTAGAAAGTGTAAAAGCATGCATAGGATGGTCAGGTCTGAACAAGGAATCCATGAATTTATATTATCGTATGAGTAGAAATTGTTTAATTAATTAATTGAGTTAATAACCTAAACATGGCATCATCACCACAATTAGAGATATTTAAAGACGTATTTTCTCTTAAAGCAGACCTACCACCAGAAAATTATCTACACATGAATGGCACTAAAAGTGCAGATTATAGGGAGGAATGCATAGAAAAAACTTACCTGTAATGAGGAAGATCTACCGCAGCACCCCCTCAAATTCTGACCCTGCTTATAGCCGTGGCGATCACAAGAACATAGTGTTTTCTGGATGATTCTGTGATCTCGTAAATTCAATAAAAGTACATGGAAAAATCCCATAAAAAAACATTGAATGCCTCCAGTGGCCACCTGCGAGAGCTAACCCTCGAAAGCCTGGCGAATAAAGATGGAATCGCTCATAAGATTCTACAGAACAGCAGGTAAGCATATTACTTTAGGATCATCGCGACCTTGTGACGTCATCATACCAGCTCAGAGGTAAGTCAAACTTTTTTACACATGTTATTTTTACATATTAAGTGTTCATCCACTTTAACTTTGAACTGAATTTATGCAAAAAAGCAGATTTTGGTTATGTTCCCAGAACCCTTATGTACATATCCAGCATATTTGGTGATGATTTTGTTGATAGCAAATTTAGCCATACACGGATAGACTTTACATTCAATAGATTTTTTTTTTCCACTAACACACGCTATTCCTGTCAGACTGTAGCCAATTAACTCGGAGGGGGAGGAGAGTTAACAGCCTGCAGCACGATCGTGCAGAAAAATAACCAGTAGGACCGATCCGTGTGCGATCCGACCTGCCGGCTTTTTTTCTAAGAAACTCAAGGTGGGCTCCCTTATAGTTGCGGCCGACCAACCTTTATGTGCTCGGCGGGAGCGAGCACGCCAGTTGGTCGGCTGCAAATATGGCCGAGAATCGGCCTGTCTATGGGGGGCTTAAGACCTGTGCACATGCTCCATAGTACTATCAGATACCAACTGATCGAAAACTCACCAGATACTTGTACCATCAACTGAAATTTACCAACATGTCCGATTACTTTTCAGTTGATTTTATATTCCAACTCCATCATGTTTGGTTGATATTTTGGTTTGGTTGATGTTGATCGAACTAAAAAAGTTGATTTGTGTCTGTCCACCTTTAATTTGATGATCAGACTTGTTCAAAAACTTTGCAATTATTAGTCCAAATTTTGAGACCAACTCTACGTGAAAGTAATAGTAAAGTTATCCATAATAGTGGCCATAATTCTGTTGGAAAATGTCAGTAGAGCCCAATCTTCTCTTTTTAAATTTGAAGAAAGGAAATAACAGTATTCAAGTATATAGTATGGAAGTGTTTAAACCACTTACAATCCCCAAAAACGCCAATCCCGAAGATACAACTTAGTAAGCAGAAGTCTCTTTAACGTGAGGGAAAGTGAAGGAATGCCACCAGAAAATTTTCCTCTCGTCAACTCTAAAACTATGGATTTCCCATCATGTCTCTTCTAGGTCACCAGGACAAAGAAAGGGCCTAAACCAGAGACATGAGAGGCTATTGCATTTTGCACCATTTTTGTTTTCTAATATGGTGTACACCAATCCCATCTAAAAAGGGGAAGAGGGTGGCCTTTGGGGTGCTAGCATACCATGTCTGGGTTAACCTTTGTAGTACATGCAGATGGGTAGAAGACCTGTGACTTTGCCACAATTTCCTTAAAACCTGGGCATGCAAATGCCCTCTCATTCTTATTCTTGTTTCTGGTCACTTGTTCAGGCCACAAAATGGGCTACTTGAGGAATAAACCACACAAATAAGTATGACTTTTTATTTAGCTTTTCCTTAAGCCCGTAAGCACATACTCTCCCTGAGGAACCAGAGAATTGCAGAGATTACAGAGAATTGCGTATTAGTCTGTTAAATATGGATCTAACTCTGAGAAGGAAACATGAGTTATTTAAGACTAGTGCTAATTAATTTTGAGAAGGTGATAATAAAAATTTGAAGGTGTTTAGAAGATTTGGCTGTTCTAATAAAAACTTGACATAACTGAATAAATTGGAAACGTTCACATTTGCGTTGTGGAGAATTTTGATCAGCATTGGACGATACACATACTGCATGCAGGTATGGGCAGCCTGTGTCCTGTATATCACATACAGAAATAGAATATACATATGTCCAGGTGAGCATGAGGAGCTCTTGGTGTACATAGAAAGGAAGCCTTAGCTAAGGTTTATCTAGCAAGCCAATTAAGTTTAACTTTATATGAATGTCTGGCATATAGACAGGGGTGCACATAACCTTTTTAGTGAGCTAATCGAATGAGTACCAGGAGTTGGTGTTTGGTTTTCACCCCATATGTAGTGTGGTTTTAAAAGGGTCCTTCTTCCTCCCTGTCCCCCTCACTGTCATCTGCATCAGCTTCCTACTTGGTCGATTGATTGATTCCTGATTGATCCTCCAATTAGCTGTCTCCATCCACAGGTTAGCAACTGGCTTTGGGTCAAATGTAACTCTCACAGTACCACGCCGTTTGAACCCTCTAAATCTTATACCTCCGTAGTGCAACCCTAAAATTTCCTGGGTTGGTAACTAACTGTCAACATTCTATTGCTTGACACATCGCTTTTCTCTTGTCAGATTTTACCCTTTGGGCTTGTGTCTACTGCTCCTTTTTTCCTGTGCATGTGGCATCTTCATTGCAGCACTGCGCAATGCAGCTGAAGACATGTCCATTGAACCCCCAGATCTCCAACAACCTTAAAAGTACAATCTTTTCGTTAGTAATTTACATTCCCAATTTCACACCCCTAACTGCAACGTTTCCTAGGTATAAATGTTTACCTGTAAGTTACATACATTTTATACATTTACCAATAAAAACTAAAAGAGTTTTGGCAATCTAAAAATTCAACTTTTGTACATTATACAGTGAAATTGTGTGGACAGCTATTAAATGTGTTTGAGCTGCAATATCAGTTTCAGCCACTGGGGCCTCAGCCTTTAGTGAGCACATCTCAAGGAGGAAGGAAGGAGGGGCGCTGAGGGGGAATCTCTCCTCTGGCTGACAGACTCCGTGTTCTATCGAATGCAGCCTCCCGAATGCAGTCAGCAGTGCTACGCGAAGGCGCTCAGTAACAGCAATATTGGTCCGCAAAGCTAGCTTTTCACCCCATTTGTGTACTGGCGGACCACTTATTTGCACCCCTGTATATAGACAATAGGGAATGATTACCCTCATCTGCTCAAGTCACTTCTGTTTAGTTTTGTGTATGTTGCTTTAACATCCTTGTGGTCCAATACCAATTGGGTTCTGAAAGCGAAACAAAAAAATGAGTTGTCTGTTTATATTTTTTACACCCACTTTGCCTCGGCACATCCCCAGCATCATTTATTATAGGTATAACTGATATTTTTAACGGTTATACCTGAATCATCTGACAGCCTTAGGAGTTCCACACAGCCCCTTGAGAGGAGTAATTATCTTCTGGCATTGCCGTGGGACACAGAGGAATGGGCTCAGAGGCTATTTCATGGGTAGTGATGGCCGAACTGCCCGCAAGGCAATGGATGCCTGTTCGCCCTCATTTTCGCCGGCGAGCAGTGCGGGTGTTCTACACCCCCCCCCCCATCACCGGCGAGAAGAAGATCTCTATTCTTCCTCCGGCAGGATCAGAACCTGCGAGATTGTCCCGGAGGAAGAATCTTTTCACTAGAAGTCGGGGCATGAAGTCGGTCTTCTAGTGAACCGGCTCGGGGACAGGAAGTGACGTCAGTGACGTCACATCTGGCTCCCTTAACCAGGAACTATGCATTTCAAGAGGCAGGGAATTTAAATCTGTCTGAGAATAGGTGGACGGCGGACTTCTTTAAAAGTCCGAACCGCCCGTTCGCGGACAGACCTGGCCAATGTTCAGCCATCACTATTCATGGGCAGGTGTGGGCAATCCTTAGGGCCGGAGTTGCTTTTTTTATGGAAGACCACATGCAGTCAAATGAGTTCTCTATGCAGGTAAATGTCCCTAAGTTGCAAAAACAGAAAAAAAAGATTTCTACAACATTGGGAGTGGCAAAATCTACAGTTTGATACACCCTGATAAAGAAGGAAAGCACTGCTTCTCATTTAATAGAAAAAAAAAGCACAGTACCTTTAAAATCTTCTATACCATTTAATAAATACATGTTGAAAATTATTTTACTAAGCGCTGCATTTCCTGTCCTCGGCTGCAGCATATGGGTTAAGGGTGTTTACGGATGGTTTGTGATCCCTCCTGCTGAGTAAGTTAATGATTTCTCCATCTCCCTACCCTCCTAATTTCTAAATATCAATAAAGTTAATTAAATGCCACACAGGGGGTCTTTTGAAGAGGCATGCTAAAGGGATTGGCAGAAACTGTTAACAAAGGTGCTGAGCTACTTTGCTGATAAAGCACGTCACTGTAAAGACGATGCCAAGAATAAAAGCAACACATTTCTCTATGTTCCTGCTGCAGCGATGGCTGTGGGATTTAGAGATTACACCCACATTTTACATTTTTGTATGAACAACTTCCTAAGGTGAAAGAAAGTAAAAGAAGTCTTGTGATAAGAATTTGGCAGAACCTTTGTAGCAATTTACATCTTGTTAGAATAACTGTTTCTTGTTCAGATACATTTTGAATATGCAGCGGGCTCCCTTTTTGATACTAATGGCTCTTGAATTTGTTTTGGATGAACTTCACTTCTAATTTCCACCAGAGTGTATTGGGAAAACTCAGATGAGTTTATCTATGTAATCAAAGACACAGTCAGTGTCACCATCAATGGCCATGAGCCGTGGATAACTACAGAAAGAATAAGACTTGATAATGAGAGATAACAACTGAGCAATGTTGTTTATCTCCAATTGTTTTTATTTGTTTTAATTAGAAATAAAGTGATAGCCGTAGTTATCCATTCTATAAACTTCTCAGACTGTTCTGGGTGAATCAGTGCTTCTCTATACCATAAGTATCCATAAAACTAAGGCTGGAGTTCACAATTTGAGTTCACTGCCTAAAAAAAACTTTAAAAGTAGTAGAGAAGATCAACTATAGGTGGTAATCCATATAGACTTGTAGGACCACCTGTCAGGATCCAAACCCAGGGACACTACAGGGGCGTGGCAGCAGCTCTATGCCCTGAACCACTGGAATGTTTGCTTCAGTACCTTGTCGGATACCTTGTACTTAAACACTTGTTACCTAGTTCTCGTGAACCCTTCCTGGTTTCCCTGCCCATGTCTTTATCATCTTCGTGTACCGACCTTGGCTTTGACAACCCGACTACTCTTCATCTTGCTCCCTTGTGACTTGACACCACCGGCTTTCGACCTACACTTGTTTTGACCACACTTCTGCTTGCTGCCTCTCGCTACCTGTTGATCCTGCCATTACTTGAGTTGCTGTTTCAGCTACTGGACTCCGAGCCTGACCACAGATCATTACACCAACACAGTTACATACCGGTCAAGTTTTCCCTTATCTACTCACTACGTCACTTTGGGCATCAGTAATGCAGTGGCAGAGTGCTACTTCCCTGTTTCAAATACAGGAAGTGACATCTGTGATGTCACTTCTGGCATTGGGAGGTTTATCCCCCCCCCCCCCTATTTTCTAGCTGGCTAACTTAGGAGAGAAGGGGCAATGCTCTGCCGACTATCTTCCCACCCTGAACACCATCTGCTCAAGCGGGGTGTGAACTTAGAAGAGAGAGTAACGCCCCTTCCCTCCTAAGTTTCCCTGATTTCCAAATCCTGGGAAATTTCTGAGATTTATTGAAATGACGATTTTGCCAGGAAAGACACAAGAAAATGTTTTACTTTCCCTGCCAAAACAGTAGGGTTGATATGTATGCAGTTAGCCCGGATCTAGTCAAAATAGGCTATTTATACATTATTCATCTTTGTTGCTGGAAATATGCTGGATGACAAGGTACAAAGTTATCATTTCAACTATTCTTATGAGCGCACTAAGATGATCTGGACTTAGATATCTTTAAATGGACCAGTTTCTGTTTCCCTGTAGGATCTGAAGTTGACCTAGAATAGGATGTATCCTTGTGTGTGTTATAATATTATGTTATGATATTTGAACTGACTACAGGCCTAAATTTTAAGCTACCCACACATGCATCAATTCGCGTGTGACCGATGAGCAACTGTTCACAGCAAGGTGAAGCAGAAATCAATGAAGGACTTTCATCAATCATTCGGCGATTCGATGTGCACCACTTTAGGGGCTCAATGCCTGGTCTATACCTTGGATTGGGATCCAGGGTCACGGATGAACACGGATTAACCTACACGATGGCTCCCTGTTCAACATTTTTTTTCGAGCGTGATTGATTGCTCTGGGTGGACATAACTATTTGAAGACTAGGTTTACTTGGTTGGAAGACACAACAACAAATCAAGAGTAATCAAGAGTAATGACAACACATTTATAACTGATGGCATGGTGGCTATAAAATAGCGTGTTGAGTATGCAGTTTTGTTGAAGATTGTTTATATATGTAATACAAACTGGTCTCTCACAGTTTACGTCATCAGTGTTATCATGACGTGATATTGGTCAACTGCACTTATGCCATTGGGAGAATAAATATTGTAATAATTGTATACTAATGGCTGCCATACACACCCCGACGGGTGCAGACAAACCAGTCCCGATATGCTCCGGGATGCAAACGTGATGACGTCATCACGTTTGCACCCTGGTGCATTATGGGGCCCCTTCAGTCGGCCGGCACCCTTTGAGTGCCGGCCATTAACTTCAATGAAGATTCCGGTCTTCATTGAAGCTAATGCAATCGGCTGAGCTGTGGGGCGACAGGGCACATGCCGATTAGTGGCTGATTTTTCCGCTGACCGACGGCGCGAGCGTGCACGCTTATCGGCATGTGTATGGCAGGCATAAGGCTATGTTGATAGATAGTTGATAGCAGCACAGATACTGCTTCCGAACCCTACATACTACCCATAGAAAATAAAAAGGTTAGTGGGAAGTTGATGACTGGCTTCAACCCACAGCAAAAAAAAAATTAAAAACCAATTAACAGAGGGGGCTTCTGCTTGGCTATGAACTGGTTGACTGGCAACCTAAATATACTTCACTTACATAATATGTCCCAGGACAAAGTATTTTGTCTTTTTACATGCTCACTTGTAATACAGGCTAAAAACTTGACTTTTTTGGCAGTGGATAATTTAACTTGTAGATGTCTACTGAAATACAATGCTTTGCTTTACAAACCTAGATTGGATCTGTCAGAATATTCTTGAGTTTGGAATGAAATACCTGGAAATAGATTACATCTGAAATGTAGTTCAACCCTCAGGCAGGGGAACTGACCTGTAGTGCATGGAAACCATTCCTCGGTCACATATGTGTACAGCTCATCTCAATTCTTTAATAAGAATATAGAGTATGACAAACAGACGTTGCTGCAAGAAAACCATAACAGTAGGAAAATATGTATATATATATATATTAGGCTTATTAGACTTAGGGATATGTAAACCCAATCACTTAGTTTTAGCAAGTTAAAGTTTTAAAACTCATTATGTATAAAAATTAAAATTTGTATTCAAGTGCTGTTGCCCATTCCAGTCATTTCCCATTGTTTTCACTATCATGGATCTGTACCGGAGAAATCCTATATCATTCCATTTCCATAGGAAGTGATATTAAATTGGCTGCAAAGAGATCAGCGGTATTGATGTAACAAAGAATACAACAATTGTTTATGATACAGTGTGATTTAGCCACCTAACATGTACTTCAATAGGAAGACCTGGATGTTTGTATTTATTTTTCTCTTCATTATATAAATCGTTTTTTTGAAACAGCTAAGTAATTGTATCTGTCTTCACGCTTCGAAATTATTTAAATTCCACATGCAGAAATAAGCACTGTTCCCAAGACGCCCAAATCTAACTTTTTCCATCAAACTACATTCTATTCTCATACAGAAGATTAAAAATTGGGACAGCTGGAACAGAGATAAGCCTTTGCTGTGCCGTTCACTAGAGAAAGGGAGCGTTTCCTCTGGTTTTTATTGCCTTTTATTCTCTTTGGGCTGTGAGCATGAACGTTCGTATTACTTACAGCCCAGCTTGGCGTCTACCTTGGCTTGTAGGACTTCACATATATTCCCAAAGACATGGCTTCCTCTGCACCTTTCAAAGTGGTTTAGAGCATGGGGGGGGGGGGGGTTAAGAGAGGGCTTAGCATTTAAAAAAAATAGAAAAAAGTTAATGCACAATGGGAGCATTTTCTTTCAAAGGTTTTGTACTTCTGTTCCTTTATTAATAGACACAGCCTTGGTTGCATTAGCTCAGTAGATGACCTGAACTTTCTCTGCTTCTGTTAACTAGGACTTTAAGCTGACCTATCACCTCACTGGGCACTTTACACTAGCAGCAGCAGCACTTCTGTTAGGCAATCACTGTTCAAAATAAAAAAAAAACTTGTTCCATACAGCAGGAGAGGCAAATTACGGGTTCTTCCCTACCACTGTGTGATGTACCCGTGATGTTCTAAAAAATCATGGCAGGGATGAAGTCCATAGTCTCGTGTGAATTGGAATGCAGCTTCACATCAGCAGAATCTAACGTGATGTAATCGAAGCTCCATCTAGTGGCTGTTTTATAGAATCACAGCCCCATAGTCAGAATGAAGTATGCCTGAAGTATGGGCGGAACTGCTTCTATCTGCCCTTATTAAATATGATTTCCCCAGGAATGAGGAAGTGAGAATGTAAGTAAGTTGTTTTTTTATTCTGTAGAAGTTGTAATTCAATAGCAGAAGCACAAAGGAGGTCTATTTTGTGTATAAGACCAGATGCAAGTGGTGAGACCTCAGGGTAATCAAGTGCCCGAGGAAACTTTATATTTAAAAGAAAAGAGCCAGAAACTCAGTTAGACCACAGAAATCTTTCTAGATTACCTTTTTTTTATTCCTATTATTAAATCTTTTTCATCTGATTTTTTCATATTTAATTATCTCTATTTTTCCAATCCAAGTAGCTATTTTTCTGTAATACGAAATATTTGCTTACATGTCTCAGGTTAACTTCATGATGTTGCCTATAAAACATTTTCTTTGCTTATTGTTCATTTAAAGAATTCAGTATAAATAGAGTGGCTTAGATCAGGTGTAGAGATTGTCAAGTTTTTTCCACTGACTTTGTGAGCTGATTGCAAAGCCTCTAAACATGGTATCATGGCTTTTCAATTAATTTGAAATCTTTGAAAAAGAATTCGACCATCTCTAATCAGGGGGGTCAAACTCAAAACACACAGGGGGCAAAAATTAAACATTTTGAAAACATAATGGGCCAAACTTTATATGCATTAAAACTATGTCTATAATTGTGTGAGATTTCCCTCGCATCAGTTATACTGTAAAGTTGAACCTTTTCATATGGAAACAAACTTACGTTTTGCTTCTGGAATCTGAATCCAGATCTTGAATCTAGAACATGCAAAGTGTAACACATGCAATATCATCTGTGCCATCCATTTCAAAAATTTGAAAAACAATCACACGTGCCAAATATAATTACACCCTGGGCCAGAGTTCAACAACCCTAGCTTAAGTGGTTTGAATTTGTCCAACATAAACAAACATACATTGTGATACGTGATGATCAGCACTTAACATGATAGATTTCCTAACATGAAAAAAACAATTAATTCTGTAATAAAAAGTAACATTTCATTAAGATGCTCAAAATTATTTAAACTTTTCTACCCTCAAATGAAATAAATAATAAATGCTAAATTATTTAAAGGAGCTATGATGACCTTTAAAACATCCTGGAAAATTGTCAATTAATTGCTGAAACGACTGTTCCCGCTGGCCTCAGTTGTTCTAATAATTTAAATGCAAGGATAAAGGCACAATTATGATAGTGAGTGACCCGAAGACTATAAATAGGGATGTAGTCTCTAGAAAATGTTTTAGAATGTAAATGAAGCTCACCATTAATCTATCTAGTGCTGGTTTTCATTGCCACCTGGATAGAAGAGTCAGGATCCACTACATAGTGAGTCAGTGACACAAAGTATATACAATATATGACTGTTCAGTGTTGCAGTGCTTTACTAGCTACATACATTCTCAAATACACTAACTTGAAATACCAAAGAATTTACACAGTTCTTAGTTGAAATGTTGGGCTATTTGCAATTGTTGCCACCGGTTTAGGCAAAGCAGATGTACCCATCCCTCTGAATGTACATTTGATAACTAAGATTTGCCATTTTCTGAAAAAATAATTGATGGTAGCAGTAGCCTTTATGTTAATGAGTTTGAGTAGACTCATCTACTCCTCTAACTGCTCCTCATCTGCTGCTCCTATCTGCAAATCTCTTCACTGGCTTTCAATTGTCCAGAGAATTAAATTGTGCCTTGTTTTTAAATCTCTCCACACCTCTTGTCCTACTTACATTTCCAACCTAATACATAAATATTCCCCTAACCGCCCCCTCTGCTCCTCCAGTGACCTACTAATGACATCCCTAGTCATAACCTCATGACATGCACGGCTTCAAGACTTCTCTAGGGCCTCTCCTACTCTCTGAAATTCCCTCCCTCGCCCCATCAGACTTGCTCCTACCTTTGCCACCTTCAAAAAAGCTCTAAAAACCCACCTCTTCAGCCTCTCCTACCCATCTTCTCATTCCTGACATCACCACCATGCCAGTCCCATCCCCTCACCTATTGTATACTTTGTTCCCCAACCTATTAGATTGTAAGTCCCATCGTTCAGGGTCCTCAACTCCTCCTGTGTCATTACCTGTACCTGTGCGTTATATTGTGTTGTATCTCAAATCTAATGGATTGTACAGCGCTGCGTAATATGCTGGCGCTATATAAATAAATGATGATAATAATATTAATAATAATTGTAGTTAATTAAAAAGAGGCCATGAGCAATTAAAATTTTTATTGAGACTGACATGCAAGGAAGCCTACTGGTTTACAGCATCAAACAGTAGTTATCATTTGCAGCACCCATATCCAAATCCTCTTTCTCTTAGATTGTAAGCCTGATTGGGCCTCTTCTTCTCCTGTATCATAGTTTGTGCCTTTTAGCGTGTGTTGCCCTTCAACCATTATTTCATGTACAGTGCTGTGTAATATCTATTCTTTTAAGTTAAAAGTTATTAACAGCTTAATAAATAGTTAATGTAATTAATTCATTATATTTAACAGGATAGCAGCTTTTTGAATATCAATTGGTTCATTTCGAAAAATGTTACAGATGTAAAATATTGTGTTTAATTCCTTCTTCAGCGACAAGGAAGGTGATGCAAACCTAAGAACCATGTTGTATTGGTTTCTATAAAATATTTAGCCTATTCAACCCAATGAATGTTAATGTATGCACAAAGGAGGATTCCGCACTCCAACAGTCCAAAAACGAACAGCCTGACAGCCTCCAAATCCTAGCAGATAGAGTCATGTAACACATTACATATGTAGGATCGGGTGCAGGGTCCACAGCAGGTCTATCTCAAGCCCAAGTGTGTATGCAGTAGTTGGTTGTTCCCAAGCAATGTGAAAAGACATACATCATGTCACCCCCAAGTTCAAGCCAGAGCCCCCCTCTGACGCATTATCCTCTAAATATAGAGCTTATTCATAGAGCAATTAATGTTTCCAATCTCTCAATTTGTCTTGGTTATGGGCTAGAATAGAGCATAGAATATGAGTAGAATATGATTCCTTATTTCATTCATTCAATACATGAGAGCTACCTAGACGTTGACATGGTCTACTGAGCAAGGTACTACATCTCCAAAGATCATTGTTATCTTTGTAATGTAGACAGGATCCTTTTAAGTGAGCATGAGCTACCAATGATACATTAGAGAACATGTGGCTGTTAACCAGGTAACAGTCTGATTATCATCAGTTGCTGTCAATGTCACGGCTGCTGTGAGCAATTGATTATCGGTACCAATTAGAAAATTATGCTTTAAAGACACATGTTCACTTAAAATGGATCATCGGTTTTAAGATAGTTGCCAGGAGAATGTCTTTACCAAGTTTACCAAGTCTTGGTGTTAACAATTTTAATTGGATCTCTGGACTTTGGCTACCATTTACATTAATGTCATTAGTGGCTGCTATTTTGAAAGCCTCCTTGGGGATGACCATAGCCAACATAACCACTGGAGATAGTCCACCTTGGAGAATGACCATAGCCAAAGTAACCACTGAAAATAGTCCATCTTTGGGGATGACCATAGCCAAGAAACCTCTAGAGATAGTACACCTTGGGGAATGACCATAGCCAAGATAACCACTGGAGAATTATTTACCCTGATTTGCCAGAAGTATTACATTGATACAATAGAAAAATATGCTTTCAGTCACATCTTTCATTGTAACCAATTATAGAGGTTTGATTAACTTTTTTTCTTAATTTCATTGTCTTACTAGACTAACAAGAGGGTATAAACAAGTCCTAAAAGTATAACCATTTCCAGTTTCCGCACTAGTACTGTAAAAAAAATGCTGAGATTGACATTTTGTTCCGGCAGATCCATTGCCTTACTGCCCTATGGCAGTATTTTAATGAGTTTTTCCTGAGGGAAGTATGGATTTTATACGTACTGTGTGCCAACTTAATTCTCGCGTGTTCATTTTTACAGCAGTGGTAAACTTCTTCTCGAAACACGCACATTTATAAAGTACAGTGATGTGCTTTACAAATGTGTTCTGTGGTGATCTTTGCCATATTCAGGACTCTGGAGCAGGAGATTCAGGTGAACTCAATAAGAACTCTATAATAAGAACACTCAAAACGAGTTATGTAAGAAAAATTATAAAATCTAAGAACCAGAAACTAAAACTACTTTGTCCACAACACAACAGTAAACACATGGACAGGAGAGACAATACAACACAAGTGTGAAGTATTGTGACAGCTACCACCAGATTGCTTTTGAAGGATTAGTCTGTCTATAATTGATATTTCAGTTTTGAGTGTACAGCAGTGAACTGAATCATCAACAGGTTTCTGATGCACCAGATGTGATCCCATGCCTACCATTAAGAAATCATTATGTTTAATAGAGATGATAAGGGTGAGATTTCGTGGGATGGCAAAGTAGGAGTGGTGGTAGGAGTCTCAAGAAAGATTCAAAGCTGCTAAAAGAATCTAAGGTCTAAGCTACCTTCACTTTACAGAAGCATACTATCCTCTTTCTTAATGACAGAATATGCTAATGCTACCTTTCTCAAAACATATTACAATAGTTGGAAACAGAATATTATCTTTTTTACTTTTAAAGTATATGCTTCCTATTAATTTTTTTTTAATTGAGGACTACTTTTCTTAGTCAGTCACATTCAAGATATTACCTATATTTGGATTACAGCAGTAAGGTCTCTCAGACCTAATAAGTTTCTTTGTTTCTGGCCACATGCCTAGCCCTGTTTAGCTTTAAACACAGAGCAGCCCACTTACATGCCCCTGCCCCGGTTTGGTGACATAGCCACCAAAATTAGATTGTTTCAATTGTAGACCCAGCTTGCAGACACCCCAGCCCACTCAACCCAGCTTCAGTTACAGCAATGCCTAAGTAATATGTCATCCAACTGCAACTCAGCCTGCGGACACTCAACCCTAATCACTGGCTTTGACATTGCTGCAAGTCTGAGATGGCCTCCAACCCAGTCTACTGACACCCTAGCCTATTCCTGCTTGAGTGTAAGATGGCCTTTAACCACGACCCAGTCTGCTGACACTCAACCCTATTTACACACTTTGAGTGATATTGTCAGAGTGAGATGGCCTCCAACCACAACCCAGTCTGCTGACAACCCATTCTGCTGAAAACCAAGACTACTCAAGCTTAAGTGACTGAGATGCCTTAGTAAGGTGGCCTCCAATCTCAACTTAGCCTGTTAACACTTCACTCATCACTTATCATTAGTGATGAGCAGCATAGGCAATAATTGTATTTGCAAAATATCTAAATTCTTTTGCCTAATATTCAGCACACATTCTAATATTCACATATTTTTGCGATCAACACTACTGATGTAAAAATCTTGAATATTCACAATGATGAAGATATAGCACTATATTCGAGATCTTCATAAGGTGCCAGTATTCAAAATAAAAATAAGCAATTGAAATATTCGCAATCAACACTGTTTATCATTTAGAATTCACTTTGAGTGATATTGCCAGACTGAGATGACCTCTAACCCAGCTTGCTTACACTGCTTGAAAGACTGACGCATCAGTCTGGTCAGCCATTTTGAGTTACAGAGCCATGATAGTGACATGACCCCCAACCTAGCCTGCTGACACTCAAACCAACTTACCCGATTTGAGTGACAGAGACTCCCCAGTGATGTAGTCTTCACCTCCACTCTTTGGAATGACTAAGACTATAAATGTAATAAACATGCCTAAAAATGATATTCACATTAATTTCTGGCTAAAGCTCTGCTGACTGCTATTTTGCTAAATAGTAGGGGTTAACTTACTTTTACATTTTAAAATAATTTACTATCATGACAAGTGCTGAGTAAATCACTTGCCTTTACTGTGCAGACTGTTAAAGCTTAGCAGCTCAAGCCAGCTTCCTCAGGAATAACAAATGTGTCTCCCACCCCTGGAGGTGCCTTGCTACTTATCAGACATCTGGCTGCAAAAGCACAGATCAGCAACACGTGCTTTCTGGTCTTTAATAATTGATATGTGGGCACCCAGTGGGAGACGGCTGGATGGTAGACACACTTCATCAAAAGGTCATAGCTAGAAGACTAGTGAACTATGCTTCACTGTACAAACAAACTGATAAACTCAGGACAAACAAACTGATAAACTCAGGACAAGTTTTATATAAGCTTCGTAGTCTTCATCAAGTTTTATTGGCAGAATATTCTAATGGTGTTTCCTGAACTCAGCTAATGAAACCAAAGCAACCTGACAATAAATAGGACATTAAGGATTTACAATTTTAACCTTATCGTATGTCTTCCACAGCAGTTCTTCTCTTATAATAAAATGATTCAATCTGATTAAGCCTAGTTATGATCAGCATAGGCAATAGTCGAATTAGTGACATTTCACAAATTATTCTCCAAAAATGTTATAATTTGTGATCTCCTGTCAGTATTACTTAATGCGAATACCGCCACTTGTAAAGATTGCAAACGCAATGTGTTGTCACACTGATATCTAGTTGCAGAATGTGTGAATAGCAGCTGCACAGAGGTAATTCATGCGAAAATCAGCACTCATGCATATGCAAATATTGCGAATGAAATGCATGGTACTCTCCCCAGAATTTTTAATATTTGAGATTATGAAGATATTGCATTATATTCAAGATCTTTCTTGAAGTGCTGATATTTGCAATAAAAATTAGCAATTCCAATATTCACGCTCAACACTTATTGAGTCACAGTGTGTATTAAAAGCTAGTGATGAGCGACTAGGCAATATTGGAATTTGCGTAATTTCGCGATTACCCGCAATGATATTCCATTTGATATTGCAATCTCGAATATCGGCATTTGTGGACATGGATCGCGATCTAAAAATCGATCAAGTGCGATCAAATATGCACAATGCATGCAAGTCAATGGAGCTTGGATATTTGACTGGGAGAATATTTGTCATTTCGGTCCAAAAAATTTCATCACAATTATATAATCTAATAAAATGATCCATTGCAATGAAGGGAATCACAAAAAAAAACACCCTATTTCCTTTTTGGGATATTTTTTTATATATATTTTCTCAACAAACAAAACAGCAAATATGTGTCAATAACAGATCAAGGGAATGCAACAATATACCTAAAAGTAGGTCATCTACTACCACCATAACAGTGAATCAGGAATGAAAAAAAAAGAATCAGAAAGGAAAAAAAGAAAAGGCAAATAATAACCAAAATACACAAAAACAAAAGGCCCCCATACACGGCACGGATTCGTGCCGGATTCCGGCGCGATGGATTCCGGGCGCGTGCACGCCGATCCATCGTGCCGGAATCCCCTGCAGCCCACCTTGCCCGTCCGATCCCGTCCGATGGATCGGGGGCACAGAATCGGATCCGAGGAAGAACCAACCTGTTGGTCTTTTCGGGTCCGATTCTGCTCTGATCAGGGGGCGTTGCGGTCAGGGAGGCGATCCATCGGACACGGATCCGGCCGTACAAGGTGGGCTGCCACGATCGGATTCCCTAATTGGCTGATCGTTCTCACCTGTGGATGCCGGCGGAATCGCCGGAATCCATCGGGTGCTGAATCGATCAGCCAGGGAATCCGTGCCGTGTATGGCTAGCTAAAATTAAAACGAGGCAATGTATGTTTGACAATATACCCCACCTAAAAATTTGCATATGTGCTGCCATGACAGCTCTATATGTTGGCTAAAAATGGCAAATCATGGGATTACCAGCAAAGTAGTCAGCTTGTTATCCATCAGTTGGGTGTTGGATCACTAGTCTTCAATTTATTTCAGATATGCAAATTGGTTGGGAAATAATGTAGACAAACAACAACAACAAAAGACCAGAAATTATGCCGATAACCAGTTAATCAGTCATTTTTAATAATTAGTTATGGTAATAATGAAAATGCTATCCACACAATGCTGCAGTAGACAGTCCGCACTATGCATGCATCATAAAATGTGTTGTGGGATCACTGCCATGTTCTCTAGGGAAGAGATGCCATGAAAAGTCAAAGAGTCACATGATCTGGTTTTCTTTTTCAATTACTATAATAAATATTTTTTGGGAGTCCTAGTTAGCAAGGGTTTTGAAATGTGTTTTTTTTGTGATTTTTTTTTTTTTACTTGCAAAGCACCTGAACATGGTATTATCACCAAAATGGCGGGGGATGTACGTAAGGGTACAAATTAAAAATTGTCCTAGCACAACAAATTAAATAATTTGTAATTAAGTTTGTAGTTGCAAACTACATGTACTAGAGCAATACTTTATTTTTTATTGTCCCAACAATCTTCTCTTATAATTAAGAACAGATAAATGCAATGCAGAAAGCACATTTGCAAAAGATAATAACTTGTTGTATTTATTTGTTGGGAGATATTTATTTTTTATTGAATATTAGTGGATTGGCAATACTTTGTAAATGGGCTTCTATACGTGTTTCACTGGGAGCTTTAGCCATTTATATAATGCCATCCAGGATGGACATTTACTTTAACCACCTCAGAGACTTGAAACTTTTATGGACATTGTATAAACCTCTATTTCTTTTTCGTTTATGGAGGGGGCATATATTTGTATGTGTTATGCTTTCAAATTCAAAATTTTAAATTGGAAAGGATATTGAAAGTAAAAACAAAAAAATCCATGTTTTTTCTCATCTGTAAATCTTTTGTAAAGAAATGTTTCTGGTCAGCTTATTGTTCTCAAATGGAACCCACAAATATATAAAGATGGGCAGTCACACAGCCAACTTCTAAGTGTGGGGATCGGGAGTCCTAACTCCACCGGATGTACACTTGAACATTGATTCAAGATGGAACTTCAAGAAGGAAGCATTTTAATGACAGTCCTAGAGATTACAAGTAGCTCTTACATTATTATAATGATTACATCTTTCCTTCAATTAGTATTTGTGGTCAGTTGTCTCATTAGGGTCTTCTGTGCATATAGACTTTTAACCGAAGTTGCATCATTAATGAACAGTGCTTATACCGTGTACCATGTTTGTGATGATTCTATAGGTAGAAAGTAGAGTAAAAAAGGTCTAAAAATAGTAGAACATGTATGCAAAACTAAACTAAGTTAAAGAGTACATACCACCTCCACATCCGCCTTCTTTTACCGGCACCAGAGGTCAGAAGGGCTCCTCAGAGTGTAGAAGTTACGACCACTCTCCTATGTCACTTGGCAGCCAGCCATATCTGAATCCAGTGATGCTGGAGGGGAGTCTCACTCTCCCATTTTGCTGCCTGGAGGACCAAACACTCCAGGGATGGCGGCAGGGAAGCAAGCAGTCAGGAAAGGGACTATAACACGCTCCTTTTCCCCCGGAAATTGGGGGGGGGGGAGTGCCTGTGTCTTGGCCATTGGTGGTTGCAAATTGGCCCCTGGCAAGCTCTCCCAGTAAGAAAATTAGCAGGGGAGCTGGAGGAGCCCATGGCCGATTCTCACATCTGAACTGTATTACTTTACCAACAGAGCCCTGCTGGTATAAGCAATGAAGAGAGAGATTGATGAACTCTATGTCGAACTATCTCTCTCTCTCCATGTCTGGGGAATGCTGCAATCACTCGCTGCAATACAGCTTCCACAGACACAGCCAGAGAGGGGAGAATCTGACCCCGCAGCCCCCCTCCTCCCCTGATCAGTGAGGAAGTTGATGTGTATGCCGTGATAGTACTGCTGCTAGTGACATCTAGTTGCCGAATTTGGCATTGCATTGATCCAATAAATTTTAAAACTTCAAATATTTTTTTTCTATTTTTCCTGCTCTAAAAATTTATCTTATGGTCAGGTGCATCGTATAGTCCGCAAAATATGGTATTTTTTTTTTTCTTTAGAGGTCACTGTCCCTGGATGAAGGCTTGATAAAAAACGAATAATTATTGTTTTCTATATAAATACAAAACTTCATGACCTATGAAGTAAAAAGTGAAGGGAAATAGAGTCAACTAAGGGTGAAGAAAAGGAAAGGGGGGGGGGCCTCACCCACTGGCATATTCCATCAATTAGGCTATATTCCATAGCCTCTATGCTTACCAAAGAATAGAAGTCCAAGGAATAGCAATCCAGGGAGACCAGATTTTGAGAAGAAGGTTATGTTTGTCTATTCTAATTGATGTTAGCTTTTCATTAATCAAGAAAAGGACAAAGCCTGTGATTTCCAGGCATACACTATAGTCATTTTGCTTAAACCTGAAGCCAAGTGTGGCAGATCTTCTTAAGCAGGGAACACATGTGTAGATAGGGGCCAGATTGATGGCCGCTTGGAGCGCCATGCAAACTCGCAACCATCCATGTTTTTGAGCGGGACCAATCATTCCCGCTCAAAAACAGGGATACCAGATATGCCCGTAAATCACGGTCGATGTCCATTGCTTTGCATGGAGACCGCAGGGCCTCCATACAATGTGTTGGCTGAGCAATGCATTGGCTCGATATTGAAGCCATTCGAGGTTCCCGATATCGCAAACCTCGAACAGCTTTAATATCGAGCCATGTGTTCCCTGCTTTAGACTTATTTGGGCTTCTCTACAAGTTCTTTAGTTATTATACCAATAATGTAGTAGATCAGTCTACACATTTTCCAGCTTGGTAGATGTGTACTGAACTGACTTCCAGGCTAGTTTTACATTAATTAGAACAGTCAGCCGCTGTAGATTTTGAGATGCCCTCTGCATTGGAAAGATGAGTCCTGCCCACTGTTTCTAGTTATCAGAAGCTTGAGTGGTAGGTGTGACTAAGATGTGGTGATATTGACGGGGAATTCATCCGAGACGGAACATCAGGTTGGTCAGTAAGGCGATAGCAGAATGTGCCTGAGCTTTGGCAGTTTATCATAGAAGACAAGCAGTAATCACCGCTTGTCACTCACCACATGTTCCTCTAGCTCATGTTGTTCCATTTTGAAAGGCGTTCTTAGAAGATGGAGCGGAGAATGCTATGCAGATTATTTAGCGCGCTGAACATTTTTTTTCTGTACGAAGCAGAGTAATTTTGTTAAAAGGTGAATCTAATGATCTACAGCGCGGTATAAACAAGGTCATTCAGCTAGAGAAAATATCAAGAGCCTCTTTAATAAGGGCATAAATCTAAACCCTAAATCATAACATTTCATGGGTGAAATTATACCCTAATGAAAAAATATAAGGTGACCTTGTACATTATGCCATGTTTTTAGAGTCGGCGGATAGCACAGCTGTGTCACCATTACAGAAGCATCAAATATTAAAGCAAGCTGGTGCTTTTAACATTGGTGACCTCTACTGACACAAACATCTACCACTGGGCATGTCTGGTTTCATATTTTCTATTGCTTTACTCCAGACAATTATAGGTTTGCCAGCTTTGTGTTTCGTTGTCTAAATAAAATCTAAAATAGACAAGCAGTAAATTTGTTTTTATGCCGTTCTAATCTAGTAAAGGTTTTTAAGTAAATGGCAAGATATAAATATGGCAGCACAATTACTGAATCAGTGAAGAGGTCATTTAAAGTCCGATGATTACTGGACGGCCTCACTTTTATGAGAAGTTTAGGTTTTGACAAGTTTTTATCAGATATTCAAAAAAGAGGTCTCGCTCTACAGGTGGTGTAGCCAACATCCCATAATAAATTAATATAGAAAATTTGACTTAGGGCATGAAAACACGACCCACGAGTGATCCGCATATCTTGCCAGCCAACCCTACCCCCTGAGGAAGTTTATCCAATAAACGAAACGCACGTTGGGGTATATCGATCCCTTCGGGATCGGAGGGTGTATGCGCTGTCTGGAGCTTAGATGGAGGCGCCCTCTGTGTGGATCATAAGCGTCTGATAGTGCAGCAGTTGCTCTTGCCTTTTTGTATACTTATATGTGTTTCATGGTTGCATGTAACAATCACATGTCTATGATGTCTATGCTGTCCAATGTTGACAACAGCTACATGTCTATTTTATTGTAAAAAATGTTGTTTTATTCACTGTACCTAATGCTCACAGTGTTTCCACTTGAACTGACCTTCAAAGTCCCCCAGCCTCTGTATTGTCAGAGGAAAATGACCCAGGTTGGAGGTGGTTTGCACCCCACCCTGACTTTTTTGTGCATCTATACATACATTTAATATAATAATTCATCTTAGATTCTTATACAAATGCAGCTTGTTTTTTAAAATTCTCAGATTGAGTCCCAATGAGAGCCTGTACCTTAGCCCTACTGATAACTTTTGGCATGTATTAGAACTATAGTTGCAAGTAGTGATGGACAAGCATCAGCTGGGGCTGTTCGCGAACAGGCAAATCAAACTTCTGCAAATACCCACTGTTCGCATGTTTGCGGCGAACCACCATTGACTGTAATGGAGTGCGAACTTCTCAAACCTTCAGGTCATATTTGTAGCAAAATACCAATAAAAAAGGGTGCAACCATCTGGACATTGTCATGCCAAATGGGGATCGAAGGCTAAACTTCCCCCCAAAATATGGATTTTTTTAAAATGCTGTTTTCTTCGTGTCTAAGGGCCAGAAATCACATCTTCATTAAAGATTTTGCCAGAAGTTACATGACAGTACCTTCTGCAGCGCATCACATTTAGTCAGATCTCTCTGCAATGCATAATACAGCATACCCCACCCCCAGAGAAGGACATTTGTGGCTCAGTAATGATGAACTACATGTAACAGAACACCTTAGCTATAGCTACAGATCACTGCATGGAGTATAATAGCAAAGTAGCTCAGCCATCTGTTTATCAGCAGCAGCTCTCCCTATCTATCTAGTACTGCAGACACAGGGTAAATGTAAAATGGCTGCTGGGCTGCTTCTTTTATAAAGGGGCGTGTCCTCGAGGAGGGAAAAATGTGTTAATGGCTGTACTGTGCCACCCGACTATAGGATGAGGGGTTGCATTTTGTCTCCATGTTAAGGTATAGGGGACGGGTCGAACACCCATAATGTTCGGCAGCATTGTGAACTGCAAACATGCTATGTTCTGTGCAAACTGTCCGCCGGATGAACTTTTCGGCCATTACTAGTTGCAAGCCTGTTCGTCTTGTCTCAATACCTGGCCTCACATATGCTCTTTTGGCTTAATGGGCACCCATTTCCACCAACACAATTTAAAGATTCTATAGAAACCAATCCTTGAGTAGTTGAAGTTACATAGCGATTTATGGTAAAGTTCTTTATTACAGCCAACATTTTTGGAATTGGATGTCCTAACAAGATGTGTAAGGAGGTGTTTAAAAGGTTTGTCAATTTAGCAGTTTCATTTGAGCTCAGCTTTAATTATTAATCAGCATTACCACTAGAAACTAAGAAACAATTAAATCTGTGGGTCGCAGATTAGCTTAAATTGATACAGAGTTCGAACGTTGCCAACAAAATTGGCAAGTGCATTTCCAGGATAATCTGCTTTATATTGTCTGATTGTCATCGTGATTAGGGTGAGAACTTGATCATGGTGGACACATATGTGGAATAATAGTAGGACTTCCCTCTGTGTCAATAACAAGCTCTTCTGACCTTCAAGGCTCAGAGAGATTACCTTTGGATAAAATGTCACGGCTCATAAAGGGGATTGACAGGGACAGCTTTCATGCATATTGTAGTCTTTTCTTAACATTTTCAATATGTTAAAAAAGGAAAACCTTACTTTTTTTTTAACTTTTGCTAAATAGGTAGCTTGTACAGTACACAGTATTATGTCCCTCCTAGCAGAAGGTTATTGTGTTTCTCTTACGGGCTTGTCACACTGGAAGTGATTGTTGCTTTTGTAGGCCTTGATTTAATGACACATGCCACAGTCTCTCCCTTACAGAAGGCTGGAGTGCTACCAATAGAGATGTGAGATGACCCAGCTCACATCGAGAATGGAATAAATGAATAGGAGTTGACGTATACGGCTATTGTGAGGGAGAAGGATGCATTTTACCCACCTGCACGTACCGAAATAGCACATGACCCCAGGTTCATGAAAATGTACGCTCTGAATAGCAACAATACATGCTGGAGCTCGATGTATCTCAGATGTACAACACAATAAAGAGAGCTAAATCTGCAATCTCTGCAGTATAAATATCTAATAAACACAAATGTTAGATAAATAGGCAGAAAGGATTTTCAAAAAGATGACTCTGCTTGGTCAATCATGTTCACCTTTACAGAAGCCAGTATATCACAAGAATCTGGTGGTATACATTGTTTTATCTCAGTATCTCTTGATATGTATAGACATCTGCATATACTGCAGAGACCAAGGTATAGAATCCCCAAAAAGGCATGCAATGGGAAGATGGTGGCTGCATTATCAGATAGAAAATTCAATTATATACAGTTAGGTATTTTGTATATTTGCCCTCTGACAAGGCAATGACCAGTCTATAATTGTGATGCCAGGTTTATTTATTATAGCTGTGAGAGACAGATTAATGTAAATGAGTACTTAATCCCTTTACAAAAAGTGACTTGGTGTCCAAGACCCTTGTGGACCATAGAGGTGAGACTTTCCTTGCAGTTGGCCAAAAGGTTTGCACACATCTCGGGAGGGAATTTGTTCCAGTCCTGTTTGCAGAACCTCTCCAGGTCAGTAATGTTTTGAGCCTCCCTTTACAGATTTCTTATAGGATTTAGGTCTGAATACTGGCTAGGCCACTCCAGACCTTATTGTAGTTCTTCTCTTTTGTTGCCTTGACCCCATGTTAGGTCATTGTTATGCTGGAAATGCCCTGACCGAGGAAATGAGATGCTAGCCAAAGATTTAAAGATACATGTCCTGTTCTATCCTATCCATTCGATGTGACAAATAAAAATTCCCAAAGCATAATGTGTCTATCTACATGTTTGATTATGGGGAAGGTGTTCTTGGGGTCTAAGGCAGTATTTCTCTTCCGAACATGGTGAGTTGGGTTGAAGCAAAAGAGCTTAATTTTTGTCTCATATGACTTCATCACTTTCACTCATTTCTCCTCTGGATCATTCAGATATTTATTCACCAGACTATGTTAGGTTTGTGAATTGCATGCAGACACAGCCATTGCCACCGGAGTAGGGACATAACCTGGGTGGGGCTTATGCTCTGAAAAATAAATAACTAAAAACAGTTAGGCTAGGGATAGGCTATGCGCTTGGATTCGCAACTACCCCCATTAGCTCTATCTGGAGCCACGTTATCAGCAGCGCTACATAGGCTCTTTAAAGCGGAAGTAAACTCAAAAAAAAATCCCCCACATACATGACATGGGCATATTACACACCTGTCAGCAGTATAATCTGTGAGAACGATACACAGAGAGAAAAAAAACGGTACTTACAATCTTCAACTTCCTCATTCCCTAAGGCACCATCTTAAGTACTGGGCCTGAAATCTACTACGCCCATTCTGTTGAACACTACTAAGTTGCCCCTCCCCTGCCACATATTTTTTACCACATACTCCCAAAGGTTTTGGTAAATTGGAGGGAACAGTTAATGGTCAACTTCCAGAGATCTCTTTTGGCTGCAGTTTTTTGCAATAGGAGGACAGGATTGAAGCTGAAGGAAGAACCCCTGTAGAAACGGATAGTGAGACGGAAGTGTGGTGAAGGGGTTCAAAGTAGGGCAGGTGAAAATCTGGGGGTGACATGTATTTGGGGGGCACACAGCTGGAGGAAGGTTAGGTTTTTAGGTATATAAATATCTTAGTGTCCACTCCTCTGCTGCCATCCCCAGCAATGTCTCCGCGTCTACCCTTCCCCAACAACAAATCACCTCAACATAATTGACACTGTCCTGTCTGGGAAGGAAATTTCCCAATTCATCCAGCACTCCATGGTATATGGCAGGATAGGAAACCAGCATGGACTGGGTTCTGAGGTGAATAAAATCTAAGATAATATAAAATCCTTATTACCATCCTCTTCTGCCAGTCCCCAGCAATGTCTCCAACTACACCTTCCCCCTCATCACCGCACCGATGGAACACTTCAATGTCAGGAAAAGGTTTCTCATTCAACCGAATCAGGTAATAAATGGAAAAGGATTAATGGACAGAACTAATGGTTAATGGGGGTCATATAAAATCTTATTGCCTCCTCTGTGCTGCACAGTCCCAGCAAATGTCCGCAATCTACACTTCCTCCAAATCCAACTCACAGACTGCACTTTCATGTTCTGGGAGGGTTCTCAATTTCAAAATCCAGAATCCATGGATAAAATATGGGGAATGAGGAACAAGACCTGATGGGTTTAAATTGGGAATGTAATATAAAAATAATCGTCATTACCGCCCTCTTGCTGCCAGTCCCCATCAAATGTCCGCACACACCCTTCCCCCACAAGCAAACCTCACAGAGGACAACTTTCCATGTCTGGGAAGATTTTCAGCAGGCGATCACGGTATAAATGGAGATGGGGACAACATTACTGGTTACTGGTGTAATATAAAATATCTTTATTGCCTCCTCTTGCTGCAGTCCCAGCAAGTCCCTCTACAACTTCCCCCCAATCACCCCAACCTCACAGATGACAACTTTCCATGCAACTCCGTATACAGAGAGGGGAAGGGGTGGATAGGTGAAGGGGGGGTGAAAGGGCGAAGAACAACACAGGGCCTGCGCTGTGATAGTGACGCCACAGAGGCAAGAGAAGTCAAATGAATGGGGCCCTCCCCACTCACACTGAATGTTTCCCCTGCATCTCAGCTCTAACAAGCGACCTCTGCGCCGTGGGGCGCAACTTCCACAATCATGGTTGTGCAACCTCGGAAAAACGCCTTTCCCCTCTGTAAATTCATTTTATTTTCTTTTTGGACAGTGATTGCCCTATCTATTGGCAGCCTGATGCTACAATGTGGTAGGTCCGCTTTAAGCACAATAGTCTGATGTATAAATAACTCGCCCAGGCACGTTAGCTATATGTCAGTCTGACGAATCCATTGACTGTAAGTGGACGCGTCATATGTCAAGCCTCGGCGCTCTGCCTCGGCATAAAGGTGATGGAGGCTTATACTGACGGATCGGGGGCTCTGACGTGTAGACAGCTCTGTCCTATCCCATTGACTTTAGAACAACACATTCACTCATTTTTCCTCTGGATCATTCAGATATTAATTTGTAGACTGCAGATGTGCCTGTACATGTATTGTCTTGAGCAGAGTGATTGCAGCACTTTTTACCATAGTGTGTTACTAGTTATTTTGTTGGTGACTGGTCCCTGCTGCCATGAAATCATTGTTCCCTCTGTAGAAAAAGGAAACCAAAATTTTCAAAAAAGGACTGTCCTAATTGTGTATTGGTGTTGCCTTTATAATTAATTAAGAACTGTTAAAATAAGTTTAGAAGAACATTTTTTCTAGTTGGTATCAACCAATCAGAACCAGTCTTTGTTTTTTACCTCTGAGGTACAGAAGCCACAGCTAGAAGGTGATTAGTTGCTATAGGCAATGGGAAATGTTAACAAGCTTTGCTACAAAAGCCACACAGAGAGTTCTTATGTGAGACATTTTGATTAATGAGCCCGTCCTTACCTCTATAGCAACACAGTACAAAGTGTAATCATGAGCAGTCACCCAGAGCAGCCAACCAGTAATCAGCATTAAACAGTCACAAATACTTACAAGGCTATGAATATTAAGTCCTAAAGTTCTGTAATTGTGCAGAGTAAATGCTAAATGGTTTATTTATTCCCCATTATTCGTCTGCTTAGTTTATGGCTGACCCTTCTTTGTCATTCATGTAATGTCTCTTATCATTTATCCCTGGACAGATTCGTGATCTTGCATCTTGATCTCATCTTCCTCAGCATTTATTCTTTCCCCTTCCCAAAATATCCTACCTTATCCCACCATACCCCACCCCTGCCTTCGGATCACAGCTATACTTATTGAGTATCCAGGGTCCTCCTTTTCTAAAGGTCCCCACACACCTAGCGAGTGCAGACCGTCAGATGAGCTGTGGAGAGCAATGTGATGACATCATCATGTTGCTCTCTGTCGCTCAGAGTATTGGTGGGCACCCTTTGTGTGTCCGAATTCAAGCTAATGGCATTGTCCAGAGATTTACTGACATGTCCTTTCTCTGGCCAACCGAGCTGTTGCCCCATGTAGGCACCCGCGATCCGTGGCCGATTTTACAGTCGTCCGATGGCCGCGAGCGCGCATGCATACCGCTCAGCGGCAAAATAGCCAGCCGCTTCTTGAGTATGTGGGGACCATAAAATTTCAGCACTTCCTGTCCTACAGGTTGTTATATAGCTGTAATGAAAATAATGTATAAAGTTCTCAGAACTCAGTTCTCAGAACTCTACCCATTAAAGTGGACCTACCACAAGACTTTTATCTTTGCAGCATTGACACTAGAAAAGGAAATAATAGGGCAGAATGTGTAAAAATAAGAAAAAAACATACCTGTACTGAGTAAATTAAGAACATCAATTGTAGCCTCTCCTCTCTCCCTCTCTCTGATGATGCGACTCTGTGGCAGGACGGCATCAGACTAAGAGCCAACATCTATGAGTTCAGTGCCTGATCTCGGCTCTGCATGAAAAAACACTTTGATGATTTTCTTAACAGAAACCCATTATAAACAACCCCAGTGGCCACTTATGATATTACACCCTGGATTTACCCCTGGGAGATAAGAATTGAATCTCTCATGATTCCAGTGTAAGGATATTTTATTAGAATTGTGGAGTGTTATGCCACCAACATACCAGATCAGAAAGTCAAACTTGATTTTCAGATATATTTTTTTAGGTTTTGAGTATACATCCACTTTAACTAGATCTTCACAGTCCTTCTAGAAAAAATATATAAGCCACCACAAATATAAGGCAAGGTCCTTATTTTACAAAAATAATCTGGAAAAACTGTATGACATGAGTATAAGCCTAGGGTGTAAATGCAGCGGCTATGGCACAGAAACACACAACAAATGTGCTTTTGTGTTAGGGTGTTATTATTTCAACTAGCTGATTTGTGAGTAAATTGCAAAGCCCCTGAACATGAAATCACCAACATTACTGGAGATGTAGGGAAGGGTTGTATAAACATTTTATCGCTCTAGCTTATGTAGTTTTTCCATAAATTAACTTCAAAGTTAGGTCAACTGTGCTAGAGCAATACCATGTTGGAAGGCTTTGCAATGAACTCACGTTCCTCAAGATGCCTCACACACTCTTAACTCTAGTATAAGTTAAATTGATTATTTTCACCCATTTTAGGTTTTAAAAATGTGGCTTATATCAGGGTATATATTGTTCTCCAACTACTGGCGCTTTCAGTGATGGTGTTGCAACAACACTGCTCTGCTCTCCTGTAGGCCTGGCCTACCACAGAGTGCAGGGCGAGGTTATCTTTAACAGGGATGTTTGTCCCGCTATGTGGAGTATGTGGTGCATAGGGCCCTGGCGACCCAAATACCATGCTTGTGGATATACGCGTGCGTCACTAGCACCCCCCTGGTCGACAACAATTTTCCAGTTTCACATCCCCCCGGGCGTCAAGGGGGGCCCTGCCAAAAATTTGCATAGGACCCCCACAGGCTAGAAGCACCTCTGATCACTATTAATTTACAAGTCTGTAGCTTGTCAATCATCACCATGTCACACCCCTGTCCATTGCCTTCTGTTGGTTGCAGTGCCTGGCAGGGAGAGTATGTAAGGAACAAAAAGATTGTTTCAAGCTTGTGCTTGGTAGTTTTTTAGCCCTTTATACGAGAGTCTTTATTTATACCTTAAAGTTCAATTGGGGTTGAAACCTACCACAAACATAGTCATTGGCACCATTTGTGAATGTTTACCTGTGGAGATGATAAAACACCAGATCTTATTGCTGTAAATACTATTATTATTATTAAACTAAACAGCGTCGGAATATTTTTACATATCATTTTTCCAACAACATTGTCGCCTGAAATAAGAAAATAAGGGTTTTTTTTGTTTTTATTGTTTCATTACTTGATAACGTGACACTGGTTATTTGCGCAGGGAGAGAAATAATGGGAAATGTGGTTGGGGGGCTCCTGCAAGGAGAGGGAAAAGAGTGAGGAAGAGGTTTCCCTCCTCCCTTTTTCTTTCTCTGCTTGCCTCGCTTGTCATTTCCAAAATAATGCTAGTTGTTTACCACACACTGTTCGAAATTTTGACCGCAGGGGAAAATGATATGGCTGAGCAAAGAAACATACAGAAGGAACTCAGCCTGACAGAAGAGCTGGGGTTCAGTTATTAGGTATGTCAGAATGGCAGGGAGACGCAGCGGGGAGACGGGGGCCGTTATGAAGGAGGAGGAGCCTGTTTATCTGCGTTAGGCTGCTGGAGAAACAAGCTTATCCCGACTGACAGACGGACTCACGGCAAAACTCTGCTGTACAGTCCAAATATAAAGTCCTACCTATGGGAAACCTGGAACAATCTTATCACAATATAGAGAATGAACAATGACAACGCCAGGATTGCTTTTACACACTCATTAAAAATGGATGTTGATGTGTTCCGCGCAGATAGTACTGATTCATGAAGTTCTTGACTTTACGCCGCATCCTCGCTTGCTGTTCATGTTGCAGAGCGAGAGCAAACTTTTGAAAAGAACCAGATAATTGATTCAGGCATTCCGGCCTTGATTTGTCAAACGACAGTTTGATGTAAGTAACTTCTGGTTATGTGTATCCTGAGGCAGGAATGGAATAAGCTGGCTGGTGTTTCATTGCGCTGTAAAGCTTGTATTGAAGGGCAAAAATCCAGTGTAGCTCCTGCCCCTAAACCTAAAACCAGCAAGGCCAGATATGGGCAAACTTAGGCCCGGGAGCCACATCTGTCCCTTCTGTCTTTATAATCAGGCCAGTTGTCACCTTGATGAAAAGATGGTCTGGGTCTCCTCAGCATGTTCCCTGCAATGAGCAATCATAATGCCAAGAAGAGTCTGAACATCAACTTGCATCCACTGGCGTGAACAAGCGGATTGGAGCCAGAGTGTCTTGTCACCAAGGTCTAAATCTTTTTTTGAGCTTTGTTCCCACATAGGTGATTTATCGCGCCCCGCTCACAATTTAAATTGCGCGCGACAATCTCTGTTAAGCCCCCCATACACCTTCAGATTCCTCCATACAACTTTCATGAGACCTACCACAAACTATGTAGTATAGTGACCTCCCTGATAGAATACATAGTGATTGGAAGGTGTAGAAAGGTCCTCCTATTACATGGTTTTGGTAGAAGAAAAGTTGGTTGTACAGAAGTTGCATGGTAATTGTATGTGGTGTATGGGGGGCTTTAATTGCATCCATTTTGTTGAATAGGCTTGTCCCCACATCAACTAATGGCCGGAATACAGGATCTTCTGCCCTAATCGCGCTCATAGACATAAATAGACGCGATTTTTGATTGTGTGTGGATTCAATCAAAAGTATTTCTTATGGGGACGATAAAAAAAAAAAAAAGAAAACACTTGTAAAGATCGCCTGGTCAACCGTACCTGATCGCGCCAGCAATCGGCCGCCCACAATCATCACGCTTGATTAAAATTGTATTCGTCCTGCCGTTGATAGTCTATGTGTGAACATAGCCTTACCTTCTTGGCAGTATTATTTATTATTATCCTGGTGCGGTCCCTCTGACAAATTTAGGAAACCATATAAGTGTAGACTTAGCCTTACAGGAACCCCCAAGCCTATTTAGCCTAATAAGACATGACAACAATATGAAATTGAATACTAGATAAAGTAGACCACAGCTTTATTTATTATTTGTAAACATTTTGAGCAGAGTTTGATAAATCACTACATTTTAACAATACAAGGTCTCTGACAGTGCCCCCATAATCAAACTTTATGTACTAACCACAAGCCATACTTTCGCCAGCTCGCTGGGTAATAAATAATCAAGACTCCATTTCGTTACTCATTTCCCCCTCCATCAACTAGGACATTGACTCTCTTTAGAGCTCAAGGTTCACTACCTTTGACTACCCCATCACCACTCAAATTACTCCTCGTTTTCTTTCCTGAGCACTGCCAAAGACCTACCACTAATGTGACAATAAAAAACAAAATACATGTAAAATTATCCAAGTACAAATTTCTATAACATAAACATAAGAGACTACATCAAACCATTGTATAAGCCTATCAAGGGAGGGTGGCGCTGATCTGCCAACAAAATGGCCGTCACTGCTATCAGCTACCTTTTATTGACCTTGCTCTATCTCCCCTTAATGGGAAACATTACAGCCCTAGCCAGCCCAGTCATTTGCCCTGGTGCCGGTGATGCCCTTGGCCTGGGGTTTCTAATTCTAACTAATTGTGAATATCATTTTTACATTTTAGTCTGCTTTAACAGTCCAGAAGACTGTTAGGTTGAAATGTGTGAATGAAAGATGTGTGTAACTGACTTTTAGTGAGTGAAGCTTGGCGATTGGTTTTGTTTGCAAAAGTGGTCCTGAGTTCAGCTAAATTTGATATGATATCATTAAAGAAAGGATTTCATTTTCTCTAGCACTATAAGTGAGACTGATGTGGTACTAAAACTATTTTTATTTTTAATCAATGTAGATAAATAGATAGATAGATAGATAGATAGATAGATAGATAGATAGATAGATAGTAGATAGAATAGAAGATAGATAGATAGCATATAGTAGAGAATAGGTAGATAGATAGATAGATAGATAGATAGATAGTATATAGATAGATAGATGATAGATAGATAGATAGATAGATAGATAGATAGATAGATAGTAGTAGATAGATAGATAGATAGATAGATGATAGGGATAGAAAGATAGATAGATAGATAGATAGATAGATAGATAGATAGATAGATAGATAGATCGATCGATCGATCGATCGATCGATCGATCGATCGATCGATCGATCGATAGATAGATAGATAGATAGATAGATAGAGATATAATAGATAGATAGATAGATAGATAGATAGATAGATAGATAGATAGATAGATTGATAGATGGGTGGATGAATGGATGGATGGATGGCTAGATAGTCCAGCAATGAGCTCTGTGTTATGACCCAATTTAGAAATCCACCACAGGGACTTCATCCAGAAACATGCAGAGTTTTATCCCTGGCCAGGGGTAGAGGGGAAGGACAGGATAACTTGTCCTGGTCTTGTATGACAACAAAGATGGTGAAGTTGAGAGTGTGGAATATGCTAGCATTATATAAATGATTGGAAGTGCCATTGTAACATAACTGCTGATTGCAGAAACCTGTACAGTGCCATACAAATATTTTTCTTCCTTCTAAGTGGTAAGAGCAATGGGATAAGAGATAAGGGATTTATTTTCAGATATACTTTTGGCTGATTTATTTTTTCATTTATTTCTAGTGACGCACACATTTAATCAGCCACTTCACTGGAGAATACATTATAAAATAGAATGGCTTCTGTGCATGTTTTATTGCATTTATATAGTCATGTATGAAAGAAAAGGAGCTTTATCCTGTGATTGAGATGATTTGAAATGTAATGGTAATTAGCTGGCACTAGCAGCAGTAAGCTTATAATGAAACCCCTTATGATTGTATCTTTAATTAATTATGATGAATTTCTGTGTGTTTTTCCCTATGTTAAAACATGGAAGAAGGTCAGCAGGGCCCTAGGGGTTCTTTAGCCCTGCAATCCATACAAATCATAGCACATTCATTTTTCTCACCACTTTGTAATGCTCAATAAGATTTTCTCTGGTTTCTTGTCAGTAATTTAAAAGGAACTGTGCTAATTGCAATATTACTGGTTATGCTTATAAATGAAGATTACAAATGCAATTGGATACATTTGATTTCAAGAGTACCTGTTATTGACCCTACAATAAAATAAAGGAGGATTTAATACACATATTTAATAGTTTTGCACGCAGCTTTTCTTTGTTTTATTGTCATTTCGGGACATATGGGGTGAGTACCATCTCCTGGTACTCATCTGAGGAGCTCACTAAAGAGGTTATGTGCACCCCTGTTTATAAGGCAGGTACAAATCTCCTCTACATCTTTTATTGATTAGGAAAAAATCTTCTTTTCTTTTCTTAAATGTTATATGAAATAGGAAATAAATTCATATATAAAAAAAAGAATAGTCAGCTGCAAGTGTACCACAGGTAACATTGGTGGCCAGTCCTCTGTTCTATGTTCATGTCCTTTTTAATAGGACGTGTCACAGGAAAGGAGGGTCAAAGCTTTATGATTTCTCAGTACAGTACAGAAATTAGCTTGAATTAGCAGATTTGTTTTTCATAAGTATTGAAGGACTGTTATTCTTTCCTGACTAGGTTATGGCATGATTAGCCTAGCAGAAGAGATGCACAACAGGAAGATGCTACAGGATGAGACTATAATTTAGCTGGAAGGTATATAACCCAGATGCACCTCTCAGGGGATGCTCCTGTTTCCCAGCTCAGCTCTCTCCTCCGTGTAACATAAATCTCTGCACTAATTTAAAATGATCCACCTTTCTCAAAAATAACAATTCCAAGCTTGACATGCTATTTTAAACAGAAGTGTGCCGTTTATACCAACTCCCCATGCTGGCTGTCTTTCCTAGCTTTATAATATTTCAAAGTCCCCAATGAGATATAGCATGGCAGTCTACATATATAATCTATAGGTTTGCTCTGGCTTACAATAATTTTGCATTTTTTGCTGTTTATGAATCCCATTATGTTTATGACTTTCATGTTTGTATCACTGTGTGTGTTATTCACCATATTCATGGCTTTGTAGGAATTGTGGTCCCGTGTTCCATGATTCCATGACAGCCTTGTACACATCTGCAGAGTCCCATGTCAGGGAGATAACAGCTAATGAGATGTGGCAAGGCACAAGGCCGGCCTATAGGAAAATACAGGTTTTATTGGTGAGATAAATTAGTATTCACATGGGGGGGTTATCCATCATGACAATCCGAGTAGAAAATATAATTTATAATAAACTTGAAAACACCTGGCTGATCTTGGTATTGGGAGTTATACAGGTTAGGAAAGAAGCCTTAATATAATTGGTCCAGTGCAATTTGAACATTGTCATTTTGTATGCACATTCAAGCGTTTCCCATACACTTGTATGGGGAATGCTGATGCAGCATGTTCGCTCATGCAAGAGCGGTGTACCATGCAATGCTCACATCAAATTTGAGGAAATGGTTGCCCCACAAGTCGCCTCTGAAGTAGCACATGTATTTTTTGCATAAATGAAATTGAAAATTTAAATGTGAACTTTTTTTTTACTTACATTTTGGCAGCATTTCTGCAAAAACTACATGTATAAGAGCAATACAACATACCTTCTCTACATCTTCAGCAACTTCAGTAAGGTCGATTCATTTGCCATCCAATTTTTATTTTAATGACATATTAAGTTGTTATCTGGTATGTTTACATAAAATCCTGACAAGGTAAGCAAAGGCTAGCAATAAGAGATTGTGAAGAAAAAAGTATTGCTCTAGCACAGACATGCGCAAGCTATGGAGCGCGGGCCTTATCTGGTCTGTTTAGCTTTTTATCTGTGGTCACAAGACACCCCAACATACCATAGGAAACCTATCCTACAATTTAAACTTGTGAATAGAGATGCTTGAATGTTTTTTCAAACATTCAACAAAATTTTGTTAATGGCAAAGCCAGTGAGCATGGTATCATCACCAAACTTGCTGGGGATGTAGGGAAGTGTTGGGGGTATACTACTAAAAAAAAGTATGTCAAATAGTTTTTGGATAAATTAGGTTCAAAATCAAGTAAAAATTTAAAAAGTCGAAATTTTTACTTTAACTTTGAACTTAAATAATGCAAAAACAGCATATGCTAGAGCAAATTTTTTTTCGAATGTTCCCATAACTCTTCTCTATATCTCCAGCAATTTGCAAATAGCTCACAACTTCAGCTAGTCAAAAAATAATGCTTTTCTATGGTATTATGCGCTCCATTCCTTGGGCAGCTGACAGGGACCATTCAAAACCGGGACGCCAAATCTCCAGACCCGTTTGACTTGACTTTACCATTTAAATACGTTACCTAATTTACTTACAAGACCCATCTCACCGGAACCCTGACCCGCATTAGGGCCACGTCCCCTCAGTGGGTGGAGAGAGGGGGGCCTCCCGTTCCAATGCCCGGTCTACGATCTGCCCCATTAAACACCTTGGTTACTCTAACTAAGCTCAGCTACTCCAAATTCGACTCTTGGCGGGTTGATTTCCCCTGATGAAGTCACCCCAACGAAACGTACATCGGGACAGTCTTCGCCATAGTCATAGGCCCAGTCCATCTCGCTTATCTCCAGGAGGCGGGCTGTAAATGTTCCATCGCATTACACGTCGAGCTCGCAGCTAGCGTTTTTTATGGTTTATGTAACCTATTTTCTTGTATTTTTGTCATTGTGTACATGCATTTACATTGTCTTCTGTGGTGAAATATACCTGTTACCTTAGTAAAATTACCTTCTTCTTTTCTATTACTTTGTGTACACCAATTTTTACAATATTCGGATCCACTCATACTTGATGTAGCCCTTTAAAGTCCCCCAGCCTCTGCTATACTGCAGAGGGAATGTCTCTCGTGGAAAGGGTCTAAACACCCCTCCCACGACTGTTTCGCTATATAAAATGTTCCCATAACTCTTCTTTATATCTCCAGCAATTTGCAAATAGCTCACAACTTCAGCTAGTCAAAAAATAATGCTTTTCTATGGGATTATACGCTCCATTCAGTTTAATGAAGAGTGGAGATTAGAGATTTATCCGTCTATTTTCATTTGATATTGGCGATGGACGAACAAAAAATCTACTGTTACATTCGATAAATGAACGAACAATGTTCGGCAACGACAACGAACCAAAAATCGAATTGGTAGTTGATTGAAGAAAAAATCTACACGAGTAAACCCACCTTTAGAACTGGACTGAGAGATCAATTTGTGTCACAAATCGATAATAAATCATATTTTCAAGGGTTGATTCCAGAATGTGTTTTAAAACTGTGTTTTGAACTGTCTTTATATTTTTCCATTGCTATATATCTCCTAAGAATACTTGATATCAGTCACCTCATTTACTTCTAGTAAATTATTTAAACATTCCTAATTATGTGCCTGCAGCAAGAAGTTACTTTCAGCTCTGTGATTGATCACAATGAGCCTGTCTTAAAGTATTGACATTGGAGAAGCCAGACATCAAAGTCACTGATCAAAAGTTAAGTATTTCTAGAGGAATAATAATAATCAACATTAAATGGTGCTAGAAAAAACTACAAAGTTCTGTAACCTATAGCAAATGTGAACTCAGAATTTAGGGGATACTACGGCAGTTTAAAAAAATGTGTGGGGTTCCCCCCAGATTATACCAGACCCCCTATTTAGCATAGTGTCTGGTATGCCTGGAAAAGGAGGACCATTAAAAAGTGGGGGGTTCCTCCTCCAGAGCATGCCAGACCCTCTGCTGGCATAGGTTCTGGTATTTCCTGGAAAAGGGGAACCACAAAAAGTGTGGTGTCCCCCCTCCCAGAGCAAACCAGACCCCCTTTGGCAGACCCCCCATCCCTATCCAACCAGGCCCCTTGCCAAACTTCGACAAAGAGGAAAACACTTTGTGAATGTAAGGGGTTCTCTTCACCACATTCACAACATGGGCCAGGTGTTGTGGGCTCATTGAGCATCCCTACACCCACCCTTAGGGTGGGTTAATAAGTATAAATAAGACATTTACTACCAAAGTATTTTATTATTTCTACCACTCCACCATACTTACCTACAGTGCTTAACCACCGATGCAATCTCTTACCACGAAGGGTAAATTGTCTCATGAGAGGGGTCACATCCCTGGAGCTCCAGCCCTCACCAACGAAATGATCTTGACAGAAGCTGGCAGTGTTGTATACCAACACTGCCAGCTTCTGTCAAGATCATTTCGTTGGTGAGGTTGGTCGGATCTTTTTTAGACCTTTTTTAGAACCCCCTTTGGAACAGAAAATTGTGAATTCTTGTACTTCCCATGATAAAATTTTAACTTATATATATAGTGCTCCACAATCCTAAAAAAAAAACCACAAAATCTAAATAGAGATTCCAAATTTATTTGCCAGTCTTTTGGAGGCCGCAAGATAATGGTTTTTAGTTGAGAAAATGTAGCCCCATAGTTTTGTATACATGATTGTTATGTGTTATACATATGCATGATTATATATTTTGTATACGTGAGTATGTCTTTCCTGGCTATTACTGCTCTTCCATGTATTGGGCTTTCTTCTTGTCACGGCAGGACTTCATCAGACGGGAAGAGCAACAGAATTCCCTAATTTTTTTTCACAGATCATCCCTACAATATAGGATTAGGCTACAGGTGTATGAGATACAAAAGGTGCGTATAGGTCCACTTCAAGAGAGAATGAAAAAACTTCTGTACTGCCTAGTACCCTAGTATTTTTTTCTGATATATGACGCTGTGAATCTTCCATCTATATTGAGTAGAGTTGCTATGGCCTTCACAAATCTTCTCATTTTCCCAGTTTATAGTCAATAAGTTCCTGCTATGCACTTTATAGACATATCATTGACAGTAATTTACCGCTTCCTGATCATAGAATCTCTGAGCCTGTCAATAACTGGCTCTCATAGCCCCTGATAACACTCTTTCCACTTGGCTGACTATAAGCCTGGCCGTCTGTGAAATATAACCTGTCCTGACACTATGCTCACAGGTTAAGTCATAATTATACACACTACTGACTTATTCTGCCCACAATTTACACCTCTACCTAGTAGTCTGACACCATCTCCCTTAATTGCGCTTGCGGACATTAATATATGTATTAATTGTACATCAGCCTTATTGTGACACAAAATGAGCTCATTTACCGCTAAACAGTTGTAATTGATTGAATTAAAAACGTAGGTAATTGTACTTTGCATATAAAAAGCAATTTATAAGAAGAAGGTTTGCATACACTATAAGGGGAAAGAGACAACTGCTAATTAGCCGTATTAATTAGACCAGAAAACCTATAGGCATAAGCATTGGTCTTAAATAACAAATCTTTTTCATGGGTTCAGTGTAGGCTGACCACCGGGACAAAAACACAGACAGAATGGGATCCACTGCGACATTAATGCAATGCTGTCTGGGGGTCGCTGGGAGTCGACATTATTGACTTGCAATGCAGCCATTAAACCCTAATGGACTCAACAGGACACAAACATTTTTTAAATCAAATAAATAGGGTGATGTACTGTCTATGCAGCAGTAATGTGACCTTAACCGTGGGCAAACAGTAGGTTGGGCCTCATGGGCGCATCATGCTCATGTGTATATGGACACATAGGTTATGTTTTTTACTGAGGCACTGAGGGCAGCAGTAATGAGCCCTACACCCTGGTCAAACAGCAGGTTGGGCCTCATGGGCACATCACGATGATATGTCCTTGCCGCCAATTTGACACATAGGTTATGTTTCCACTGAGGCACAGAGGGCAGCAGTAATGAGCCCTAAACTGTGGGCAAACAGCTGGTTGGGCCTCATGGGCGCATGAAGCTAAAGTGTATATGAGGCCCAATGGACACATAGGGTCCAGTGAGACACTGAGGGCAGCAGAAATGTATGAGCCCTAAACCATGAGCAAACAGCAGGTTGGGCCTCATGGGCACATCACACTGGCATAGCGGGAGAAACGGCCCTGCTTATAATGCATCAAAATGTGCCTAACATGTCACATTAACATGGGCAGAAGAAATAAACTAAATGGAGACAAGTCGTTATTGCTCTATTGGGTTCCTAGTTGTATTTTTGTGATTCCTTGTATGTTTATACTGTTTATCTCCTTAGCTGCATCTATTTTTTAAATCTTACATAAAGATAGCCATCAGATACCTGACATCCCAAATAATTTGGCGCATACAAATTATAAGCCGAGTTCAAGGTCTGTAGAACTTTCAAATAACAAACGCGGCACATGTATTGCTCCGATTGTCACGAGTATAAAGGGAAGAGATTCAATAAACTTGCTAAGCTCACACTATTGGGATGCTGAAGCGGCACTGTATCTCCAATGTTGGCAAATGAGGAGAGAGACTTCTGATTACAGCTCTTTGTGTTGCCTGCAGACACTGCACATAGCACTCCACTTCACAATGTTAGCTAAACAAAAGAGACTTCAAGTTTAAAGGGTGGCTTCAACACACACAAGGATTTGGATCATCCATCTGGAAAGAGCACAATAAGCGGAACAGTAAGAGAGGAAGTGAAGGGCTTCAAAAAAATAAAGAACAAGCTAAAGAAAAATAACGGGGTGAAGGACTTGCATCCTGTACCTGGGTTCATATTTCATAAAGGAGGATTATTATAAACTGAATAAACTGATCAACCAATGACAGTAGGCATGCATAGTTTAACTATTCTTTTACTTTTAACAAAGAACCAAGGTTCAAACGTTGTTAAACGACTGAATGACTGGGTTGGTAACAACGGGAGACAGGCTTCAAATGAAACAGACTGGGCCTGTGAGTATGTCTGTATAAGGAAGCGCCGCCAGGTAAAAACTTCACTAGGACCAGGGTTAGTATGACAATGCAGGACCACTAATTGTGACTCTGTCGTCTAGGTAGATGTAGTCTCTCCTTTCAAGGCACTACCACGCATGCAGCCTGGCAGGATCAAAGGGAAGTGCCACCCGGCTTGAGTTTTGGCACCCGAATAACGCCTGTAACTGGGTTTACAGGAAGCTGCATGCTTTTTGACTCAAAAGATACTTTTTGACTCAAAAGATGGCCAAAAGATACTAGCCCAGCTACCCCTCTGTGCTGGCTCTCAATAGGCAGAGCCTGGTTTTTAAACTCTCTGATCCAGGGGGATTGTGGGGCAGAAGCTTTAAGGGCACAGTGCCTGCTTCTTCCTCCATTACACTGCATTCTTAATAATAAAGTAGACTTGTTCTCACCTGTTGTACTCCATGTTAGAGGTTCAATGTTGTACTCCATGTACAACAGTCACCCCCCCCCCCCATTCTATTATTGATGTGTCCACAAAAAACAGTTGGTTCCAGAGTACCAGAGGAACTTGAATAGAAATGTAACCGCGCTACCTTTACAAGTCTGCAGAGATATGTCTTCAGCATCGGTAACCATTATCACATGACAATTTGCTTTACTGAATGGCCATTCTCAAAGCTCTTCTACATTCTGGGGAAGAAGTGTGTGAGTTATGTATTCTTCCATATTAGGAAGTAAAGAATATTTTGTGGGTACAAATATAAGTGTTGATTCTGTATTGTGTGGTAAGGTGTACACCAGGAACTTCTAATCTATAATAGTGACAAATATCCCACTGAATATAATTTGAAATTTTAGATTTACATCCCCAACAACAAATTTTTTTTAGGTTTTAGGCCAGTTTTATTTTAAACTTTAGGGAAGGAATTGCAAAAGATAATTATTATTTTTTGCATATGAACTCTAATTTTATGTACAGCACTGAGTTATATGTTGGTGCTATATTACTAATTAAAAGTTGATTAAGCTTGTGATGAGGTGGGGGAGGGGGGACATTTCCCACCCAACAGATTCTGCATAGTTCCAGTTTTCTCCTTTTCTTAATGTTTATTATTTAATTAACTTAGCATATATTTCTTAAAGTAATTTTGACTGTAAGAATGAAAGGGTGCAAAAATATAACCCTTGTGGATGTTAAATATGATAAATATATATATCATATATATTTTTATTAATGTATGTAAGTTACATACATAAGCTAATAAAGCATCCATGAGATATATAAATTATTACATTGTTAAAGAACTCCCATAGTAAAATTTTCAATGAAGGTCTTGTCATGTGACTGCCCAAGTTTTCTTGATGCTGACAGGAACAGGAAGTAAAAGGAAATATCTGCTTCTTATCTGCAACACCCAACTGCATCATGGACAGAAATAAATAAAGATCTCAACCTCGATTTCAAACTCTAGTTGCCATGTGATGCAAGTGTGATCAGCATAATACATAAAAAAATAATTAATCACCTCCCAAGTGCCATCAACCCAACATCATATAAAAAAACAGAAAACTAATGAAGTTCCCTCCTCCTGGGTTTGTAAAGGGATTAACCTCCCTAGCGCACTGCTGAGGTACAGATTTCTGTACCAAAAGCGCACCATAAACTTGAATGGAAAAAATGTTTTACATTGTAGGCCTGTAATTTCCCAAAGTATGTCCATACAGGAGTCTGGTAGACATCCTGAATATAATAACATGATGCTTTGTGAATAACTCACAATATCAGATAATGAAGATTTCAATAATTCACTTTATCGGGTAAATTACCATTGCAAACACTAGATGGCGCTGCAGATGTGCCAGGTTACATAGGAGAGCATGGGGGGGAGGAAGTGCTCCGTTCCCCTGCAGCTGCCTCATTAGATCGGATACACACAGAGCAGTGAGTTTGCTCTTTTGTGGCTCCGATCTCTGCCTGACGAACCCAGCTTGTCCACTGCTGTTCTGAGGTCAGAGGAACGGCAGGAGGGTTAAACATTATTTGTAAGGAGTCTTAATTGTTATTTTTGTTTGTTTAAGTGTATTATATATGTATTTTTGTTGGTCGAATATATGTATATGGTAAATATATAATAAAGAGTATATTGTCAAAAAAAAACATTATTTGTAAGGAAAGCATTTATTGCTTAAATAACCAAGTTTCATGTAAAGTGCATGATATTATAGTCATGTATAATGGTAAAAACAAAAGATTTGTCTTGCTTAGCTATCTCTACATATTTCGTGAAATAATTTGCTAGGAGATCCCAAGTCACAAGACAAATTGTAAATCTGCTATTTAACCGTGTCATCACATGAGAGTTGTTTAGCAAAAAAACATTTTAAAGCTTGCAATTGCCTTAAATGTACTGTAAGTGTTCCACTTTATTAACAAAATCACATTTGGCTTTTTAAAAATATGATTTTAACTAGATATTTTGTAGACAATTAGGAGAGTTGATAGTCTAATTTGTTACTAAGTAATTGGTGTATTTTTGGTCTACCATCGCCAGCCTATGTGCTACTAGTAAAAGAGGGAAAGAGCAGTATCGGAAGCAGTGTACAGGAAGCAATTCATCATGAGCCGCCTCTCGTGTCCTCTTGTGGAATGATCATTATTGTTTCTTAACCTGAAGCCTTTGGGGGAAATCCTACAACATGGAAGAAGCCCAGGAAAAAGCTACACAGGAAGGTAGAATTTATCTGCAGGGTCTACACAATCTGCAGAGGTTCTGCCGCTGAGCCTTGTATTCTACTAATTGCCGCACAAGAGAAAACCTCTACATCTCAGCAAGATCAATTAGAAAGTTCAGATATTCTCCATACTTCTGGAAGACCTGAAATAATTTTTAGAACTACCCAGGGGACAGAGGCTGTAAAAAAAATGGACCATGTTCATGGCTCACTGAGAAATAAAATCCTGGATGGAGCTGGGTATGCCATACAAAGGGAGTATGCAGAAGGTTTAAATGAATTTACAAATGCATATAGACCAGTGATATCAAAAATTTTGATGTCGAGTGCCCAAACAAAAACACATAACCCACATAGCCAATGCAGTATTTTAACCTGAATACTGAATGAGGTTTTAGTTTTAACAATGGGAGACACAGATTTTTTGCCAGTATCGGTGGTTAACGCCAGTACTTCCTATACTGGGCGAAAATAGTAACGCAGCAGCAGGGCCATGTGAAATTTCACCAAAATTGTTAAAATCTGAAATATACAGAAATGAGGAGAAATATATTTTTTCATGTTATGTTGATTTCATCCAAAAGTTGGAGCTATACACTAGTGTTGATCGCAACTATTCTATTCGCAAATTTTAATTGCGAATATTGGCACTATGGGGTTTTGCAAAAATCTTGAATATATCGCTATATCATCGAGTGTGATTTTTTGCATCAGTAGAGTAAGCTACCATGCATTCCATTTGCAATATCAAATGTCTGTCTTTCTGTGATTATTATGCAACCTTATTATAGATGTTTAGATATTGCAACCATCAGGCAAGTTAGTATAAAAGCCCCCAGTCCTTCCAGTCCATCATCCATAGATACCTTTGTCATATAACAATCTCCTGAAGAAGTATTTTATGCGAACTACGTTGAGGACATACAAGATACAGAGTACAAGATTGACCCAATATGGGTCAATCGCACAGGAAGTTCTTGATTTTCTCCACCAACATACCGTATTTTTCAGACTATACTCTCTGGCTGGCTGTGCCTGTGTCTGTGGGAGGTGCAGAGAGATTGGAGTTCCCAAGGACACTGAGAGAGGCATAGATAGAAGTTCATCTATGCCTCTCTTCATTGCTTATGCCAGCAGGGCTCTGAGCTATGCTGGCATAGGTAATTACACAGTACAGATGAGACTTTTTGGTTCAATCGATCAGGGTGAGCAGCACTCGATTAATCGATAATTGATCACCGTGAACATGCATGGTAATCGATCGGGGGAAAAATCAACCTGTGTAAGGATACCTTAACACATACCTGACCTTGCCTTTTCGTGCTAGCCCTTTAAATGACTGAAATGCTTTACTGATCGGCTGGCGTGCATCAGCCTTCCCTTCAATGGCTGTTATTCTGGCTTTACCATGTATTCTTTTCCTAATGCAGTTGTACAGAGGTAGCGTGACCTGAAGGACTGTTTTAAACACCACAGGTATAAGAAGTGTTATTGAACAACTTGATGAAAAACCATATAAAAGGCAGAACTCTTTTCAGGCTGCATGATGCCGGAGATGGCGCCTTCTTTGGAATGTAGAGGTAAGAAATGTATGAATACGTTCTCAAGAAACTGCGAATCACATTCACGCAGCTGGAAAGATATCCTTAACCTGAAACTAAAAAACAATATGTTATAAGCTGTAAAATACTAGCCGCTATGGGAGTACGGCTTACGTGGCGTCACAAGCTAAGAAAAGAGGCATCCCTGGAGAGAGAATCCCAGATCTTATAAAACCCCAGCTGAATTCTTTCATTGAGCCTTTTATGCTCTAATTTGCTACATGCACATATTATGTAGGATTGACCTAATACTCAACCAAGTGTGCACCGATTCTGTAACAGCTTTCATTTCTAATATGCCATGGCTTGAAATATGCATTCTGAGAAGGTCTGGGTTCAGTTTCAGTTCACGTTTCAAAAAGCCACAACATTCATGTGTTAAATATTACTTTAATAAAGACAACCTGTAATTTTGACCACTTTGCTGATTTTCACTTTTGCCATGGTTCCGGTGCCTTGAAGGGGACCTAGTCTGAAAAATATTCTTTTAGAATTCTAAAAGGAATATTCTATTTTTACTTACCTGCTAGGAGTGAAGCACTTCCCAACAATGAAAAATATACATACCCGCTGTTCCTCCGAGCTATGTGAGTTGCCATTCCCAGCCTTCTCTATCTGACGACATTGCAGGGGATTTAATAACTGCACTCATGTGAATGCTCACTAGATGGCGGTAGATATATATTTTTTAATGGTGAAAACCTATCTCCATATACTCTTGATGGGAGCATGGTTGGTCAATGATGTGTGCCTTCTTGAGTGTCTCTGTACGACTGCACATCAGAGGAAAGGAGCGATGAGAGACAATTGGGATTTTCTAATTATTATTATGGTCAGATTTTTCCAACATAGGCAATTGACTGTGAGGTACATGGATTTAAATAAATATTCACTTCTGAGTATGGAGAAACATACAACATCCTTCCAATGCTTCTTAATGGTTCCTAAAATGGACGATAGTCACCTATATAAAGTCCATCTAATTCTTAAAGTCTATCTAATACTACAATTTCCCACGTAGTGCTCTCTAGTTTAGAGCAATGTACTCTACAGTACATTTACTCTACAATGGTGGACACATTTCTCCTCTCTAAACATGATGTGTGTTACTGCCATGAGCACCGGGTGAAAATAAATTGAAATAACTATTGAAGACACCAAGATCTACGGACTGGTAAGCTGCAATCTATTACATTATTGTATTTTGGGTTCATATATATTGAACATATAATGAACAGACATCACAGGGACAGGAAAAATGGTTGAAGCTGGGTATCTGTAATTAAAATCCAGCCCTCATCATTCCTCTCCAGTTTGCTTTCACTAGTTACTATTGTTATTAAAATGAGGGATGTTCTTGTCTTCCATTCTTGTCATGCTAGTTTCTAGTTAGGAGTGCGCCTATTAGCATGCGTTCTGCATGTGCATAAGAGGATTGAGATAGAGTGAGGGTCATTAAATTGTGCATGTTTAATACATAATTTTTTTTTTACACAATTACAATTAAAAACCCCTTTCTTCATTCTGACTTTACTTTCTCTTGCGCTCGATTCTTGGCTTGTCTCAGCTTCCCTCAACTATGTATCTTGCTCATTGCCCCAGTTACAGCTGTCACAACGTGCGCCTCTTTCTGGAGAATTGTTAGGAATGTTAATTAGAAATTTATTTTTAGGGTCATTCTAAATTAAAGGTAGAGCTGAAGAAATACAATTTTAAGGTATGATAGTAAAGTGTGCAGGGGAATAGTACATCCACCATAATGTAGAACATCTTATCGGAGATTTGGAAATAGTATAAAGCTGAACTCTGGGTAAAACTTTTATCAATCCTTGCAGTGTTGATAACGCCAACCAACTGCAAGGATGACATGCTCAGAAATATACTTACCTGACACTGTGCTTCTTGCACTGGCTTCTCTACCTAATGCGGGCAGGCCCTACCTCTACAATTCCATAGACTTTAACAAACTGATAGATTTATACTGTAAAGATCTGGCACTTTTCTATATTCAGTGGTTACGTTGCATTACTTTTTCTCTTAGGCTCAAAACATATTTGGCAAGTATCAAAAATGCCATATTTTTCGGACCATAAGACAACATTTTTCACCCCCAAAATTGGGGGCAAAAAGTGCCTGCGTCTTATGGTCCGAATGCATGACCCCCGCGGCCACTTGCACTTTGGCTTCCAACCGGTGGTCGCACCTTGGCTTCCCGCAAGCTCTCCCAGCACGGAGCTGGAGGAACTGGTGTCTGGCTCTCCCATCTGAACTGTGTATTTGCCTATGCCAGCAGAGCTCAAAGTTCTGCTGCCATAAGCAATGAAGAGAGACAAAGGACCCACGGACAGAGTAACTGCAACAATGGCATTGGCAGAGACTGAGAGCAGAGGAGAGAAAGAGACAGCCCAGCCCCTCCTTCCTCCTGCAGATCAGTGTGAAGTATGACGTGTTCTGCTGAGAGTATACTGCTGCTAGTGACACCTTCTGGCTGAATTCAATATTGCATTTATTTAATTCATTGCATTAACCCAATTGATGTGAAAACTTAATAAATCTTTTATTCTGGTTTTCCTGCCCTAAAAACTGGGTGTGTCTTATGGTCTGGTGCGTCTTATAGTCCGAAAAATATGGTACCTGCTGATCTTGCCAGTTGTATTGTATTCATATACATGTACCCACCCACCACCAACTGAGCTCCTCTTGCCCTGGATGATGTCAAGGGCAGAAGCATGGGTGGATGAAACAAAGAATGTTTTTTTATAACAATGGCCATGATGCCACCCCACTATGATGTCAGCCTGGACAACTGCCAATGTTCCCTATGCCTAAAACTGCCACTGACTATAAACCTCAACAGATACAATGCCCATGGTACCACCCCCACTATGATGGCACCCTGGGCACCACCAATGTTGCCCATGCCTAAAACCAATGCAATAACCAGATACAATGGAGGAATAACTGGAGCCACTCAGCGGCTGAAGATCTGTTATTTTCTGTATTATCAATTGAAACCAATGCAGCTACTTCTTACACTTACTGCTATGGAGTTCTCTGTGATATTCTTAAGTTAAAACAAGTTCGGCCAGCTTCATGATTGTGATTTCCCAACACATACTGTTGATTCTCCGGGCAACCTATGGAATGTCACCCTTGTCGGAGCCGAATCAGCTTAAATTTGAAGCACAATCACAGACAATCTTCTCACTGGTGTTGATTAGCTCAGATAATTGCATCTCTCTGATTGCTACTGTCTTTTAGTGACCCCATTTCCTGGGGCAGTCTGACCTGACTGATCTCATTTGGTACAACTCTTCTGTTAGATGAACCATTATGGTGCCATGACAAAGCAGAGGCAATTGCCATTTTCGTTTTCCTGTAGAGCTCTGCGTAACCTTTTTAACCAAATATGTTCATTCCGTTGTATTATAACTTGTAATTTCCAGTTGATGAGTAATTCAACTATCGAGTTAGCGAATTTTCATTTTCATCATATTCACAGCATGACTACACTAATACACAGATAAAATTGGGATTGTGATGATGTTTCTCAGTTAAATTAATTAAAAGATGATAAGGCAAGACGGGTAGAACTATTACTTATGTTTTAAAGCAATTAGGAAATTTACATAAATATATACGGGCAAGCAAATAATTAAAGTCCTCTGTCCGTCAGTCCACTCTTGTGGATCAAGTCTGAGCTAGAAATCGTGCAGTTTGTGGATGGTCTGCAATTTATTGGTCTTAAATACATCCCGAAAGCTTGACTTACTTAATGACTTCAGTTAGCTAATAAAGGGTATCCCTTGAAACATGGCTATGACCCAAAGTAGCCTATTGGCTTTTCACAATGGTATATGACTTCAAGAAAGGTCCCAAAAAGTAACTACCATGACCCTGAAAACATTCTTAAACATTTTTAATGTTCAATGTACCTATACCCAACTCCTAAAAACATGTGGAGTCTGGTAGTTAAGAAGATTTGTCATTGTAAGGGCATGGGTCCATGTTCCTATTGACTTGACAGAACAGTATGTATACGGTAAATGATGTATATATGTATGATAAGGCATTGGGTTCCATTTTCCACCTTGGTATACTGCAGAAATGTCACATGGACCAGGTGACTTCTTTTTAATGAGCTTCAGTTATCAGGTCATACTAAATTTTCTGAAACGTATCTTTGGAAACTGGAAACTTTGCATTGACCTAACATAAAGCTCCAATTTCCCAGACCTATACAATCTGAGATACTTCTCTATATTTTCTAGAATATCCTACTCAGCGCATCCTAAATGAGCAATATGATGACTTCTTTGGTGAACCATTTTTTACTCATCTCAGGCAATTGATATTGTTTCATCCTAAGTCAAGCTATAGTAAAGATCCTAAAACATGAAACCACACACCAAGTTAATGACCTTTTGCATCAGTGCTGCCAATGGCTATTTAAAAACTAAACAGCAACTAATCTACACATAACTTTCATATATTAAAGTTTCTAAATTTTATAGTAGCTTATTGCCTTAAGGCTGAGGCTTCACTTGGGCAGTTTGGGAGTGGATGCAGCGCGTTTTTATAGCCGCATCCAAACTGCTCCCATGACCCCCAATGAGTCTGTCTCCATTGCCGCAGTTTGGCTGCTGTCCCCATCCAAAGTAATGGGATTACTGTGCAATTCGGCATTAGGCAGATTTCTGGTCCATCTCGCCAGGTAGACGCACCAGATTTTCTTCCAGCCAATTGGTGGGAACGTGCACGGCAGTCCATTGGCCGAAAAATCTGGATGAAAATCGGCCCATGTGTGGCTACCTTTAGCCTGAGAGTTGCCAGACAGAACATCGTTATGGAGGTCATAATAATGTTGCCCAGACAGTGCAGTGCAGGAGCATCAGAGTTTAACCACACTCACCAGTAGAGATGGTCAAATTGATTTTGGAAATATTAAATAACATTTTTTATTTACAATTACTTTGTACTGACCATATTTTTCACACCATAAAACACACTTTTTCCCTCCAAAATTTGCCACGGGTGTTTGCGCCTTAGTTCTCCGGTGGCCCCGCTTAACAATAAGCTTAACCAAGAAAGTGGAGCCCAACCCATATGCAGTGGCAAATACAGCAGCAGAGGTAGATCTGCACTGTATGTGAGCTGGGCACAGGTTGGACGGCTGGAGATGGAAAAGCTGCCCCCCCCTCTCCTTAACTCCCACTCTACCTCATGTGTTTGAACAATGCTTTCTTTAACCTCCCTGGCAGATGGCCAGAACCCAGTTGATTACAAAAAATAAACTCACCCCCAGCTGTGATCTGGCATACCCTCAGCCGGTGGATTCTAAATTGGTGGACTCTCCAATCGATTCTTCTTCAGCATACAGTGTTGAAACAGTCTTGTTCGTCTTATTGGTATAGATAGGAACGGTCCATTTTCAAACGGTTAGCATAATGAATACAGTGAAAAATGTACTTTTCAAAAAACACAATCATATACAACAATAGTGATGAACAGCATAAGCAATATTCATATTTGCAAAATATCGAATTTGTTGCCTTATATTCACAGTAAATTCAAAAATTTGTGATGTCCAGTCATTATTACCTTCATTGAGCAAATCGGAACTTGTACATGCTCCTTTTACGAACGAAATGCACGGTACTTTCCACATATTACCTTTATTGCGCAAATTGGCACTTGTACATGCACATATTGTGAATGCAATGCAAAGCCCCTGAACATGATATCATCACTAGAAGTGCTGGAGATGTAGAGAAGGGATGTGTAAACATTGAAAAAAAAAAGTATTGCTCTAGCTTATCAAGTGTTTGCAAATAGATCCATGGTTTCCATGCACTGAACTGATGATGACCAAGGAGCCTAAAACAGCTGTATGCAGTTTGGAATAAATGGCTCTGTACCATAAAAGACTATATTTGCACTGTACACCGGCGGTTCTGGATGTGCATTTGACTGATGGGGTGAAAAGGAATCATTTGCATGGCTCCGCCCACTGTCCTTAAACGTGGGCTTCTACCTAAACTTTTAGGATTTGTGATTTGTGGATTGGGCCGTGTAAATACCTTCTGTTTTACGAAGGCTTGATTGTGCTATGCACTGCTTGAGTTGAGGGCTTTTCCATTCCTTTCATCCCTTCTCACCATAACCTTCATGGTTGTTTCTTTTTTTGCACAAAAAAGTTACAATTGTACTTGATTTTGAACTTAATTTATGCAAAAACAACATATGCTAGAGCAATAATTTTTTTCAAATGTTCCCACAACCCTTCTCTACATCTCCAGCAAATTTGGTGATGATACCATGTTTGGGGGCTTTGCAATTCAGTCATAAAGTCCACCTACAAAATGACGTGAATTTAATTTTTTGACCTGAATATAAGTCAAAAAAAATTTTTTGAGCACATTTCAGGTGCTGAAAAATTCGGCTTATATTAGAGTATATACTGTAGTTAAAATTTCAACTCGAAAAAAATTCTGGTAATGATACCATATACAGGGGCTTTGCAATTTACACACAGCTAGTGGAAATTTAAAAAGAAAAAGTTGTGTACATTCGTCACATTCTACATTCATCCCTAGCGTTCGGGACGGCACCATCTCGTCCAGCGCTGCTACTCCAACTATCGCTGTGGATGAGATGGTGCCGTCCAGTGAACATCAGTGCTCCGGCAGCGCATGCTTACTGTTTTGCACTGTCCCGGTGTCCCCGATGCGACATGCTGGCTGCTAGATCCTCCTGCTCTTCCTCCCCCCCCCCCTCCGAGTGACGTGATGACGTCACATCGGGGAGGCGGTGGGAAATTTGAAAGTACATTGCATGAAATCAGTTTTCTTTGTAGAAAACTGCTTTCAATGTGCTTCTATGTAAGAAACATCACCAAAATAAAAAGTCTCTGGTGCCCCAGATGTGATTTTACCACATCCATCACACCAGGTTAGAGAGGGTTAACTGCAAATGGGCACATCTGGGGCACCAGAGACTTTATTTGGGCGAGATTTAGAACATAGCAGCATAGCTTTGTGCCCTGATTTTTGTGTTTAATCATGAATTTTATTACATTTTTTTATTATTATTTTACATAATTGTTTGTTTCAAACATTATTATATTCAGGATGTCTATTAGACCCTTGTACAGACATATTTTGGGAAGTTTCAAGCCTACAGCATGAAGAAAAATTTACCATTGAAGTCTATGGTGCGCTTTTGGTACAGAAATCTGGACCTCAGCAGTGCGCTAGGGAGGTTAAGAACCTACAAAATTTTTTACAAAAATATTTATTTTCAAAAAATATGTTTTATTAACAAGCTGCGCTTACTGCCGTTCTTTGACCCACTTAAAAATGTTAAAATGATGTGTTTATGTTATATAAGCAGGCACAACTGCTTTTGTCAATATACAGTAGCAGAGCTTTCATCCAGACAGACTCTCCTCAGAATTCACAGCGTAAAGATGAATAGAGTTGAGCGTGCGAAACATAAAATGACTTGACATGTCTTTGAGGATGAGGATCAGGTGATTTCCTGACTGTGAAGCGAGGACAAGGAAGCTTCTAGAGATGCCGAGTTGCCCCTAGGGAGTACAGCCGACACATCTCGGCTACACCTATGTGTGTGTCAAATCAACGCAGGCCAATATGCATGTGTGAGAGGGTGCACGCCGGAGAGGGAGAGAGATTGCACTTGTCACTTCTGTTCAGCCATCACCTGGGAAATAACTATAGACATGTAATTTATCTTGGTGCGTCTAGTTTAAATGGCTGCAGGAATACATTATCTTTTTGACATCGGGAGAATTCTTGAGTATGAGGGCAAAGGCATGAAAAAAAAAATGAAGCCGAGGCTAACAGACAACCTGACACAGTTACTTTGACTTATTAATGTTCCAATGATTCAAGTGATTTCATTTGGCGGCCCAGCTGTGAATATGAATCTGCGGCTTTTGCTTGTTTTCCATCCTTAAAGCCGCATTTGTTTTAGTAGAAACAGAAAATCCGTATTGTACTGTAAATGTAGTCATACACGGGTCGATTTGTTACCGATCTATTCCCAATCATTTCATGCGATCGGTAACGGCAATTGATCGGATCGGGAATGTAACACCACCTTAGGAATCCGATTTGAGGTGGATCTCCAAAATGACCGATTCCACAAAAGCCATCGATCTGCTACATAGGGAGCTATGGGGGAAACCAATGTACTTCGATTGCCAAACGATCGACCGAAAAAAAATAACCTGTTGGTTCAATTTCCGATCAGATTTTTAGTTGCTTCTGATTTTGTTTGGTCAATTGTTCAGGGTAGGCAGAACTTGATTGTTCGACGATTGATCGCCGTGAACACGTAAAAAATCTAGTGAAAAATCGACCTGTGTATGGAAGCCTTAGGATCTCTGCTAAGTGTGACCAGCTTCCCCAAAAAACACCTTCAATTGACTATTAACCTCCTGGGCAGTTAACTCGGGTGAAATTATTTACTAACAATACTCACCCCAAGCTAACCTCAGTAATACTCACCTTTCTGATGGGAGCCAATGGCATTTCTCTATATCGGGGGAGCAGCCTCAATTAAGTCACTGATGATGAGAGGTGGGTGGGGGGCATCACCATTGGCCTTCATTTAACCACCCTAGCGTTGTGGACGGCAGCAC
>CM070033.1:172067206-172091513 GCA_036250615.1 Ptychadena robeensis | reverse complement strand
AGGTGCAGTGTGCCTTTGCCCGAACTGGGTTCGGGCATATCGCTAGGGAGGTTAATATTCTTAGAAAACTAAATGCAAAACTTTTTATAAATACCGTTTTTTTCATTCTTTCTCTTCATTCTTTCCCTTCTTACCTTCCTTCTCTAACAATAACTTTCTCTCTCTTTCTCTGCTATCTCTTTTTACTTCTCTTTTTGACCCTCTTTCTCTCCCTGTCCCTACCCCCCTCTACAGACTTGCTTTCTCCTTTTTTTATCTCATTTCACCATGTTTTATACCCAACTAAAATCATTTCCTACTATCAGCAGAATTTACATTAACCAATACTCGGGCCTAATTTTGCTGACAGATGGGTGATCTGGAATTCTAGATTCTAGATAATTGTAGGAATTTCTGCAGCATTTTCCCGAGCAGCGTCTCTCTTGCTAAAATACCCAATGTGCCTATCATCCTGCTCGCTCTATTATTATATTTTCAGATAGCAGATTACAGATCTGAATAAAATCTGTTTTCATTTTGTTAATTTCTATAGAGGAATAAAACCTACACTACCCGGACAGAATGTGCATGTGCTTAACCAGAAAAATATAATATAATAAGAAGAGAATAATCATAGAACTAAGGGCTATCTTATACTATTTGTGCATGTCGTCAACACATTGTGTTAGGTGCCGCGCATGGTACAGTTTTCTATGCTGCATTGTTATCTGCTGTGCATTGCTTTATAAGTGTGATGGAACCACATGTGTCAGCGTGTCCAATAATATGTACAGTGTGTATGTGTACCGCACATCACTTTGTCATGTGAAAGAGCCCTTAGTGTGTATGCATGCTGAAACCTAATTTTTCAAGTTGTGATGAGGGGTTACTCAGCTCTACCAGCTCAAGTCCAGACGTCAATTCAATGATCTGTAATCACATCTGAAAATTGCTCTTCTCAAGCAAAAACTATCCAAAACAGAGCTGGAACAGTTTTGCCTTGAGGAATGGGCAAAAATCCCAGTTGCAGGATGTGGCAAGAAACGTTTCCAACTACTATACCTTTCGGACTACAAGACGCACCTGACCATAAGACGCACCCATTTTTTAGAACAGGAAAACCAGCAAAATATTTCATGTGTTTAAATGAATTAGGGAAAAAATCCCCTGCAGTACACAACTTCAGCCCCAAAAATGGTGTCACTAGAGAGCACACCTAACAGCATCTCCTCTTCCTCATTCACTGGGGGGGGAGGGGGGGCTGGCCGGCAGCTTTCCCCACACACACACTCTGCATTGGTTATATCTGCGGGGCTCTGCAAATATAGCCAATACAGTTCAGGGAGAATTCTGCCGGGAGAGCTGGTGGGGAGCACATTTGGACGCAGACACTCTTCAAGCAAAACCATCCAAAACAGAGCTGGAACAGTTTTGCCTTGAGGAATGGGAAAAATCCCAGTTGCAAGATGTGGCAAGAGACTTTTACAAACTACCATATTTTTTGGACTACAAGACTCAACTGACCATAAGCCGCACCTATTTTTTAGAACAGGAAAACCAGAAAAATATTTCATGTGTTTAAATGAATTAGGGAAAAATCCCCTGCAGTACTCAATTTCGGCCACAAAAATGGTGTCACTAGAGAGCACACCTAACTGCATCTCCTCTTTCTCAGACACGGGGGAGGGGGCTGGCAGGCAGCTTTCCCCACACACACTCGGCATTGGTTACATCTGCAAGGCAAATATAGGCAATAGAGTTCAGGGAGAGAACTGCCGGGAGAGCTGGCGGGGAGCACATTCGAACCAAAAGATGCAAACACTTCTCTCCCCCGATTTTGGGGGTGAAAAAGTGTGTCTTATAGTCCAAAAATACAGTAATTGCAACTGTGGTTCTACAAAGTAGTGACTTTGAGGTAGGGAATGTTAAGGAAGCTGGGGTTTCTGGTTTTTGGGCCTATTTATTATTTGCTTCACATACAAGAATACATCTTTAAAGTTGTAGGCATGTCCTGTAGGGTGAATGGTGCAATTTCTCAAACAATCAATTTGAATTCTATGTTGTGAGGCAAATATAAAAGAGGGTGGGATATTTTTGCAAGGCACTCTGTGTGTGTGTGTGTGTATATTCACATCAATAACCTTGAAAAGGATAGCAGCTGTGCAGCTATTACACTTTTAACTATGAATGAGTTCACAGGGGGATCAGATCTTCTATTCCAGCTATTTTATCTTATCAGAATAAATTTCCTTTTTTCTTGAAAATCATGTATAATAGGTTGTCATTTAGAAGTGCGTTACTTCACCGTGGGAGTGCCTAGGTGTATATATATCTCATTTCTCTCCTGAATCATGGCTTTACTCTCAGCCACACTACCCATGATCTCTGCGGAAGAGGTGAAGGCAGAACCACTAAACCTCTTCACCGATTGTGAGAATCTCATTTTATTTCACGTTGGCTAGAATACTCTGCTGGCTCTTTATAGCGATGCAAAGCCACCGCACGAGGCTTGCTTCAATCAACGTAAACAACTAATTAAATATAGGCTTTATTAAATACTAAAAATGCTGCCTGGTTTTTACCAATTCCGGTGTTTAATCCTGGCAATGGTAAGCATTGTAGAGACAATCCCCGCAGTGTAAATTGGAAGCAGGAATTAGAGACAGCTTTGTCCTCTGTGTAGCTGTGATAAGTGTCTGAGTGACAAGGAGGTTTGGAGCAAAGCTTCGACTTTTAATGACACCCTGGAGAACTGCAGTGTGAGAAATACACTAAAGCTTGTGTTTCAATGATTTGGGCATATAATGTCATTTATCGTGAAGAAACCTGGAGGCAAAGCTGTGATACAAGCAAAGAGCTGCTACGGTCTTATATATAATGAGGGAACACTGTCAAGATCAACAGGGCATTGTCCATGAATTTGGACATAGGCCTGTGTTTGTAGGATGTTATAAATGGATTGTCCTTTGATTTAATTATTGGAAAAAACAAAACTAGTAGTTCCAGTGTAGTAGAGTCCCAAAAATATGAAAAGGGTTGCCTGTTACTTTTAGAGATGTACTTGGATTTGCTATAAACTGTAGGGGAAGTTAGCAGTTGTTCACCAATTATGAGCAAGAGGGTGCAAGGTAACGAATATTATCCCGTATTTATGTAGCACTGACATATAAATCAGTGTTTTACAAAGTATATACAGTCATATCACATACCATCTCTCAGAGGAGCTCACAATCTAATGTCCCTACCATAGTCAGGTATTTGTAACTCGAGCCATACACGGGCAATCCCCCGGCGGTCGCTGGGCTGAAAATCGGGTGCGCCCACCTGGCGAAATCGACCTTAAGTCTCCCACATGTCGGATTAAATTCCCGGCCGATCCCATTATTTTGAATGAATACATTTCCTCTGAGGGGCCAGCTACAGCTGTCCCTCATCTATCAAGGGAGAAACTGACAGTGTATGGCTAGCTTTAGTCTTGTGTACCTAACATAGGAGAATATTTGGGTTAAGCCAATTAACCTATTATCATGTCTTTGGAGTGTGGGAGGAAACCCACCCAGACACAAAAGAACATGAACATGCAGTTGTCCAGGCCGAGATTCAAACTTTGGACACTGACGCTGCATAGCCCTAGAGTGCTAAGCTCTGGACCCACCGTTCTGCCCAATTGGTGCACTGGCTATGGAGTGGTGGCTTTCAAGGAATGGTACCACCAACTAGGAACCAATAGGAGTGATGATAGCTAAATAGTAGCTAATGTTAACATTTATATTGCCTTGTTAGGGATAAGGCTACCACTACCAAGAGCCAGTTGGAATGCTCCCTACTGTCTCCCTTAGCAGAGTTTGGTTATTGAAAGTTCACAAAATAAAAATTATTTTATTCGTATATTTTTTCGAAGAAAAAAATATTTTTTGGTTGATTGAACAGAAATCTAGAATGACCAATTTGTTTGATGGATACATTTAGTTCGACCTCAAACAAAATTTGTTCAATTGGTCATCGAACGCGTTGGTAAATTTTTATCTGTCGTTGTAATTTTGAATGTATTTTCATTCGATATCGGGATGGATGAAAAAAACATCTAATGTTACATTCGACAAATGAAAAAACAATGTTCGACAACGACATCAAACCAAAAATTTATTGGCAATTGATTGAAGAAAAAATCTACACATGTAAACCCACCTATAGTTTGTACCTGAGCGTTAGCTTGTGTTTCCTTTCAACCATTATTTAACCACCTTAGCAGTATTCCCACGTGTGGCTCGGGGTAGATTTTAATGAATGAAAATGGTAACCCAGAGCCACGCTTGGAATTGCTAACATTTTACCTTACCTGCACACTTTTAACTGATGTTAGTGATGGCGCTAGGGAGGTGGGGGTGCCCTCCCCATATGTCTGTATTGTTTTACAGTCATAGGCATCCCAAGCACATTCCTAACGTCATTGATGAAAATAATATGTTGGCACTTTATAAAGAAAACGTAATAATAATTATTATTATTATTATTGGTGGAAACTGATTTAACTTACTAGCATATTTTTTGATATACAAGGAAATTGGAGTGCCCAAGGAAACTCATGTTAAGGTATCACCATCAGAGGTCCCATGACATAAAATAGCATTAAAACCATGAAATAAGAGTACATTTCTTGATACATTACTGAAAATAAAATGATAAAATTGGCATGAAAGCTACTGCTTTTTATTTCCAGTCATTTTGTTCTGAACCAAGAACCCACAAGAATAACCTTGTATTTATAGCGCAACTTATATTCAGTGTCTTGTGGTCTCCTAGTGCTGTGATTCATCACAACTGTAACTTAAAATTTCATAAATCAAATAGGAGAGCAGAGGAAAATGTCAGTTGTAATGGGCTCAAAGATCACCAAAGGTTAAGGCAGGTACTGTAGCGGAAGTTCATGGATAGTTTAACAAGCAAAGGTCAACACTGGGAACATGTTTCAAACCTAACATTTGCTGTAGAAATTAATGGTATTTGCCTGTTGTGTAGGATACCAATGTGAAAAGAATAAATCAGTATGCTGAAAAAGATATTTGGACGCACAGCTGTAGAATATGTTCTTGCCCCATATGCACACCCTTCTAAATTAGATTCCTTACATTGGCAGGAACCTGACTTTCCTTACCTTATACCTTCACAGAGCGATACCCTATACCAGTCCGAGTGCCCAAACTGAAACCCAAAACCCCACTTAGTTATCTCAAAGTGCCGGCATGGCAATATAACATGATTGACACAGACAACATTTATACAGACACACTCTACTTTCCTATAAGATAGAATTGGGGAGGGAATGGGATGCTGTGTGCAATCAGAAGAGAGGGGAAGAGAACTGGCAGTATTGAGAGCCAATAGGCTGCAGTTATTTCCTCTGTGCTGGCTGACAACACGCATGCCCACATAGAGGGCTCCGAGTGCCACCTGTGTGCCATAGGTTCGCCTTCACTGCCCTACACTTTGCTGGCATTGACTTCAGTGATTTCATCTACCTTCATTCTAGGTTATGATGGACAGATGCCACAGGGACTATATCCTGTGTATTTATCAAAGGAACCATAGCGTTCTTGTAGTCTACAGTGTTCAATCTAATGGGCATAGTGTGTCAAGCCTTTGATGAGTGTTAGGAGGTGTTGTGCTTATTACAATGATAGAGATTTATCCAGAGATCATGTCTTAGCTGTATGTGGTCAAGCAATCTCTATATAGCTGCAGTCTATTTACAGTGCTTCCGGAAAGTATTCACAGCACATCACTTTTTCCATATGTTACAGCAATTTTCCAGAAAATTGTTTTCCTCAGAATTCTACACACATCCCCCCATAATGACAATGTAAAAAAGTTTACTTGAGGTTTTGGCAAATGTATTAAAAACCACATGTGCATAAGAATTCACAGGTTTGGTCAATACTTTGTTGAGTTTCCTTTGGCAGCAATAACAACCTCAAGTATTTTTGAATATCATGCCACAAGCTTGGCACACCTATCCTTGGCCAGTTTCGCCCATTTCTCTTTGCAGCACCTCTCAAGCTCCATTAGGTTGGATGGGAAGCGTCAGTGCACAGCCATTGAAAGCTCTCCCCAGAGATGTTCAATCAGATTCAATTGGGCTCTGGCTGGACCACTCAAGGACAAGTTGTCCTAGAGCCACTTCTTTCATATCTTGGCTGTGTGCTTATCGTTGTTGTTGTGCTGAAGCATGAACCGTTGCCCCAATCTGAGTTCAAAAGTGCTCTGGAGCAGGTGTTCACTTGCTGCAGTCATCTTTCCCTTTACCCTGACTAGTCTCCCAGTTCCCGATATTGAAAAACATCCCCACAGCATGATGCTGCCACCCCCATGCTTCACTGTAAAGATATTATTGGCATGGTGATGAGAGGTGACATTAAGTGTTCAAGCTTTGTCTCAATAGGACCAGATAATTCTATTTCCAGTGGACTGAGAGTCCTTCATGTGCCTTTTGGCAAACTCCCGGCAGGCTGCCATGTGCCTTTTGTCTGGCTTTTGTCTGGCCACGGAGGCCACAGGCCTGATTCCTTCTGGAATGTTCTCCTTTCTCTATGCTGTGTTTATGGGTAGTGTATGGCTATAGCTGGGCATAGATGTATCATTTTGCTTTCTCGGCAGATCGACCATTCGTGATGACGTCATCACGCACGGCCACTAGCGAAGAGAATCGTCCGCGCACCTTTTGTGTGCCGGCCATTACTAGAAAGGGAACGGCAGGGAATTTAACGGCAAGTCGGATCACTGTGCGATTCGGCATGCGGCAGATTCCTGGTCGATCTTGCGCGGTGAGCACACCCAATTTTCGCCCAACCGCCAGCCGATTGGCAGGAACATGCATGGCGGTCAAACAACTGAAAAATGGCCAGCTTATGTAATACCTTTTAATCATCTGCAACTGGAACCTCAATTTGGGTCTTAACAATTGATGGGTGTAAACATATTCAATCTATACAATGGCCGCTGTGCCATTGCGAGGCCACAAAACTGACCTTCCATTAGTATCTAAGCAAACTGGTACCCGTTCATCTGCTTGTGTATTACAGTATGTGTACTTAGTAATGTAATGAACACATAAATATACTGAATGGTATACTAAAAGCTTCTTTTATGACTTTCATAAAGGGTTATTAAAGAACAACTTGTATTCTGTTGACACTCAATCCTAACTTAATATAGCCTGTGCATTAGTTGTTATTTATTATTGCTCTGTGTCGGTTTTATCTGTAATACACATTGAAGAGTCCCATGTGGGTGTTGTTTTGTTACCAAATAACTTCATGGAGCCTTTCTATTAAACATCATACTTTTTAAAAGTGCTCATTTTAAGGGGATCTTATTAAAGGGTCTGGTTTGAAAATAAGTAAATGCCTTGCATGCCATGAATGGATTGTTCTTCATTAACACTCATTGGTGGTTTGTTGCTGTCATGCTACTTTGGTCTTTTGGCTTTTCCTTCAACTAAAGAGTGATATTTTCACCTAGTTATCCTGATAATTACCTACTTCTTGTTCAAAGGTAGCTATGTACTAAAGCTGTATACAGATCCTCAATTCTAGTAACTGGGAATGATTGTTCCCAATGACTGGAGAACGAATGAGCCTTCTATGGAGAGGGGCAGGGGAAGATGAGCGAGAGGCACCCCACTATGTCTTCAGCCATAGTTGGTTGTTAATTTGTCCTCAATTACCTCCATTACAGCTAAAACAGACATCAGATTTTCACCCGAGATGGACCAAACGTGGGCCCACTAGCTACATCCAGCCCATTTAATTTAATGTGGCCCTTTGTCATCTCAGTGTCAAAATGCTCTGCCTCCCCTTTGCCTGTTCCCTGCAATAGGTAAAGATAATGCCTAGAGGATGATTGTTATGGTATCCTTCTAGAGGCCATGTTTGCCCGTATCTGCAATAGATTTTTTAAGTTTGTTATACAAAACCTCTCTTTTGATATATTTATTAATAGTTTTCCCATCCCTGCAATATACATTTATTTAGCAGATGTATTCAACTTTAATAAAATGTATTTGCAGAAGAGCATTTTGTGACTACAGGGTATGACTACAAGAACCTCACAATTTCCCCTTCTCCACAGCAGAGGAAGTATGGTTTTGTATTCCTTAAGCTGGCCATAGTCGGTTAGATTTGCGGCAGATTTTCGCATATCTTACACACAAATTTTAAATCAGGCACTAAATTGACCCTGAAATTGATCTGCAATATTACAGGCCAGCGTTCCCATTCAAAGTAAAAGGCGGCACACAAAGGGTGCGCGTCTGATTCTCGGCACAACCAGACATGCATGATGATGTCATCATGCGTGGTTGATCTGCCAAGAAATCACCCCGGCATCAAGACATCTATGCCCAGATTTACAAATAATCAGGATGAATGTAGAGTTGAGGCCAAAATAACTCCCCCGCCCCGTAGGAAATGAGACAACAAAAATATCATTAAAAACAAGTGTTTGTTATTTTAAAACAAATACACTATAATAAAACAGTGCCTACAAAGTTTGATTAGGATGTTTTATTGATACATCAAGCTGAAACAAGAAAGGGCAAAGATGAGATTCCCCCTGGCCATCAAGAGTCAATAGTGTACCCTTTCTAAGCCACAGCGACAACGATGTCCTAGAATAGTTTTTAGTAGGTTGGCACAGGTCTCCTGAGGGATTTTGGCCCATTCTTCAACTGCAAATTGTTCAAGCTGGTCCAAAAGCATGGACACCCTGGTTCACTCTGACCACCCACCACAGATTTTCAATAGGATTGAGGTCTGGGCACTGTGCGGCCACACTAGGATCTTGGTTTTGGTATTATTGAGGAACTGTTGGACTAGTTTTGAAAAATGCTTTGGGTGATTGTCTTGTTGAAAGACCCAGTGATGGCCTAAGCCTAGACTATGAATAGATTTCCCTAGCATATGTAGTTCAAATTCAAGTTGAATCCAAAATTGCGGCTTGGATTTGAAAACTAAATTATCACAACCCTCCTCTACATCTCCAGCAAACTTGGTGATGATACCAAGTTCAGGGACTTTGCAGTTAGCTCACAAAATCCACCCATGAAACTTTGACTCATCCTTTGACTCAATCTGTTACAATCTGAATTGTTTTTCAGCACATTTTGTGCTTGGTTTACCCATACATGGTTACATTCCCTTGTGTTCTGCCAGCGAGAAATCACAGTGTGGTAACGTCACCGCGCTGCTTTCAGTCCCCGGCCAAACATAGTGTGCCACTCACACATGGATTCCTGTAAGATGCTTTGGATAGTGACCCTTGTCTCCATCCAAAGTATAGCGATCGACCAGAAAAGAACTGTCAAGGCGGATCGCTGTGTGACCTTCTTGCAGCGCTATTCTGGTCGATCCCTCCAGATGGGTGCCTCCTTTTTGTGGATGATCGACCCATGAGCGAGCTGCGCGAATGTGGACAGCCGTCAGCAAAATCACTTATGGATAGACAAATGCATAGGGGCCCTTATGCTCTGAATTGAACTGTCAACTGTGGTTTTATAGAGATGGTGCATGCTTTTTCTAAATTATATCCAACTGAATTTACCACAGGTGGAGAAACAACTGCAGAATGATGATAAAGGGAAACAGGATGCACCTGAGTTTTTTTTATTTTTAATAAAATTTGGCAAAACCTCAATTTAATGTGGTCATTATAGGCTGTTGTGTGTACAACAAAAATGTTGGAATAAGGCTGTAACATAAAAAAATTTGGGGAAAGTGATGTGAATACTTTCCGCAAGCACTGTCTATATATTTACAAACGCCATCCGTAGAGCAGTTTCCCCTTCAAAATCTACAGCCTATAAAATAAAAGAATTACTACAAAAGTAATGAAAGTTCCCGGCTGCTCTTAAAACGTTGTGATTAAAAAATACACAAGCTTTTAATTCATCACTGTAATAACGAGTTGGTTTGACAACATGGAAGGAGTGAAGGCGTTGTGTGAGCAGAATAATGGGCGCTCCTTCTGTCAGTGGTGACAGCGGTGATTCCTCTTGATGATGTTGGGAGAAACTGGCACCTTGTGATCTGGACTCTATCAATTCGTGATTTACAAGGAAGGTGCCAGGAAGATGCTGGAGGAGAAAGAAAGGTCAGTGTGGAGACAGGAGGTGCAGGAACAGGAAGAGCGCCGATGCCAGTACCACTGTAATTTACGAGCGGCTCATTTAGTTCGCTTTTATCCAGCCCCTTTTTTTTTTTTACATTTAAGTCTATTTCCTCTCTCATCATGGTTAATTACCCTGATGGATCTCTTCATTTCATAAGAGCTGAGAGAAAAAATGAGTGACGAATAGTGGTTATTAGAAATAGAGTGAACTAGTAGAGCTGAATTTATGAAGAAGGATTTCTAGGAAGAACAGATGCAGGTGGGTTAATGAGCACTCATGGCTAGTGTTCAGCGGCATATGGTATATTTCAATCCGCATAATTTCGTGAATATATTAGGAAACATTCAAAATTTGTAAAATCTGATTCGCCTGCATTCTATTGCCTTACATCACGTGTAGCTGTTCCCAATTATTTGCAAAGATTTGCGAACCAACTTTACAGCTTCTCTTTTTCATTCTGTGATCTTAGCCCAGTGGGGTCCAACTGAGTTGATATGGAGGGCCACAAGTGCAGCCCTCAGCATCACTTAAGGGCCACATATAAAATTTTCAATCTATACTGACTTGTATAAGCATTTTTAATGAATCAATGACGGCAGGCATAGCCAGAATACATTATTATTAATTTTTTAATAACAACACTTGTTTTAAATGATACTTCAAGCATTAGGCAACATTGTAGTATGTTAATGCATGTTTTATGTCATATACATCATTGTGTGCCCCTATTCTCAGGGCCTGTGCCGATATATTATTAAATTATCCCACATTCATTGGTGGAATAGTGGGAGCATGGGTGCTAACCTGTCTGCTAATCCCCCACCAACAATAGAGGAGAAGAGGCGGAGACGAGGAGCTCAGTCACAATCTGGGTCACTGATTGGCTTTTACATACGCCTATCACATAAGTTTATCGCTTCTCCTCTTTCCACTCCAAGAGGATCAGGGACAAGGACCTGTCAGATGTGGGATTGGCACCGCGGGCCGCAGGTTGGGCACCTAGGTCTTAGCCAGTACAAGCACTGTGTGCATTGCGCGTATCCATACGCACACAACTATGCGCCATGTATGCCGGTAAACAATTTTGAAGCATAATATGACAAATATCCGCCATTGCGAATATGCAATCACACAATGTTCGAATGTTGGATATTCGTCAAATATATTAAAATTTTGAATATTCTCGCTCAACACTACTCATGGCATGGCGCCCATTCAGGTTGACTACACTAAAGATTAGTGGTTTTCCCTGCAGGGTCCCCCCTTTCTAGATAGGAACATTATTGAGCCCCCCTTTCAAACTACACAGTTTGAGATTGATGGTCATTCCACACTAGCCATGCTTGCTCTGCAGTATTGTGTATTAGTGTGAAATGGCCCTCAAATTTTATTTGGAATACAACTCATACAAATGTATTTGGTTTTCACTCCAATCATGCAGAGACATGCATAATATACACACACCAATCATACAGAGACATGTATCATATATACACACACAAATCATACAGAGACATGTTTCATATATACACACACCAATCATACAAAGATATGTGTCATATATACACACACCAATCATGCAGAGACATGTATCATATATACACACATCAATCATACAGAGACATGCATCATATATACACACACCAATCATACAGAGACATGTATCATATATACACACACACCAGTCATACAGAGACATGTATCATATATTCACACTCCAATCATGCAGAGACATGTATCATATATACACACGCACCAACCATACAGAGACATGTATCATATATACACACACCAATCATACAGAGACATGTATCATATATACACACACCAATCATGCAGAGACATGCATAACATATACACACCAATCATACAGAAACATTCATCATTCACACAGAAACACACACACACACACACTACACTCATGCAGAGACACACATGCAGAAACATCAATTTAGTAACACAGAGACACACACAGTACATGCACTCTACAGTTGCCAGCTAGTTCCTCCATGGTTAGCTTGCTGCTTGCCCCTTCCTCAGCCCCCTAGCTGTATCAACCCCCCCCCCGGAATACCTCTGCAGCTTCCCAGCCTTCTTAACTCCTGCTCTGTGGGTCAGAGCACAGCGCTCAGGCCAGCAAAGTGGGAAAAGAATAATTTTTTTCAGACATCAGATTCTCCTATATATAGGATGCATCCTATTCAAAGGCGTGCCTTGTGGTTCGAAAAATTGGTTAAAGATGTCGGAGTGCCAGGGAACTAGTTCTGTAAGGTGGTATCTGCATTTTATTGTCATTGTCTCCGAGTCGGTGTAGTGCGGCCGATGTATTGGGTGATGCAGATACAGGGTGCTAATCTATAATGGTCTTTGTAATGGTTGTTATATATTATATTATGTTAGTTATGTTGGTAATAAAAGGCTGCTGGGCATTTAAAACCCAATCTGTCTGAGTCTCAATTATTCCAGTTGGGTTTTTTGTGAATGAATGTTGATGAAGCATTCAGGGGAAAAAAGGGACAGCTATCTTTTATACCCCTTGTCAAGACTAATAGATTTTGGTGGACTTTACATGAATTAATAACAAAACTTAATTCCTGATTACCATGTTTAAGCAGATCAGACTGTGTGATTTTTATTATTATTTATTTTTACATAAAGGTTTTAACTGTATAATGAGTATTTAGTTTGTAAGAACCTTCTTAGTGTCACTTTTGATTGACAGCTTAAGCTGACAATAAGACTTACTGGCAGGGGCCACTGATATGACTGGGGTACTTGGGGGAAAAAAAACGTCTTTGTTAATGCTACTGATAGGCTGCATCATATCCGCCATTTTTATTTTGATCACGGTTTAAGTATAAAGATACCAGTCTTATGCTGGCCATACACTCTGAGATAAAAATTAGGATCGATTAAAACCGACCAATAAATGCATTTTATCTGCCTGAAATCCGTGCATGTCCACATGGTACAGCCGATATATTACGATCGTAATTTCCGATTTTTTACGGTCGTAATTTATTGGACATGTTCAAAAATTTTTATTGGTCTGGCAACATCGGGAAACTTCACTATGTGTTTTCCTAGTTTTTAACAACCAATTACTGCCGATGCGAACCATTAGCATAGTTAAACTTCCGGGACCGGCACGTTGCTCACACTGACATGGTGTCTAAACAGCATGTCAGCATATCTTATAATAGTAGCAAGATTTCATATATGTATGTATATATACATTTATGTAGATGTATGTATGTATGTATATATATATCTACATAGATGTATGTATATATATATATATATATATATATATACACATCTATATAGATGTATATATATACATACATACATACAAAAAAAACACATCTCACAATGGCCGATATAAACGGCGATTAATTTCAATGACATCCTCGTAAAAAAAAAAATTTACGATCCTAAATTGGACATAAATTGGATTTTCAATGTGGTAGCGTTTTTGCCGAAATTTACGATCCAAACAGATAGCGCTGTCGGGATATATTGGTTGGTTTTAATCTATCCTAATTTTTATCTCAGAGTGTATGGCCAGCATAAGTAACTTTCCTCTTACATCATTTTCTGGCTTTATTGTTGCCTCTACATTTAGAGAAATTTGAAAGTGTAGGTGTTGCCCATAGAAGATATATATTCATTACCTGCACTTTAAGAAATGATTGGTAGCCTTTGGGAAAGACAGACCATTGCAGAAGGTATGACAGCTATACATATCCTTTTTTTATTTTTTTTTTGCTCTCAGCTCTCATTTTAGATTATCACTCACTGTCCCCATGACCTCTGTAGATTTCAATTCATTACAATATATAGTCATTTCCATTCAGCCATCTCAGAAATGCTCGGCCCTCTCAGTACACAGCCTCTCTATCCCATCATCTCACTAGTGATTGAACTTTTGATGTGTAAAGTTTGGGCCATGTGAGTGTTTTTTTTTTTTTTGAAAGGTGAAAATGATATTTCCCTCTGGGGAATTACAGAGAATTTCCAATTGAGTACCTGAAAATGAAAGGAAGAAAGAGGAGTGATTAAATCCAGCAATATAACTTGGCCCAAGGCGACCCCTGACTCCAGATCAAAAGCTTCTGTAGAGCTCGGTCTAGTTTCAATCTCCAATGGAGATGTCTGAGAAGAACTCATACATGGGAGTTGGAAGCACAGAGCCTTTTTTTTTCTAGAATAGGCTACGTTAGGTCAGCCTATACCTCATAGAGCTTTGTGGTTTAACTCTTTATGATAACTGGATTGTGTTCCTCATAGTCACATCCTGTATTAACCCTCCGAACGTTTTATTTTTTAAATAATGGAATCCAAGCAATTCTCCTTATTCCCTCCCCCTTCACATCCCTCAATGATGCTGGTATCGTGCTGAAAAAACAGCGCCACCTTCATAACATGGGGTTAACCCCCCCCCCTTCTCTTGGGCACCATTGATGACGCCAAAAGAGGGGCGCCCAGAAAAGATCAGAGGGTCTTCCAATACTCTCCATCACTGCGGGTTGGTCAGAGATAGGTAAAGAGGTTAAAGGCACCAAGTCATCAAAAGATAATTGACCTATCATGTTAAAATGGTCTTTAAACCATTATGAGCAGGTAGAAGGTAATTACACAGAAATTATGCCAATGGAAAGACCATTTGGTGATGTATAGAACTGGTTGAATCATACAGGGTACGTTACAGGTATTGCAATAGTTAATAAGTCACCTTTGGAGGGAAGGGCGGTTTGAGTTCAGGCAGGTTACAAAAAGTCTAGGTGTTCCTGAGGTGGTGTGTGATAAAGTGGCATGGTGGTGTTCAGCTACCAGGGTGATGGGAAAGTCTGCCCCCTCTGTAAAAGACAGACAGGAACAGGGGGAAGAGGCACACAATTTAGTATAAGGTAACTCAGGTAAGAAAAGCACTCTTATTAAGGGCTTGTCTCCACTTTGACCTGAATCGCGTTGCAGCGATCACCAGCGATCGCGGCCATGCATTTTAATGGGCTCTTCCCCACAGCTGCGATTTTTGAACACTTCCCCATTCATTCTCTATGGGCACGATCAGGGGGCGATTGCTCCTGAACGCTTGCCATAGAAATTGCTAGCGATCACTGCCCCGCGATTAGAATCATAGGAGATCGCTAAAGTGGGGACATAGCGTAATAGAGACTAATAGAGACACAAAGCAGGCTTAGCAAGGAGTGGTGATCTCAGCATGCGATACCGGAGCTGCTGTGTATGTGTATCTCTAGCAAAGGGGAAATATAAAAGGCCAGATCCTAAATGTTATGCAGCCTTAAAGAGCAAACAAAAAAGAAGTTACTATGAGACATGTGGCAACAAAAATGGCTGGTTTCTATGTAGGAGTCTTGTAATGAGAGACTATGTGAAGTACAGAAGCTGTAGAACTGTAGGAGTGAGAGTTTAATACACCCCCCATACACCTTAAGGTCGATCCATTCAATCTCCATTAGATCTACCAAGAACTGTGTAGTATAGTGACATCCCTGATAGAATACATAGTGATTGGAAGGTTTAGAAAGGTCCTCATATTACATAGTTTTGGTAGATTAAAATTTGATTGTACAGAAATTGTATGGAAAGATTGTAAGGTTTATGGGGCCCTTTATTCATATAGGCACATGTATACAATTGCTTGTTATGAAGGGGTTAAGTTAGTGATATTACCCTATGATTTTTCCATCTATATGTTTGTTTCTTAAATGCCTTTTGATTGGTTGCTATGAGTTCCTTGTCTTTGCGCAGTTCTCTGTGCTCCATTATATTCTATTCATATGTATTTACTGTTATTTCTTTTTATGTGATCTGAAATGTTTCTTGTTCCTCTATAAAAAAATAAAACACAAATTCTCTAAATGAGAAACAACAGAGCCCAACATGTTCCATTAAAGTACTCAAGAGTAATCTATGAAAACGTGATTAAAGGAAACAGTCCAGTCTGCTTATAGGGAAAACATCAGCAACAATCTGATCATATTAGAGGGAAAGCACAACTTCATTTTAAAAGGGAAAGCGAAGGACAACCTACAGAACTGCTCTGTACATAGTCACAGAATATGGAGCTTTCTTTGAGGGTCTCGACTAAGCACAAAAAAGATGAAGACAGTTTAAAGAGGAAAAAAATGGACCTGTAAAGAAGGAATAACACTAGATTACCCTACCATTTATTTACTATTTTACCTCCCTGGCAGTACCCTAAGTATAGCTTGGGGTAAGTCTGTTTTACAATAGTGATGAGCTGCATAGGCAATATTCGAATTTTCAATATTTCTGGAATAATTCTAATAATTTTCGATATTCATAACTACAAAGTTTGCTTATATATTGCCATGTATTGCGATAATATAATTCTCAAAATTATTATCACATTGCAGTTATCTTCCAAATTATTGGTATTTATTATGGCATTGTGATCTTATTATCGCAATGCATGGCCATAAGTCTGCCAGTGCATAATATCTTGAATATTCGAAATTGTGAATGTCTGCCGCCATATTTGCGAATTCTATTCAAGCTTAACGCTATTTTACAAAACAAATACACCCTGTGCCACACTTAGGGATACTTACCTATTCCTGGTGAGTTTGTGGCTATACTGGAGAAGTGGGGGGAGGTGGCCCCATCAACCTGCATATGAATAAAGTCAGTTTTCCTTTCCACATCCCACAAGTGTGGTGGGGAGGAGGGATTGCCCATACCGTGTTGTTAAAAATTACGCAGTACAGGTGTACCGCCAGGGAGGTTAAACACCAATGCTTAGAAAACATTTAGGAAAATATTCCAGGAATGTCAATCTCTTGGTGTCCAAAGGCTCTTACTAGTTTCTTCTGTTCACATTCATACTTAATTGTTTAGTATATGGGTCCTGAAACCACAGCTCAGGGGTCATATGTGGCCCTCCAAGGCTTTAAGTCCAACCCCTTATGGCAAAAGATGGTATTGCAGGGGAATTTTTTTCCCAATTGAAATGAGGTGGAAAGCTTGAATACATGAAATATCTGTGTTAAAGCTTGAGGTTGGTCAACCTTTTTAAAATATAATTCACTGTTTGGCCAAAAAAACAAAAGTCTCCATCTAGATTTAACTAAGCAAACAGGTACGTGACTCCTATTACATAATTCTGGGGTTGCTGCAGTTGGTCAAGTCTGGGTTCAGCAACAGTATGTGCTGCAAGAATGAGGTCAGCTGACTACTCGAATATACTGAATGACCAGGTTATTCCATCAATGGATTTTTTCTTACCTGATGACATGGGCGTATTCCAAGATGACAATGCCAGGATTCATCGGGCTCAAATTGTGAAAGAGTGGTTCAGGGAGCATGAGACATCATTGTCACACATGGATTGGCCATCACAGAGCCCAGACCTTAACCCCATTGAGAATCTGTGGGATGTGCTGGAGAATGCTTTGAGCAGCGGTCAGACTTTACCATCATCAATGAAAGATCTTGGCGAAAAATTGGATGGAAATAAATTGTGTGCCATTGCAGAAGTGTGTTACCTTTTTATTTCGTGGTGACTTTTATTTTGGACAGGCAGTGTATTTGTTCCAGTTGTTATTGTGTTTACAGTTTATGTCCATCGAATAAACACAGGGAAACATTAATGCAACTATAGACGGGCCCGATTCTTCAGCCGATCGGCAGAAAATCGGGTGCGCTCACCTGGTCACATTGACCAGGAATCTGCCACATGTCGGATCGCATGGAGAAATTACATTAGTTCGGAGGGGGATGGCAGTCCCCATCCCAAGTAAAGCTGGCACAGAAAGGGTGCCCGGGCGATTCTCGGCATTAGTGGCCATGCGTGATGATGTCATCATGGCCAGTCGGTCGGCTGAGCAGTAAATAGGAAAACGACCTGTCTATGCCCAGCTTAAAAAGTTTTTTCCACTAAAATTAAGTGCGCTGTGCATAGAAACATTTGTTTATGTATGCATTGGAATAGTGCGCATAGGAACATTTGCTTATGTTTCTTTTCTTTTAAAAACTAAAGTTCAGCCCCTCTGCATTTTGAGGGACTGTAAACTGATTAGCCATTTAAAAAGTTTGAGGCATTTTAGCAAGACCTTTTTTGTAAACTTAGGAGGAAATAATGAAAGAGAGAACCAATCACCAAACGTTGGTGTTCCATTCACAGCATCTGTATTTGTAAATCCTCAAATCTCCCTCACTTAGAACCAATATCTGTTAAGTGAAATCTGATTTTCCATCTAGGGTTACTTTGTGAGGCATTCTTGTTTGTTTGCACTGCCTTTGATGTATAGGGGATTTGCACCTGCAACGCATACCGCTCAGTCTACTGTATGCCGAAGAATTATGTATGTTTGCCAGTCAATGAAGCAGTAATTGCCATATGGTACATGGACGTGTCAGACTAGAGGACTGTACATCCACCACAGATTGCACACTTACATTAAGAACCATTTCACATCTTCACATGATGTCTCTTACCAAGTACAGGGTTTATACTAAGTCCTATATAATCCAGGAGAAAATATCGCCATCTTCCCCTTCCTGACAAGCAAGGCACAAGAGCAGGGAAGTAACAGACAGCTCTGCTCCTTATCTAGGAGAAGAGCTGCAGGAAATTTTATCATTAGAAATGTATTTATGAGGTTTCAGCACTGTCTGCTGAGCGACTGGAGGTGAGAGATGGCAGCAAATAATCACAGCAGTTATTTATTTGTCGCTTCCTAAAGTTTAAAGAGGAATGGCAATGAAGGACCTGACAATGATCTCTTTCAAGATATTCCAAGGGCAATGTTGATGGATGCGTAGAGTAGCACTGCATTTAACATATAGACAAACCGAACACTCGCTTACAGCATGGAATGGCATAAAACTGGTTTGTGATGACATACTCAATATATTATTCTTTATTTAACTTTGCCATTTGGGTATTAAGATGGCAGAAATATATTATATGTTAGATTTTTAAGTTACAAACTAAAATGTGGTCTTTTTTAATACATTAATACAAAATCCTACGGGTTGGTTCATCTGTCCTACTTATTTGTCCTACTTTCAACTTTTACAAGGACTGAAAATGGTTAGATTTTTCCTTTTGGGAACTCACTTTGGGGAGATTTTTCCCACTTTCTGTCTAGGGACTGACTTAAAGAGGTATCACCCAAATGGGACAAAAGTTTTTATTAGTTCTCTACTTTAACCTCCCTAGAGGTTGAGACGAACCCAGTTCAATCGCCATTCAGGCTCGCCCCAACCGCAGGGGAACCGGGCATTGGGTGTAGCGGATACACCCACGTAAAGCTGCAGCGATTGTCTGGCGCCATAGACCTCCATGTTAATGAAGGATCGCCGGCTTTCCAGCCCACACAGCCGGCGTCATTAATGACACCGGCTGTGTTTAGATGGGCAGAGGGAGGGAGGAAATGGCAGGTAGTGTACTCTGTACACTGCCACAATTGCCCGTAATGGCGCGGTATGGGCGGTGTGCTAGGGAGGTTGAAAAAAGCAAGCCACATGCATAACGCCCAGAGGTTACAGGTATTATATATAGCTTGTGCATAGAGATGGTCGAATAAAAAATTCATTGCAAAGCCCCTGAGGTATCATCACCAGAGATGTAGAGAAGGGTTGGGGGAATACTAAAGTATTGCTCTAACACAAATAGTTATTGCATAAATTAAGTTTAAAGTCAAGTCAAAATTCTTTCTAAGACTTTTATTTTGAACTTGCATGCAAAAACTACAGGTGCCAGAGCAAAAAAAATTCAAATGTTCCCCCAACCCTTCTCTACATCTCCAGCAATATTGGCGTTGATACCATTTTCAGAGGCTTTGCAATCAGTTCACAAAGTCAGCTAGTCCAAAATTTCCGACCATCTCTACTACTGTAGTGCATGCACCAAACAGCAAATGAACTGTAGGTTTTCTCAGACACATACCCGGACATTTTAAAACTCTAGTATAGTTACAAAATAATAGAAAGTCAATTTTTGTTAGTGCCAAGTCTATTGCATTGAGCTGTGGGTTCTATTCTCATTCTAAAACACTATGAATGTTAATTTTTGGCACAACAGCTGATACACTTCCTGTTCTTGGCATATGTTGTACTTGTTAGAGAATGTGATGTATTTTAATAGGCCAACAGGAGACTTCTTGAAGTAACAGTTTGGAAGTTCTATGGCGTAACCGGGCTTCTCCTTCATGCCTAATCTAGCAGCACAGATGGATAGCAGCATATGTTACATGTGTATGCTCATGCTTATTAATGCTGTGCTTCCTGCTGTCAAGGGGAAACTATTAGGATGGTCAATGGTTATCAGGTTTGCGGAGGCATATAACCCATATTTAATATTTACTCTACATACTGGTTGTTGACATATGCCTTGAAAAAAATGATGATAAGAGAGGAAAATGTGCTCCATACTAAGACTAATGTATTTTCAAGTTTTCTTTTCCTCAATCCTTTAATCCTTTACCTTCCCCATTGGAGTAGGATATGGTGCCATTATCCCCTACAAACAATTTGTTCCAATGCATAAAGATTGCTTCTACCAGATGAAGAGGTAAAAGTAGCACACATGTATTTTTGAAGCTAAGCTTTAACCTTCATACTGAATGTAGACTTCAATGCCCCATGTAAAAACCATCTTATCTGTAGTGATGAGCGACTAGGCAATATTTTAATTCGCGTAATTTCGCGAATATCCGCCATAATATTCGATTCCATATTCGTAATCTCGAATATCCGCACTTACGACATGAATTGCAATCTAAAAATTGCAATTGCGATCACATATGCGCAATGCATGCAAGTCAATGGAGCTCGGATATTTGACTGGGAGAATATCCGTCATTTCCGTTTTTAAAAATCGCATTGCGATTATATAATCGCGATCCCATTCATTGCAATGGATCGCGATTATAAAATTGCGATTATCAAATCACGAAAAATCGCGATCGCATCGGATATCTGATGATATATTCGCGAATATTCGACAAAAGGCGAAATAGCGATATTCGAGCTAAATATTCGAAAATCGAATATTCGAGCTCAACACTACTTATCTGCCAATGGACTCTTTCGTTTGTTTGGCTAAACTTGTAATCAAGGATGTCTGCCATTTTGTACAATTGTATTCTTTACATCTCTACATATATACTGTTGGTCTTCCTGTGTCTTCTGTCCAGAAGATTACAGGTAGAGTGGCTAGAATTGACCTCAATTTGGTTTTAGGGTTGTGCCATAGAACTGGAACCACTCTGAAAATTCTGAATGTTCTAAATCTAAACTCCAGAAAAGAAAACAATGGTTTGGGTTTCCTGGGACTTAGTGGAATATGTAAAAGTGTATGGAAAGACCACCAAATATCTGCCAAACAAGGGTGGGGAGGATCATTTTATTTGGCTTGGAATAGGAAATTCCTTCATTTACTGTATTTTTCACTCTGTTAGACGTTATTTTCCCATCATAATCATGGGGGAGACGTCCCCGTGTCTCACAGAGCGAATGTCCGGACAGTCAGGGCCGTTTCTCTCGCTATGCGGAGTATGCAGGCTCATAGAACCCTGGCAGCTGCGCACACACTTTTTCAACTAGCACCCCCCCCCCTGGGCCAACAGGGAGGCCCCTAGCAACACATTGCATATGGCCACCCCCAAAGCTAGAAAGGACCTACACTACACACAGTATACTGAAAGCTGTAGTCAGTGTTTCTCTGCTCTATGTCTCCCTGCCCTCCCCACTCTCTCCTCCTAAGGGCTTGTTTCCACGGATGCGGTTTGCTGCGGTTGTATTCGCGTGGCTGCCGCCCCTCCGACTGCATCCATAGGCAAAGCATCAGCCAGGCTCCACTGGTGCGGCCGAGTGTGGATGCGGTGCGGATGTGGATGCGGTGCGGATGTGGATGCGGTGCGGTCCTGAACGCTTGCTACAGCGTTTAACATGGGGGCTGCCCAGAGTCTGCATCCGACCGCACGGAAGAGTGAGGGGATGAGGAGGTAGTGATCAGAGCAAGACACATAGCTGAGTACACTGGCTGCAAGTTTTCAGCAGGCCAGGCATATCTCTCTGCTCTGATCAATCCCCCTCCCTTTACCTTAGTACCTATTAGAGCAGAGAGGATAAACACACACGTGGAATAAAGGGGTACATCTTACCATACATCTTATCCTGCACAAAATTAGTGTTGAGCTTGAATAGTGAATGTTGAATATTTTTGAATATTGGCAATTTTAAGAGTTTGTAAATATATCCAATATGTTGGCGGATATTCACGATTTTGAATATTCGCGGTATGGCCATAAATTGCGAAAATAATATTCGCATTGCGAAAATAAACATAGCATGTGACCATAGCATAGCATGTGATTTTCATAATTGCAATTACAGTGATATTTTCGCATATTTACGAATATCCAATAGTAGTAGAGTTATTCATGAAATATCGCATATTGCTTATGCCGCTCATCACTACACAAAATACGGTAGGTAGGTTTTCATATTTTCTTGTTTCCTGTACAAAAATTGCTTGCAGCCACAGGTAAGTCAGTGCCCTGTTGACAGAAGAAGTCATTTATAAAGCATGGAGACCAAAAGCAGGAATGCGGCTCAGTCTCTGCTGTAATTTACATAGCACTAGAATATTCTACAAGTGCTATAACACTTTTTTAGTCTCCGTAGCAGTAAGAAATCTCTCAGTAAGAAGGCCTATCTGTAACTATGTCAGAATGTTGAAAAGAGATGGTTACAATACTTTGACTAGCTGATGTGTGAGTTAATGGCAAATCCCCTGAACATGGTATCATCCCCAAAATTGCTGGACATGTAGAGAATGGTTGTGGAAACATTGCAAAAAAGTATTGCTCTAGCACATGTAGTTTCAATTCAAGTCACAATTTTGATATTTGAATTAAATTATGGAAAACTACATGTGCTAGAGCAATACATTTTTGTTTTATGCACCTCCAAAATTTTTGTGCAAATCCACATGTTTCATTTACTTACAAAGTCGAAAATTATAAATAAAAATAAAAAAAATTGACCATTTCTTTTTTCTCTTTTTTCTTCCATAAATGACCATTTCTTATTTTCACTGCTATTTGGTTGCTGTAGAACTGAATTATTTTTCCAGAATGGAGATATCAGGAGGCTGATACCAGGAGACGCTTATGTTAGCTGTGTGTCAAATAAATGTATTGATTTTCTATGGTTAGATATCTTAATAAAGTATATACCTTGAATGTGGCTTTTACTGAGCACTCTGACTTATTATAATGACAACTATCATATCGGAAATGGGTTTGCAATAACTTGAAAACTCCACAGACAGTTCAGATTCAGGAATTTAGAATCCCCATCCTGTTGATAGCTATTGGGATGGTTTAGATGTAGAGCTTTTAATTATTTATAGATTTACTATGCAAACTTCATTCAGACAGGAAAAGGTGAATATCGGGAAGACTATACAGACATATTATAATAATAGATGCGCCATATGTTCATTTACATATTCTGTTCAGACATCACATTAGTATGCAGTTATGTAAAAGTGACAGGTACTCTTTTAATGAACCTATTTAACCTAACAGCTGCTATCCCTAAGAAATCTCTACTCTGGAAAAATGATTTATAGCAAGAATCTTGTACTGTATTGTTATCAGTATTTCCTAAAACAAATGTACAGATGTACAACATGACGTGAACATAACATAAACCTGAAGAGGAAAAATCAGAAAAAAAGATAGGATAAATATCAAATAAAAACATACTCTAAATACAATTGTAGTAGTGATTCAATTCCTTAAGTGCATAAGAGAAAAACGTGAAAAGGAAGATTTATAAATATACATACATACAGCAGGGCAGTAGCCAAGAATAATGAGATACCGTATTTTTCGGCATATAAGACGCACTTTTTCACCCCCAAAATGGGGGGCAAAAAAGTGCCTACGTATTATACGCCAAATGTGCGACCCCCGCGTCACACGGCCGCCGGTGGTCGCACCTTGGCTACCCGCCTGCTCTCCCGGCAAGGAGGGAAGCTGGAGGAGCTGTCAGTCATGTGAACTGTGTAATTGCCTATGCCAGCCCTGAACTTGGATAGGCAATGAAGACAGAGCTAGATGAACTGGCATCTATAGCTCTCCTGTCTGTGGGAACAGC
>CM070033.1:172053024-172067056 GCA_036250615.1 Ptychadena robeensis | reverse complement strand
CTGCTGCTAGTGACACCTACTGGCTGAATTAGATATTGCATCCATTAAATTCATTGCATTACCCCAATTGATGTGAAAACTTATTAAATCTTCTTTTTCTGGTTTTTCTGCCCTAAAGACTGGGTGCGTCTTATGTGCCGGCGCGTCTTATACAGCGAAAAATACGGTATATATGAAAAGCTTCAATGGCAGCCCCAATCCAAAGTAATGGCCAAACACACAAAGGGTGCTGGCCGATCCTCTGTGGGGCCGGCTGCAGCGTGACGACGTCATCATTCTGCAACAAGTCCCTCATCTATCGAGGAAGAATCTGCTTGCATATAAAACAAGAAAGGTTCCCTGCAGAGTAAAGACATTACAATATGTTTTTAAAATGCCATTAAACGCTGCTATTCACAAGCTTAGATTATATAGATAGCCAATTTCCTTCCCCTAACTTGCACTTTTAAAACAGTGTGTGAGGATCAGCTGTCATTTGTCACTGGTGCATTTCCCTGGATGCTTGGGGGAACAGATATAGATGACGGGTGACATGTGTCACTGAGTAAATGGCTGTTCAGCTGAAGGAGAATCACGAAACCTACAAGGTCAAACACTTTGCCACAAGCTCCTACATGAATATTAACTTCTCACACCGTGGCGGCACAAGACCTTGAAGAGATGCCTTCAGCCGCTTGTCTCTATACCTTTTATCCGCTGGGTCTCTAACTCCCATTTCCTTTCTCTTCATTGCTTGTGTTATATAGATCAATGCTTTGCTTTCTTTTAAACTTTATCCACAAACCTCTTTAGAGAGCTCGGGTCTAATAAAAGAGCAGAAGGATGTTGTAAAAGAGGAGATGTGTAGAAATCATTCATTTAACTATTAAAGTTTCACAAAAAAGTAACTGAACTTGAAGAACCTGAACCCACCTCCGTTACATCAGGTATTCATGAACTGAAATGGGAATCTATATATGGGCTTGTTCCCACTAGAGTGATCAGTGATTGACCAGGCGACATGATTAAAAAAAAGTGCATTATGGGTAACCAATTAAGATTGCCCCTGATCACGCCCATAGAGAATATATGGGCACAATTATAAAATCGCAGGCATTCACGATTTTTGGTAGCATTCATTTATGTCTATAGGGCACGACCTACTGGGTGTGCCATCACCCGAACATCAACAACGAACAAGAAACACATACAAGTTCCCATTTTAACTAGTGTGGAAAGAATGGGTAAATGTCTTGTTAAAAAACCAAAAATAAAAAAAACACACATACATTAAACAGACACATTACTTACCTGTCAGCAGTTCAGATCCTAGAGAACTGCTACACAAAAAAAAGAAAAACATACTTACCTTCCACATGTTTTCTTTCTTGGTGGCAGGAATCTTAACTACTGGAAAGCTGAAGCAACTTCCATAGATCCTCCAAGATCCTCTGAGACTAGGCAGGCGTGATCTCTACAGGCACAAGGTTACCTGGGACAGAAATCCATAATCTTTTACGATGTCTTCCACATGTACATGACTCTAGAACAGGGAACCCAAATGGTAGATCATAATTTACCAGTAAATCTCAAAGGCATCGGGAGTAGATCATGGAGTCATCTTAATAAACACACAGTAAGGTAATCATCCAAAATTTTTAAAATTATATTGTGTCATACATGTTCATGCTGTTATCAAAGTAAACTTTAAATATAAAGTATACTTGGTATATATAGATATATATATGTATATATATATATATATATATATATATATATATATATATATATATAATGAATAAATATATGTTTAACATTGTTTTTGTTGGTAGATAATTTTGACATAAAAGTAGCTTGCGATGTGTGGGACGCCCTACTCTAGAAGGTATTATTGCACCATTAACATCGTAAGGGATTTTTTTTTAAGAAATCCAAATTTGTCGCTTTTTTTGTAAAGTAAACATTTTATTAGGTGTTTGTATTATTTATTTATTACATTTTAATGAAGTCAAGTGTGCACACAATGCTCCTTTAGTACACATCCCCAGCGTCAACCATGTGCTGTTAAAAAGCAACACCACCTCCATAACATGGAGGTCCATGGCACTGCTCACTCCCCTGCACCTCCATTGTACTTTATGATGTCATCAGGGCGAACATGGAGAGATCGGCGGGTCCGCTGATACAGAGGACTGTTGCAGACTCCTGCGGGACAGATGAGTATGTGTGATGTTAACTTGGGGTGAGTTAAACAAACTCACCCAAGTTAACTCAGGCTAAACGCCTAGGGGGTTAAAGATGCATCTTTATTCTTGAAATGTGAATGGAGGCACAAAGGCTCCTGAGACATAAATATATTGGAAGTGATTTATCCAGCCAATGTTCATCTGTTCATTTTATGGAATTGGTGTTCAGTTTGGAACCACCCTTTGTACTACCGATTACCATTCCCTGTGTGGATGAAGCAGGAGTTCTGTGTTGTGAAACAGGGTGAACACATACTGACACATACAGATTGTGTTCTACTGGAAAGGCAATAGGCGGAGCCCTTTCTAAAACCCTATATTTTTAACCATATATATATATATTTTAAATATAAAGGATAAATATATTTACCACTGTGCTAGATCATTTTAACTTGTTTTTTTTAAAAGCAGCTTACAAGCCCCAAAAAAAGTGTGGGCACACCTGTTGTAGAGAGTTAGATGTCACTTGGGCTGATAAAGTTGGAAAACAAAAAATAGACCAATTTTAAAGCAAAAAACATGAACTAAAAAGAAATAAAATAATAACAATAACACATGACTAATCATTCTGCCTTTCATTCTAATTCTGTCTTCCCTTAATATTAATTCTGCCAATGCAACACACATACCCAATGGTTGTAGGCTTCAGGAGACCTGATCTGTCAACATCAATCTCTCTTCTTAAGTATATTCATTGCCCCATTAATTATTTTTTGCTTTAAAAAAAAAAAAAAGGACCAAAGGAAGACTGGCGTTATATGCATTCATACTGCTAAGCATTTTTAAAATTGTTTTCTAAAAAAAATGTAATCCATTTGGACCTTATATGTATTTCCCTTTGCAAAGCAGAGAGACACAATGTCATCCTCAGGTAGGGGCAGGTTGATTGTAAGCAAATGTTGGGGAATCATTGTGATTGGCTCCTATCATGATTGCAAGATTGGGAGCCCTGCTGATGTTTAATAGGGCTATCAGGAAGCCATTATGGCCCTTTACCTGCTTCTATTTAATATAATAGTTGATTGTGAATATTTATTGCAAATTTCGGTACTTCCAGAATGCGCAAACATCTGGAATATAGTTCTATGTCTTTGTAATGGCAATTATTGTTAGTACCCAGAACTATCATACATTGCATTAGCAAAATGCATATGTACAAGTGGTGGTTTGCGCAATGAGGGTGATAATAAGGAATTTATGGCAAGTATTTGGCGAAAAGTTGCGGTATTTTACAAATACAAATATTGTCTATGCTGCTCATCACTATTGAATATACCAGCTTAGGGCATTCTCTGTAGATCCCCCTTTTTCATGACTAGTGAATGCTTCTCACCTGTGCTAACCAGAGTTATATCTATGTGGCATTATCCATTTCAAATCAATGGCAAACCTAATTTATATTGTTTTTCGGAGCATCCTGCCTGCGTCTGCCTGATCCTCTTAACAAATTCCATCAACGTTCCTCCATGACATAGCTAAAGCCTTTTAGTCTTTCAATCTCGTTCTTTACAAGTCACTAAAACAATAAATTGTGTTCTATGTCTCATGGAGCTCTTTACAATGATAATAAAACAGTTCAGAACAAGGGATTAACGCAGGGGTACAACAAGTTCAATAAAATGCTAAGTGATATCATGAAGCACTAAGTAACTAGTGAAACTTCAGCAAAACATAAAACAAGATTAGAGGGCTCATGAGGCAAGACCCAATGTCCATCAAATTCAAGGGAATAAAAACAGTAGCTTCTGCTGCAGAATAAAAGAACAGCCAAACCAATGTGTATTTCACTTGTTATACTAGTGTATTTGACTTAGACCAGTAGTATCAAGCACCTGCCCGGGGGCCCAATCTATCCCTGTGGTGTAATTATATTTGACCAGTGAGATTGTTTATTTAATTTTATTTAAGAAATTAGAAAAAGATTAGTCTTTTATTAGATTTGATGTCACATATATTATAGTGCTAAGCTGGTCATAGACGTGCCGATTCCCAGCCATAGTTTCAGGCGATCGACTGCCGTGTACACTCCTGCCGAACGCATGGTGGTTGGTCCCCCACAACTACAAGGGTGCCTATCTTGAGATTTCGACACAAAAAGCTGTGTGATCCGACTTGCCGGTTCTTTTTGTGGCCGATCCTGTTGTAGTCACTGTGGATGGGGAGTCTCCTCCTCCTCTAAGTTAATTGGCTACAATCTGTGTTAGTGAAGCAGGACAGGATTCCTGTCAGTTCTGTAGCCGACTCATCACAGCCTAGTGATGTCACCACGCTGTAATGAGTCTGCTACAAGCCGGCCATGGATCTAAACATCTATGGCCGGCTTTACAGTTTACTTTCCATATTCAATGTTTAACGTCCTGGTGTATTGGGTGAGCAGTGGGTGAGTTGGTTTGCTAACAAAACTCACCCCCAAACTAACAGCAGGCTGTCCGTTGAAAGCCCTCAGCCATTCTCTGTATTGGTGGACCCAACAATCCTTTTGGTAGGGATGGTGGACAAATTCCCAATGCGAATTTCAATGGGACCATTTCGACTTATCCATGAAAAAGTTGTAAACTAACCCAGCATTTTAACTAAAATAAAAAATATGTGATAGTGTTGATGGCGAATATCATCATCGCTAATTTTTATTGCTAATAGTGCTAATATTCCCCAAAAAAATTCCCTATTACATGAAAACTGATAGCTGAAATTGATAAGTAAAAATTTTGACGTTTAATTTTAAAAAATTGCATGAAATTTAAGTTTAATTAAGTTGAATCAAATTAACTTTATTTCAACCATCTCAACTTTCCGGGTCCGCCCTGATGACATCATATATGACACCAGAGGGGCAGGGGCTATGCAGTGGCTTTGCTTTTTTACAGCACATCCTCGTCATCAACAGTGATGCCGGGGTTGTGTTTAGGGCCAAAGAAGGGCAGAAAATTGTGGCAGATTACAATGAGATGGTTTTTAAAAAAGCACTCTACAGGCGAACTGCCCAGGTGGTTGTTTTCATATAAAAAGGTTTATCGTTATATCTGATAAAAAGGAAAAACTAACTGTAGAGATTTTATAAATAAATATCAAGGTTGACCCATGGCCAATTCGTCTCATTTGTTTACGTTTTAAAATTTGGCTCACTGAGTGTTTGAGTTTGACTCCGCTTGCTTAGACCAAGACTAAAGCCGGCCATAGATGTCTCAATCCATGGCCGTGGTGACGCCACTACGCTGTGAGGAGTAGGCTAGAGAACTGACAGGAATCCTGTGTGCTTCACCAACACCCGATTCCTGTAAGATTGCAGCCAATTAATTTGGAGGGGGAGGAGACTCCGCATCCACAGTAACTGACTACAACAGGATCGGCCACAAAAAGAATCCGTGCGTGCAATCTGACCTGCTTTTTTGGTCGGATCCTCAAGGTGGGCTCCCCTGTAGTTGCGGCCGACTGACCATTATGTGTTCGGCGGGAGCGAGATTTTTCTTCCAGGAAAGACAAACTGGTTGCTATGACAAGCAGAAATTCCCTGATATTGAATGGATTCTGCCATACAGTGGTGGATATTGGTGTCCTTTCATGTAACATTGTTTAGCTACTTCCCTTCACCTTCTAAGCCCCATTAACAATCATAGTTGACAGGTGAATGGAATAGGACAGAATAAAATGCTTTTTCCTCTCTTTTTAATGCTGAAGTAGGAACAAAGAGCAAGTACAGAATTCAAAAGCAAGGATAGCTAAGGTTAAAAGTGTCACGGAACTGAAGTTCATACGAGTAGACATGAAATATTTTCAAAGGAACAATCAACCAACTCATCTTCTAGTAGCCATTGGTGCTACTGCTGCTTTCATCTCTTTTGTAGGCTATTTGTTAGTATTCCTTTAAGGGGGGTATTTTTTGATGGGCGAACCACACACTAGCTGCTGACAGAAACATGGCAGTCTCTCTAAATAGGCCTATGTGGTCATGATTTGGATGTTTTTTTCTCCTAATTAAACTATCATACTTGGTGTTGCAGGTCCAGACTAACGAGTAGTGTCGGGTGAACAGTAGAAGTGATGGGTGAACATTGGGCATGGGCGTTCACGGATGTACATAATAATAAATGTCCCTGGTGAACCGCCATTACTAATGGGTGCTCGATCCACTCAATCGATGAACGATCGATTGGTGTGCACGTTCATGGCAGGCGGTCATCTGGTTGGTGATCTAACAGAAAATTTAACAAAACACCTTCCAAAAAAGGTTGATTGAACCTGTAAATCCTGGTTGATCATGGATGCGGACCACACAGTCCCTTTACAGCCAGCATTGACACAAAGCTCGGAAGCCAGGACACCTGATAGGGGACGGAGCCAAGCACTGGCTGCTGTGCAGTGCGGGGAGAGCCCCTCTCCTTGAATCCATCCTGTGTCCTGCTCTCAGCTCTGCCTGTCAGCAGCTTCCAGACGGTGTTGTGATATATTTTCCTACGCAAAATACACAAAATGGATGTTGGATGACTCACGGAACTGCTTCTTTTATGGGGGGGGGTGCTCTGGGATGGAGAAAGGTGTTCATGGCTAACACTGTACCTCCTGACCATGGCGTGAGGGCTCTGAGCTAACAAATATGCAAATATAGGGTTTTTTTGCTTACGCTATACATGCATACTGTAAAATTCAAAGGGGAGGGGGATCAAAAGACTGTACTGTAACTGTCAAGCTGAAATTGTGACTTTGGTCTTTGAGGAGTTTTGAAGTTCTCTTATAAGTCATTTAGCCATTGTATACAAAAAAGTCTCTATTTGGAAAATTTGGTGCCAGCCCTCCTCTAGAGTGGAATGGTATCACCCAATGCGGAACACACTCCCCACACTGGACTACAGATTAGTAACGTTACTGTCTAAAGGGCTCCATACACCTTTAGATTTATCTGTCAGATTTCCTTTAGATCTCCTTTTGTTTTTCTCAAAACCATATAATATGAGGGACTTTCTAAACAATCACGTCTACCTGTGTTCAATCGCAGAGGACCCTAGGACACTACATAGTTGTTGGTAGATCTTAAGGATATCTGACAGAGAGATCTAAAGGTGTATGGCCAGCTTAATATGAATAGTTTATGTTAGTTTTAATTCACTGCCGATAATCATTAACTGATCATCTCCTCCTGCAGTAGTATCTGTGTGATTAATCACTGAGTGCTTCCTTTAGCAGCAGAACATCCTGAAATAATAAAAGTAATGCAATATTATGGTTGCTTAAATTATTCTGCGGAGACAGAGAACCAATATTATTTTGAACTGCTGATTCATCTATTCCCGGGGACAGTACCAGTGTTTTCCAGCAGTTTTGAAGTATCCAGCAGAATACAAAGAACCGTAATTAGAGGAGAGGTCACTTCAATGTAGGTGTTCCGGATCCGAGCCCAGAGATTAGGCTGCACCTGCAACAAGAGGATTACACTGTATATAGGCCGAGTCTATTTGAACATCATTTTATTAAGAAAAATTATTTATACGAGGACATGTTCTATTTTTACTGAATATCCCAACAGCTGTTTCCAAGCAGATCACCTAATTTGAACAGTTATTTTTTTTTAATAATGTCAACAAACACCTTGCTTATTTTTTCACTGAGCCGAAAAGATGTAGTCATTTAAATTCAAATAGTGTTTCAGTGAATGCAAAACCGTATTGTATCTGATCATGGATTCCAAATTTCCTCCCTTTTGGAGATGTGGCGCAGCCCGGCAAGCACAGGCTGTGTGGATCCATTAGGATGGCAACTTGGCAGCTCAGCATTAAATTGGTAACCACTGTACTGGGAACACAGCGATAAGTGTCAGACAGCTGTCACGCTTACTTCTCCAGATCTAGAAGATACTGCAATACGTTCTGACATAAATGTACTTTATCATCAACTTGCTAAGCAATTTATAGGGTGGCACTAGAAAAGTATCAAGAATCAGCTCTATAACTTTGCATTGGATGTGGCAGTTGGAATGAGTAAACTGGTGATGATGCAGTGTTGAAGAACATAGGAATTACAATGAGGTCCTCTTCTGTTTGAAACACTTTAAACACAGTTTATGTAAAGCGGCAATTAACAATAAATTTACATGTAGCCATTACAGTAAAGTTTTATTACTATTGTTGTCTATAATTGGCCACATTTGTCCTTTTTAGATGACCAGGGCTTGTATGGTCTGCACCTTAGGGCAACTCTTTTGTGCCAAACCAAAATGAAAGGTTAATCTTGTCATATGTTGAGGCTGGGGGACGTGCTTAGAGATGGTCGAATTTTTCTAAAAACATTAGACGAGTTAATTACAAAGCCCCTGAACATGGTATCATCACCAGACTTGCTGGAGATGTAGAGAAGGGTTGGGGGTATACTACAAAAAAAGTATGTCTCTAACACAAATAGTTTTTGCACAAATTAAGTTTAAATTTAAGTCAAAATTTCTAAATTTTGAATTTTGACTTTGATTTTGAACTTAATTTATGCAAAAACTGCATGTGCTAGAGCAAGACCTTTTTTCTAATTTTCCCACAACCCTTCTCTACATCTTAAGCCCTTTTGGTGATCATATAATTTTCAGAGGCTTTGCAATCAGCTCACAAAGTCAGCTAGTCAAAAAATTTGATCTTTTCTTGTGACGATAATAGGGAGAAATGCATCAGAAAAGGTCCCTCCAAGCTTCTCCTCTATCCAGTGCTGTTTTGACACATGCAGCAGAGCCCCCGGGAGAGCCTGGCGTGCCTGAGTGCATTGACAGCCAGGTAAATACCTAATCTTGGCTCTGCATTGAAAAAAAAGACTTGGACTCATATATATTTAATATAAATATTATATACATAATATAAATATATGTTTTACAGGTGTATAACTTAAACAGAAATTGTGTTGATTATTTTTTCTTATTTAAAATTACATTTAAAAAGGACATAAAACTATTTGTTGTTCTTAAAATACATTTTCTAAGAGGGAAAGAGGGCACTAACATCCCAGTGCGCCTCGTTCCTCCTCTCTTTACAGTATGCAGATCTGCCATGAGCAAAAATTGTTCTGGCTGTGTGTTGGGATGACCTTCGACGTAATTCATCCCCTTGGGACTTTGTCAAGAAGACTCACACACTATAAACCTCAAAATATAAACTAAATATAACAAAAAATCACTTTTTCTTTTTTACCTTTTCAGTGATGAATTTGATTGGGTCTCATAGGGAGTTCCTTACCTATTCCAAACCTGTCAACCAATGCTGACCTCTGCTTTCAAACTTTTTTTCTCTGGGATGAGATCACCCAAATTCCTTTAAATGTGATTATTAAAATAAATGGTCTAAAGGCATCTTACTTTCATAAAGCACCATTTTTACTTCAAGGTTATTAGTTCCCAAATTTTTAAGTAGAAATTTCGACTTTTTCGCCAAAAATTCGCATAGTCGAATTTTGATGGGGTCATTTCGAGTTTTCGCCGAAAAAGTCAAAAATCAGCCTGATATTTCGACTGAAATCGAAATTTCAACTTGAAAAATAACTTTGCTTTTGCTTTGCCGTGCCGCTATTTCGCGTGCGAGTATGCGGGAGTGATGGGAAAATTCGCATCGGCGAAAATTCGCATGGTGCTAGCTAACTTTGTCAGCTTATTGCAAAGCCCCTGAAAATGGTATCCTCACAAAAATTGCTGGAGTTGTAGAGAAGGGTTGGGGGACATTGCTGGAGATGTAGAGAAGGGTTGGGGGACATTGCTGGAGTTGTAGAGAAGGGTTGGGGAAACATTTGAAAACAATAAGTTTTGCTCTAACATGTCAAGTTTGTGTATAAATTGGGTTTAAATCTCAGCTCTGATTGTAAAGCTCTGCTACTATGTACACTGATTCTTCTATTATAGCTCAAACAGCTAATCCAAATTTTCCACCTTATGTGAATTTTTTACCGTATGCAAATTTTAGGCTTTATGCGAATTTTTGAGTGTTTATGCGAATTTTTGGCGTTATGCGAATTTTCGACTTAAAAAAGTCGAAATTTCGCAGTCGAATCGAAATTCGATTGGGAAACTCGAAATTTAAGTAGAATCGAATTTTATTAATTTCGACCATCTCTACTCAGTATATCATTTTTATACATTTTTTTTATAATTATATTTAATTCTACAACACAAATGTGCATTGGAAGTACACAGGCAAATTTTCCTATAGAAAACCATAAAAAAAAAGCCAGTGGCCCTTTACGAAATTGCACCCTGAGTTAACCCCTGGAAGCCTGGCAAATAAAGATGGACTCTCTCATATGATTCCAGGGAACAGCAGTATATTTTTTTAGGATTGTGGAGTGCTAAGCCACCGTCATACCAGTTTAAAGGTAAGTCAAACTCTCATTTTACATATATATTTTTTAGATTTTGAGTATACATTTGATTTTGCCCACTATGTTCCTGGAGGTTGTGTCTTAAGCCTGTCATACTAAATACTTAATTATTCAGGTACTTAAAATATATGTTTTTTTCAACAAAGGCAATTCTTAGCAGACTGCCAGACCTCTAATATAAACAACCAGCAGCTGTTCTTCCAGATTGGCCCTGGAGTAGTTGTTATGATCTTTTAAAGATATCAGATAATTCATATTTCATAGTAAAAGCAAAAAGAGATGTTAGGAATGCCTTGAATGCCTTTGTATTTGTAAAGTTAAGGAATGCTGAGATCACCATTGCCAACTGTAGACCTTCTTTTACTTGCATGAAATGTACCATATTTTTCAGACTATTACGCACCGGACCGTAAGACACACTATGACGCACCGGACCATAAGACACACTATGACGCACCGGACCATAAGACACACCCAAAGTTTTGGAAAGAAAATTAGGGAAAAAAAACAGACATCAAGTAAATATACAGAAAGTTCCTCCAACGTAGGCAGGACTGGGCCATGCAGTATTCACTTTATATTCCTGCAGCCAGACAGCCAGTGCCAGCGCTGCTGTATGTCTATACATTTAGCAGCAACCATTTTCTGAACACTCTGACCAACTTATGAAAAGACATTTTACAACCTGGCATTGAACAACTTACCCATGAGCAGCTATTTACATATGGGAGGAGATATGAGTCTTTGTTACAAAATGTATTTGTTACAATGCAGAATGTTAATGTAAATACGCAACTAATGCTATCTATTTGTCAAATGTGTCTCTCCATAAGTTGGTCAGTGTGTTCATAGAATGGCTACTGCTAGTGCTAATGCAGCTGATATCTCCTTTCTGGCAGTGGCTTTTTGGCTTGGCTGGAGGGAACAAATTTCTGCCTCCTGGGGTGCATAGCTATTGCTCCCAGGATGCTTGGGACTTAAAAAAAGGACACTTTCCCATTGATTTTAAAGGTAAAAAGTGCATCTTATAGTCCAAAAAATACAGTATTCCCAGGTTGCTGAGGGACAAAGAAAAGAAAAGGTTCACTTTTATCAGTCAAGAAAGTTACTTGTACAACCAGGTGCTTCGTGAAGGGGAAATGCTGACATAAACAAAAATAAATGGCATCATTCTCGTTTCGAGAGAAACCCCATTATTTTATTGATGATTTAAGAAGAAAAGAAAACTGTGTGGTGATTGGGGTGTCGAAATCACTAAACAACACTATTAAGTATTAATCATATCTATCTGAAAGCATGCAGCTAGTCATCTAATTGTAGTGACTTAAGTGCTGCAGTGATGGCACAATTAGGTGCTCATGAACGCCACTCAAGAGATAAACAATACTGCGGTTGCCATGACGCTGCTATGTTTTAAGTGGTAACAAAATGGTTTCCATGGCAGCACTGTGATTACAATGAAAGGCCAGTGAATTGAAACAAATCCTTGTAGCTAGCATGGTGTTCCTTATTGTTGCAAACACATAATCAATAAGTGGCTCTTGTGAAGTAATGATACTTCAAAGCAAAGCCACTGACCTGTCCCAGCATGCACTGCAGCCCTAAAGCTGTGAAAAGCATCACCCGTGCGTTCCGTTTAGTGGCGATGCTGGAGTACGGCGAGGACTCAATGCCGGAGTGTAAACCTTTCAGACACGGTTTGTTGTTTAATTGGTTTCAAGACTTTGGCAAGGCCTAACAGACACGTGGCTCTGCCAATCAGCGCTCGTTAACCTCAGCGTGGACACCAGAGGCCGGCGGAAAATGAGGCGATGAGCAAAGCATCTGTTCAGGCAGGAGAGGAGAGCAAGGTGACAGAAGAGGGTATCCGTACTGTAATTGTACTTCCGTGCCTCTGAAAGAAAAAAAAAATCAACAGATCTCCAGTTTGACAATTAGTTATTATGTGAGACAAAGTACATGTCTAATAAATATTTATTCAGACTCTCCTCTCTCACAGTTCACAAGACGGCAATCATGGGGATACTAAAAACACAATTGTTACCATTATGTAGCTCTATAACTTCTTGTTCTACTATTAGAGCTTAGACTCCAGACAGATATAAAAAAAATAATACACATTAAAAAACCAGTTAAATATATGTTAAAGGATGAAGTACCTGAAATAGCTAGACCTCTTCTTGACTAGGGTACACAAGATGTGTCACATTGTGATAACCTTCACAATGAATGGTGACATGTGCGAATTGCGCATTGCGAATATTAAATCGCAAAGCATGGCCATAAGCTTCCCATTACATAATATCGCGAATATTTGAAATTGCAAATATCCACCATCATATTCATAAAATTTGCGAATATTCTGATAGCCGATATTTGTTGAATACATTCGCAATTCGAATATTCTAGCTCAACACTAGTAAGGATAATTTAAAAGTTTACTTCATAATCTGGAGAATAAACTTCATCATTATATAGTAGCACACTTTCATTATCTTAATGGAACCACTTGAACCTGAACTATACATAAAACATACAGAATGAGTAAGGTCACTTGCCTTGCTCTCTTGCCCTTTTTCTCGAAGTATCTTTCCTTTAGGACCCATTCACAATAGCTACACATGATACACATTGGAAACCTGTTGGACCTTTCACACTCTCATGCTTGTGTTAGCACCTATGCATAACGCACTCCAGCATGCAATTTCATAATCAGCGCATTGCTGCAACACAGCGTTTTGTTTACTGGCAAAGTGTGCACTAGTGTTAAAGCTAGTATAGTAAATGCAACCGCAGGCAGCCAGGGGTCCTGTTCCCTTTAATACTCCAAGCCATGTCCCCTTGGGAACAGGAAGTATATAAGTGAGGGTTCTTCCCCCAGAAAGTTGCTCAGTGAGGTCGGTTTAGGGATGAGGCTGGGTACGTTACTTGTTTGATGTTTGTAGCCAGTGAGCGCAATATCATGTACTATCTTCATAAGCCACAGATACGAGGAGCCACTAACTATCCAGCCATATACCAGTGGCAGGGTCCCAGTGGGGTGTGGCACAGCACAAATTGCATTGTTCAGACTTGCTCACTACTGGGTTTCCTGACTGCAGTCCATCAACCTAGAGACTTCAGTCCATCAACCTATCCCTCGAGGATAAGCCATCTCTTTCCCTGGCATTGTTTTAATCAAACCTCTGTTATAACAGGATTACTCTGCCTTTGTGTTACTCTCTGCTTGTTCATTGTTGTTGAGTTGTTTGTTGTTGTAGGGAGACCCCTTGGATCTAGAATAAATCACATGCCGTCTTTTGTCATTGGTTCATCCAAGAATCTTAACACTAGCACAAACGAATCCTTAAAACAAAGCCTGTGTGCTAGTGTGAAAGGGCCCTCATATTTATTTAAAGGTTCTGTCCTCTTCCTGTATTCAGGGTCGAGGTTAGGCCAGGACAGGGGGCACTCCCGTTCTAGGCCCGACC